>CM035152.1:162040765-162208645 GCA_020205615.1 Panax quinquefolius
ATTCATATATAAACATTTAATCACGATAATTTTTAATAGTTTATAATAAATTATTTAAATTTTCTTGACACCCAGTAAATATCTATTATAATGTTATAATTTGATTAGTTTTCATTATATATATTTCTTTAATAATACAATTTTTTTTCTCTGATAATATAAAGTGACCAGTAAGAAATATTAGTCAAGGTGGGGGAAAATGTTATCTCAACTACAAAAAGTTACCTCATAAAATATACAATCTAAATTCAAAATGTTATATAAAGTTTATATTACGCAGGCTCACTAATTTTAGGAGGAAAAAATAAAAAGAGAGAATATGTAGTAAAATAAAATTTTATTTATTTATTTTGTTTTTATTTTTTTTAACTGATGTGAAAAGTATACTTAAAATATATTTTATAAGATGAATAAAGTATATATTTTTTATAATATTATTATTTTTAATATTACAAAATTCCTCCAAAAATGGCCCACCATCCTCACAATGTGCATTGGCCACTACTAGTAGGAATATCAAAGTATGTCAATTATTAATTATGGTTATTATATACTCCCTTCGTTTTTAGATTAGGTTAGCTGCTAACTTCTAGACTTTCTTTAGTTCTCACCCATAGTCCTTGTGCTTGAATTTTTAACCTTTTTGATATTATTTATTTTTTTCGATCTAGTTGTGATGAGTTAGGAATTGTCTAAGATGTGACAGTGATATTATTAAGTATTAAAAACATAATTTATTTTTTTCTGTTCAAGTTTTCACAAAATATCAATTTTAACCCAAACGTTTCAAATGTTTCAATATTGACCTTGGTCTTCCATTAAAGTTTGATGAAATTCTTTTTATTTATTTTTATGACCAATCAGATAAAGGATCGAAAAAAGAAAAGGTAATTTGACTTGTTGTTTATTCTAATTTATGTACTTTTGATCAATTTGGGTGGGACAAAATCTACCATCATTAGAAAATTTTAATGGAAACTCAAGTAGTGACGGAATCAGAACATTTTTAGAGAAAGTTCAAAATACATCAGTAAAAAAAATTATTTATTGACGTTTGGAGTGCTTCTTTCGGTTGTACGATTGATCAGAGGAGGCGACTGTATCCTGCGACTCTGCATAGTTTGAAAACGCATCAAAATTTTGGTCAATATTAAAATTTATGTAGAAATATTATTATTTTTATTTCATGTAGAAATACATATGAGAGGGATTCATGTAAAAATATTATTTTTTATATGAAAATATCAATTTTCTATATAGAATAAAGAAAATTAATCCAGAAAGAAATCAACAAAGGGAGACTCTCTGAAGTAAATTCATGATGTTTAAAAATATAAAATGTTTATAAAAAATAATTTGGTAAATAAAGAACTTGGTTTTTGTGATCATTCTCCAACCTCAAGTAGCGACCTAGATTTGATTGCGTTTTAAGTTCTTTAATTTGAATTTCATTATAAAATTAAATTTATTCTATTTTTTAATTTATGGAGCATGTAAAAAATTTTGGACTGCTATATATTATAAACTACTATTATTATACATATGTGTGTATATATATATATATATTGACTATTAATATATGTATTAATATATAGTCTGTGCAGAATTTTGATGAGAGATTATATGACCTCCCTCACCCCCCTCGGTTCCGCCCATGAACTCAAGGTTCACACTAAAACAATTAATATATTTTGGGTATATAGGATGAAATTTTATAAAAACTTGAAAGGTTACATTAATAAAAGGTTGGTAATTTTTCTACAAGTTGGTACATGAAAGTCTGATATGGGGCCATATGTAGTGACAGTCGACGAATAACTCCATGGCTGTGTATGACAAGCAAATCTAAGAATCTTTGTGATAATACAAAGAAGTATCCCGCCCTATTCTTGATTATCATCATATATATCTCAAACCTCTCCCTTATTAATTATCAGATTACTTATTATTTCAACTAAAATTATATGTATATTTAGCATTCACTTCTAAATAAACTTGCTCATATAGCCAAATATTATATCACTACAAAAATATAATTTTTTGTGATGGCTCAAATTTATCACATAGATTCAAAAATTCATCACGAAGGATTTTTGTTATGACATTAGTTATCATGGATCGGAGATTGTGTCTTGTACGTCCCCATTATGAAAGTATTTCATAATAATGATTTTGACAATCACGCAAACGTGGAATATTTTCGTGATGATTAATACTATTAAAAAACAAGAATACGTGATGAAAATTTATGACGATTTTTAAAAATAATCACAAAAGATAGTAATTTGTGATGTATTTCTGAGCAATCACAAAATAATAAGATATATGACGATTTCTTCTTGTGACGCCTTAAATTGTGGTATACATCACCCATCTTGGCCGCCACTTACATACTTAGATGTAAATTAAATATGAACTTACTAACATAACTGCCGCAGATAATACTGACGTAAAAACTGCAGTTTAAATACAAATATCGCCTACTAGATATTATACAAACTCAAAAAAATCCTCATTACAATTATTATCACACTATTTCACGTAATAGTGAGACTACTAATCTTATCTTCGTGACCATCACTGCTTCCCGACTCGTCCCAACTATATTCTCATTTCCAAGAGAACAAAGTGAAAGAAAGGGTGAGCTCAACTAAATTTCAAAGAAGAAATATTACGACTAAGATAATGCAGAATAAATTATCAATAGTCTTCAACAATGTTAAACCGATAAAATACAATAGACAACCAGCTTAAGCTCAGTGTTGAATATCTAATCCATTAAAAGAGTCAAGTAGAAAATAAAGTCTACTATCTTTTAGGTTTTAAAAGGTTTTTCATCATCAAGTATAATCGAGACTCAAATTTTAATAAATATTCCACATCATCGAATCACCCCGCGCACTACTGCCAAGGATATTCTTTAAGATCACGACCACAATTATTCATGCACTACGGCCAAGAATATTTGTGTATTCATTAATGGTCACGATCATGCCAACAACTGTCCCATCAATGCACTACTACCATCGAGGATTTTTTACCACATCATTTGTAACATTACTACCATGACATAATCGAATAGTCTCTCGGTCATAATCATACCAAGTCCATCTATGCACCATACAATACCGTATGACTTTAAAAAATATAAACATGAGGATGATCATGAGACCTCAGATTTTATCAATAAAGATTTAAATTTTGTTGAAATAATTTTTTAATATTATGGTGTGAATTTAAGATAATATTATAGTTGTGGGTAGTATTTATAAATTTTGCAAAGTATGCAGTGGTTATATTATATTCAATTGGTCGGGAATATTCTATTAAGCAGGAATATTCGCATAACTACCAATCATTGGTGGACCCCTAATAATGTAATTATCGGATTGATCGAAAAACGACAAAAATATTTTATTCAAATAATCGGCGAAGTTTTACCGTGGTTATTGTTGAACTACTTTCGGTAGTAAAAATACAAAGAATACGTGTGGTTGCATAAGAAAGACACCAGTATTGATTATCGATGCTTATGTGAGAAGTCACCGGTTTGATTCCATTATCACGATTAATAATATAATTATTATAGCAATAATGATGTTTTGTTTTATTCAGATTATTAACGTAATAAAATGTAAACATCTTTTATATAAAATGTAATACTTTTATTAAAGTTATTCTATAAATGAATATATTATATTTTATTATGATAAGTGTGCAGATATTTTCGTAGTATTTTGCGATAAGATTGCATAGTGTTTTGATAAGAAAATGTTTTATATAAATAGAATATATTATATTTTATTTAAAAGATTTTTCTTTTAACTATGGACCGCCGATTAAAGTAAATCAATCTGGACCGCTCAATGGATTAGTTATTACGCATTCCATTTTCCTATAAATGTAAGCTCATTCCTTCATTATTTTCTTACGAATTCATTGAAACTCTGTAGAGAGAAATTATAGAGAGAAGCTATAGAGAGAAAGTTATAGAAAGAAGAAGAGTATTACGCTACTTCACTACTTCTATATTCAGTTTTTTTTACTGTGAAGGGGTGTTATTCTTTCTTCTTCGAAGAGAACTTCATTATTCCATTCATTATTATTCCATTGAATAACTTTGTAAAAGTGGCATACCCTATACATAACTCAGATACGCAGATACCCTATACTTGGTGAAATCTTATGTTATTCCATTGCTTATTATTCTGCGGAATAACCTCATATACGCTTATTTACCCTATACTTGGTGACATTCTTCTATTATTCTCATTGGAACATCCTCATCATGTGTTTTACACCTAACCGGTTCCGCTTTTTATTATTCTGTTGGAACATCCGCGTCATGTGTTTTACACCGACCGGTTCCGCTTTATCATTCTGCTGGAATATCCTATCTGCAGGTTTTACACCGATCCGTTCCATCTTTATTATTCATTGAACATCCTCGCTTGCGGTGTGAATTTCACCGACACGGGTTCCGCTATTATTATTCTCGCTGAATAACTTGTCTATGCAAAGCACCGCATGCATGGTGATTCTTTTGTTATTCCATTCTTTATTATACCTAGTTGGTTAAAACTTTGACTTCTATACTCCATGAAATTAGTAGAATATCCTTGATATTTGCGTTTCATCCAAATCTTTCAACGAAAATATTCTTCCGATCATTCTTGAATTTTACTCTATGAAACAAGATATTATGTTGATAATTTGACGTTAATAATTCATGGATTAAATAATTCTTGAACTTGTTTTATTGAATTATTATGTCATTGTCATCATCCTCATGTTATATTATGTTATCTTTGCTTACGCATGCGTAGATGAACTTAGTATGATTATGACCAGGATCATTCGGTATAATCACGACTTGATATAAATGATATGACAAAAGTCCTCGGTGGCTCAGTAATGCAATGATGGATAGTTTTTGGTATGATTATGACTGTGGGTGATTCGTGATAGTCATGACCATCGATAACTTGATGAAAATCCTCGATCGTGGTACAGGGATGATTAGATGTGGTGGTTTATTTATTGTTTGAGTCTCAATGATAAAAATTGATGAAAACCTTTTAAAACCTAAAAGATAGTAGACTTTTATTCTCTACTCGACTCTTAATGGATTGCTTATTCCGCATGCAGCTAAACTTGTTGTCTATCAGATTTTATCGCTTTAACATGCTGAAGGCTAATGATAATTTATTCTCGCATTATCTTAGTCATAATATTTTTCTTCGGGCTAGTTGAGCTCACCTTTTCTTTCACCGTTCTCTTCGTGAAATGAGAACATAAATGGGACGACAGCTGGGAACGAAGTAATGGTCCGCAGAATAAAGATTAGTAGTCCTCACTATTCTCACGTGAAATAGTGTGATAATAGTTGTAATGAGGACTCCTTTTGAGTTTGTATAATATCTAGTAGACAATATTTGTATTCAAACTCACGCTTTATGTCGTATTGTACACTTACGCTTATATTAGTAAGTTGTATTTGAATTTATGTACCATGTAAGTGGCGACCCAAGATGGGTGACGATACCTAATTTTTAGGGCGCCACAATGATGACAAATGATATAAGAATTTAATAAAACAAGTTCAAGAATTATTTTATCCGTGAATTATTAACGCCCAAATTGTCAACATGATATCTTGTTTTGTAGAGTAAAATTCAAGAATGATCGTAAGAATATTTCCATGAAAAGATATCGGATGAAACGCAAATATCAAGGATATTCTACTAATTTCATGGAGTATAAAGTCAAAGTTTTAACTAATGGGTATAATAAAGAATGGAATAACAAAAGAAATCACCACGCATGCGTGGTACTTGTGATGACAAAAGTTATTCCAATGTATAATAATAATCTAACCAAATCGTGAAATTCACAATCAAGCAGGATGTTCCAACGTAATAATAAAGATGGAACCGCATCCGTAAAACACACGATAGGATATTCCAACAGAATGATAAAGACGAAACCAGTCCGATGTAAAACACATGCATGTGATGTTCCAATGTAATAATAATAAGAATCGGAAACCAGTCCTGTAAAACACATGCATGTGATGTTCCAATGAGAATAATAATAAAGATTTAAATTGTGTCCCGTAAAACACATGACATGTGATGTTCCAACAGAATAATAGAAGAATGTCACCAAGTATAGGGTAAAACCACAGATACAAAGTTATTCCAATGTAATAATAAGCAATGGAATAACAACAGCTTCTCTTCATAAATAAGAAAGAATAACACCCTTACTTTTTGGTAGGAGATTGAATACCGCAGCAAAGTAGTAGTAACAAAATACTCTTCTTCTTTCTCTCTATTCTCTTTATACTTTCTCTCTATAGCTTGAATGAATTCGTGAAAATAATGAAGCACTGGGCCTCTATTTATAGAAGATTTCTAGCTTAAGACCGTCAAAGTGTGAAAAGGCAAGTGGGCTTGGACGAATCGATGATGTGAAAAGAAAAGTGGTTCGATCGCTGTAATGTGAAACGACAAGTGGTTCGGCACTCAGAATGTGAAAACGACAAGTGGTTCGACGTCTGCAAAATGTAATTACTATCGACGAAAGGTAATTACTATTCACAAGAGTAATTACTATCGACGAAGGTAATTACTATTCACAAGGGTAATTACTTATCGACGGTAGGTAATTACTATTCACAAGGTAATTACTATCGATTTAAAGTAATTACTATCGACGAAGGTAAATACTATCGACGAAGGTAATTACTATTCACAAAGGTAATTACTATCGACGAAGAGACTCTTAGATGATGACATATACGAGCTCCCCATAAAATAATCAAACTTACCACAAATCATTTTATTTTTTAATCAACACATATTTAATCTTTCAACAATTATTAATCATTTATAACTTGTTGTCTCAATTATTGATTTAATACTATAACATATTATACATATGATAATCGCGACAATAATTGAATCAATAATATAAGAGATATGATGCAAAGAATTATCGTAATAATAATTAAGCATAATGAAAGTGACTTCTCACGTAAGCATCAATAATCAATACTGCAGTGCTACTACGCAACCCCGAGTATTATCAGACGCTTACCAACGGGTAGTTCAATGAGCTTTTAACAGTAACACCTCCGCCGTTATTTTTATAAAAAATATTTTTGTCGCTTTTCTCAATCCGACAATAATTTCATTAGGGGTCCACCAATGATTGAGCCAGTTGTTATTTAATATTCCTAACAAAAGAATATTCCCCACCAAACGAATATTTTATAACAACTTACATACTTTGCAAAATTTATAAATATTACCCACAACTATAACATTATATCAAATTTATTCCATAATATTCAAAAATAATATTTATAAAAAATTCATCTTTATTTATAAAAGTTGGGGTCTTACACTTACTGATAATTAATTTTTTCATCAATGTATTATAATTATGATGGCCGTGTCAATTACCAAAATTTTAACGCAAAATTAAATTTTCTTTTTGTGACACACTAAATCATTACTTATTGATATATTTTTTTCGTGATTGCGTCTAATCTATCACCAATATTCTAATGAAAAAATAATATATTTTGTGATATATGACCATGACAATCATTAAAAAAGACATATTTTTGTGACGATTTTATTTGTAATTACAAAAGAATGTATTTTGTGATAGAAATTTTCAAGCCATCACAAATAATAATATATATGATGATTCAATGATTATTAATTTTACCATCATTATAGAGTATTTGTGACTATCATTGAAATCACCAAATCATATGTGGACTAATTTTGTTTATAAGTAAGTCAACTCATTTATATATTTTTAAAATTTTATAATTATGATATAACCTTTAGTGTAACGGTAATACTCCTTAATTAGTTTGTAAATATGGGAAGGTTCAAATCATTGAAGTCTTATTTGATACAGTTATTATATAGTAGAATAAATAATATATAAAAGATATTCCCAAAAATCTTGTATTTTTTGTGATATGACAATCACAAGAAATTATATGCTAATGTAATTATTTTAACCATCACAAAAGAGTTGCATGCTAATATGATTATATTAATCATCATAAAAGTATTTTACATTTTTGATGTCTGATGGCATCACAAAAATCTTTCCTGATAATTTTTTAAATTTATGTGATGAATTTAAGCCATCATAAAAAGTCAATTTTTTGTAACAATCACATTGGCATGCGAATCTTTTGTGATTGTCAAAGTGATTACAAAAAAAAATACAAGACTTTTGGAATTAAAAACAAAGATGTGAATCTCTTTTTACAGATAACGTATTCCACTATATTGAGGGTATCAAATTATATATACTTGTAAGATTGAAACCCTCCCTGGCTGAGTGGCTGTGTATTGAGCTAGTGTATTCCACTGATATATATGGGGCCATGTATATAGTGGCAGTCGACGATAGTGATTTTTAATTTCGTAATACGGGAATGGTGGGAGTATTATTTTTTGTGATTATTTTATAGTATAATAATGAAATAAATATTTTATAGGTCATTAAAAAAATTCTTATATATGTCCATGCATTTCAAAATATATTTTGACTTTTAAAATTAATTTATGAAATTCTAAAATTCTAATTAAATTACTTATATGAATCTATTAATTTGTGAAAAACGACTTCTTCCGCCGGTTGTTGCTACAATACACTTGATTGTTCTTAACATGGAATATGACTTGCTTATAGGTTGCTACAAGATGGGATTGTTGATGAGTTTGATATACTTGATTATCAAACAGCAGTGAAATCTCTTTGTTTTCGTGTTTTATCTATATCTGCAAGAATAATGTTAGAGATACAAATTATTCTATAAATATTTTATAAACTGTTGATGTGACATACTATATCAAAGATATTCTCATGGTAGAAGACTACATCAAACAATTTATTGATCAATATCTTTGAGTGGAGTATGTCACATCAAGAAATAAATAATTTCATATTCATAGATTACTCAACATACAATCGTCATTCATATATTGGATTTATTTTAATGGATCTAGTTTGATTTTGGGTCTCATGTGGCAAACATTTTGATCCTCGAAACCATTAGCAATGAAGCAACATGCTTAAGACAGAGAGAGCTAGGGAGAGAGAGAGATGGCAACAACAACACTTGTTTTCCTGCAAGCACTTGGCATAGACATGTATTTGATGGAATCATATATTGGTCTCTTGCAAACACTTAACTTAGCGCATATACATGCATGTAATTGATGGAATCCTACCGGCCATATGATTCATACATTTGAAAGAAACCTAGAAAGAATGATGTTGACACTAATGAAACAAAGACATAGTTCGTCCGTCCTTGCATGGTTATTTGAGTATATCTATGTATTATTAATGGTAATTAAGGTAACAACTCACTGCATGCGACATCCCCAAACATACTCACCGTGATGGTACCTGCAGCGAAATGACCCCGGATGCCTTGTCGGTGAACAAATGCACTGCTTCAACAATAATATTCCACCACCACCACTGGCTGCCACTGCAACCATAGTTCTTGGTATGCGCCGTCTCCTATTCTCAGCCACAGCCGGTGACTGTAATAAAGCATACCTCTGCTGTCGTATCACCAACTCCCTTTCACTGACCAAAGGGGAACCTGGGTGGCACATTTTTCTTATGTCAATTTCTTCTTCCTCCCGTGCTTTCAACAAAAAAAGAAGGCTTGTATTGGAAGCAAAATTAAGAATCTGGCTGGAAGTTAAGGCATTTAATAGTTAGGAAGAAAGGAAGGAAAGGCGGCCAAGTAAAGCTGGGTATAAAGAGCTTTAAGATCAGATTCCACAAAAGGGTTGATTGATTATTAAAGGTTTGAAATACTTGCCAACTTGTCAAAATAAACAAGTATATATATATATATATATATATATATATATATATATATATATGAGATGTTAGTTTAAAAATTGGTTAAGATGATGAAACTTGTCTTGTGAGAAACTGAGTCAGCCACACCTCGATCGATCAGTTGTCTAAACCATGGCCTGATATGGTCATTATGTGGTGGTCCACCATGATCCCCAGGAACATCTTTTTACATTAATATATGGTGCTCCTAGGGGGTCCTGTCCTTATCACAGAGCGGCAAAGAGCACCAATTCCCTTTTGAGAGTTTTGTTTTTCCTTTTCTTGGTTCCAACCATTTGATTTTAGTGTAGGTGCTTTTTATCGAGTAAAATGGGGAATTAAGTTTTTACAAATTACTGATAAATAGTATTATCATAATAACAGTCCTTTAAAAGGAGTCTCATGGTGATAGTATAAAATGAGACAGTATTTTCAAATTTATCATTGTTTTATTCGTGTCTTTAGGAGAATTATTTTTGTAAGTTAGGACGTTAGGCTTATTATGAAAAGGGGAGGACAGGGAGGGGCCAGGGACAAAAGAGGGTTGATGTTGTTCCTAGTATGATTACTTCTTACAATAAGTCTTGGAGACCGGTTAATAAGACAGGAAAATAGGATATTTTCATTTTTTTTTTATTTTTTATTTATTGTAACTCTCAAAAAATGTATAGTATTTATTCTAACAGGAATATTTAGAAAATATAGTGTTTTAGGTGTAATTTAGATACATATACAAAAAACAGAATTATACAGACTGTATAAAAAAAAAGTGAAAATGTCCCATTTTTCTGTCCTATTTTCCTGTCCATGTAGAAGCACTCTAATTCTTAATCAAATTTTTCATCTTTTTTTGGATGCTATTGCTAGCCAGGATGCTTGGGCGGTGTCGTCATGCACAGAAAGCCCGAGGTCCAAATATTAGATCGAGTCCAATCTACTTTGGACCTAAAAGGGTCTGGATTGGGCTGGTTACAAGTCCGGCCTGAAGCTGTAAAAGTTGGACCTAAAGTCAAGATTGGACTGATCATATGCCCTTTGGACACCCATTTCTCACAACACAATCCCAAGGAATGAGAGTCCGGAGAAGAAACCAGAACACGAAAGAGGATTGGAAATTTTTTAGTTGGTCAATGAAAGTAGCTTACGCTGACTTTTGACTTCTACAAATGAGATGTATTACATATTTTTTGCCTCCTTATTTGTATTTATTTGAAAAATGATATTGCTAATATTTAATTATCATTTATGTTATGTTGATAAATATTAACCACAGGAAAGATATGTAATACATCTCATAATTCATATTAATCACATTTATTTGATAAACTTTATATTTATTAAATTTATTGCATTGCATACATAACATATTACCAATTTTATAACACGTTTAAAATTAGATATATATATATATATATATATATATATATATATATATATATATTTAATTTTTAAAATTAAATATAAATATATATATATATATACTAATTTTTTTAACAAAAAATAAAGTTTATTTTAGAGTTAAAATTTTCTACCATCAAATAAGATAGTCCAATCCAGTGATAAAATTTTATAACGCAGTTTAAAAACTCATACAAAACTTAAAAAGTAAATTATTTTCCTTTTAGTTCTTCTCATCGTCAGTCTCCCCTTTCTTAAGTGATTGATTTAGTATGTATATTTATGGTAATTGTTTATGTTATAAATATATATATATATATATATATATTTTTAATATCATATTATCTGATATATATTTTTTAAAATACAAAATTTAAAATTCTTAACATTAACGTATTTTGTTACTAATTTGCAAAAAAGCCGCCTAAGCCGGTCAAATAAATAAAACTCCTAGAAAATTCGCGTTACCTTTCTTTCTTTCTATTCACACGCATACATCTCAGAAAACATGTATATATATATATATATATATAGAGAGAGAGAGAGAGAGAGAGAGAGAGAGAGAGAGAACAGCTCATTCATTAGCCCATCACTCTTTCTCTGAATTCCTCCGGCCCCCTTCAATTCAATTCTTGTACAACTATTTTCTCTCTCCTCTTTCTATTAATTTGAGATTTTTGAAGATGAACTCTACAAGATTGTTGGCTCTTCCGGTCATCCGATTCATGTTTATGGGGATACTTCTGGGACTAAGCCAGGCTCGGGGATTCGGTGCTCCAGTAGCTGCACCAAATGGTCCGATCAGTGACGGCTCAGCAATTGATCAAGGCGTTGCTTATGTCCTTTTGCTTCTAGCTCTTGCCATTACTTACCTAGTCCATTAATTCTTTACATTTTTTTTTTTTTGTTTATTCGACCAAATTCTTTATGTATTTCTTCTATTAGCTAGGAGATACTTCCCCATTTGGATTCATCCCTACGATTATTGTAAATAAATTTGCTATGGATTCGGCAATAAGCCAACCATCAAATATAATAAAAAGAAATTGATATTTTAAATATATTTGATATCTTTACATTGATTCTAACGAGTCACATTTTTATATAAAGAGAATCATGTATAAATATAAAAAATAAATATGAAAATATTATTTCCTAATAAAATTCATGATTGAATGATCGAAGTCAAATTAAATAAAATAGTATTCTCCTATTAAAATTCATGATCGAAGTCAATTATGATATCAGTAAAACTTCACACCCCATAGCCAATTAGTGAGATTAGATACATCAAACGGGAGATTGAACTTGTAATCTCATTGTCAATATTTTTATTTTTATTCATCACCAAGAGTTGTCAACAATTGGAATTAAAGCATGTGCAATAGTTTAAAATACAAAATTAGATAAAAAGGAGATCCTAACTTTCATATTTTTAGATATGTGGACAGTCTTTGATCTATATTAAAGAGTTTTTTTTACGTTCTTTTGTTTAATTTTTTTTATTTTCTTATTTTATGGAGTTTATCTTTTTTAGTTTGAATTTTTGTTCCAATTTATAGTCTCTTTTTTCTCCTAATTTGAGAATTTTTTCATTCCATTTAACTTTTTTTCATGATCTCTTTGTGAAGGATGTTTAATTGACATTAATCGATAAAGATATCTCTATTCAGATTTGGGTGTGAAGTTATTACAACGGCCTCTTATTCGTTAATTGTGTTAAAAGATTACGCAAGTTTGTATATTTTTATCTATTTTTTAGATCTTCAATCAAATATTTCAAATTATATATATATATATATAAATTAGAATCCCTCTGATCGGGAACCCAGGACGGTAAATTCTCTCATCCGTGCAAAGGAACGACTATGCTTAAATGTGATAAATAAGATGCTGGAGTAATGGATAAAAGACCAGCTCCCGTTCACTGTCCAACCCATATGATTGCTTTGGGATCTTATGTCCTCGTTTTGCGAAATCTTCTATGGGAACATAATAATTTTATTTATTTGATATTTATATCTATAGAGATCAAAATTTAAATAAAATTATAAAATCTCATCAATTTTATGTCTGTGTAGAGTTTTTCTTTACTAATATGCATGTTGAAACTCCTAAACTAATATTTATATATATAAATAATCTTCATAATGGAGTAACTTAAATTTATGCAACCCTGAAGAAACTCGTATCATACATGTTACTAAATACATATACTTAAATCAGATTAGTATCATTTCACTACCACGTGAAGTTAGAGGTGTTTAAAAAATTTACACAATCGGTTTTTATCAATATCAATTAGTTTTTTCTTAATTGTAGAAATTTAAATATTTTTTTGTTGTTTTTCTTTATATTTATTTTCTTATTTTTTAAATTCAAAACATATTTTGAGAAAATGAAAGTCGTGAAGGATAAAGGAATTGTCTTTCCGAGGCAAAGGCAAATGAGGTGGAGTCTTTCATAATTAAATAACGTTACTATCACATAAAAAATTTATATAATGTTCGCATACACACATGTATATTTGTAGGCTCCAAATGTAAGACGGGGGCACACAGTATGCATGTGTGTGTATGTGAGCATTATACGAGTCTTTTTTATGTGATAGCAACATTGTTGTAATTAATATTGGTGTGATGATTAGATAATGGAATAGAGAGGAAACTGAATAGCATAGTAGAGGTAAAATATAATAAGTATCCGATTATTATGAAGTTATTTTTATGTTAAATTGGTTAATTGATCAATATAGCATTAACATACAGAGAGAAAAAAAAAACCCCGACATACGTGTCGATACTGTATTAACCAATTAATTTCATATTAATCACTCTCGTATAATAGTACTCCTATTGTTCTGAAAGATTAGGTAAAAATGAAAGACCTTTGGACCATATAAGAGCATTGATATTATCACTTATTACATTGCAAAGTGCAAAATATCACTACACTTGTTTTGTCCCAAATGAAAATTTAATTCGAGTTAAAATGGTTATAAATAGGGAAATGATATTTCCACAGCAGTTTTTGATATTTTTACACGAAAAGTGTCACTATAGATCTTATAGCGACGATTTTTACATCTACAGCAACACTTTGTGTGTGAAAATATCAAAAATAATTGTGAAAATATCGCTTGCCTTACAAATATACTGACAGTAACATAATTAATGTTGAAGATCACAAATTTATTCACATATACTAAAATTTGCCACATTGATGATTAATAACTTTATACCAAGTTTACATTCTTCAAGACTTTAATGAAAACAATTTTTAGTTTAAATTGGACAAATATTATGTCAACATTATTCTCTTTATCCTAATTTAATTTTTCTTATCGAACTTACAAATTATATAAAAAATAGTCTTTTGTCAAGATTTACTAGTACTCCCTCCATTTTCATAAAAAAAAGTTATAATTTTTTAAATACACATTTCACGCAAATTATGAAAACCAATAATAGAGATAGAGGGGTAGTATATTTTTTGGTTCCCACTTCCCATCATAATTAAGGGTGTAAATGAACCGAGTCGATCTGAGTATTGAGTTGCTTAGATTTGGTTCACAAAATTTATCGAGTATAAAATAAGATTTGATTGAGGCTCATTTAGCTACTGAGAATTAAAGACGATTCTCAATCGAGTCTGAATAGTTTGAAATTTTCCAACGAATATGATCCGAGTATAATTAGAAAATTACATTTGAGAAAGTTTCGAGTAATTTATCGAACTTTAAAATGTCTTCATATTCGACTATTTATATTTTCGAAATGAAATTCTAATCGAACTTTTAATGAAATGAAGCATTTAATCGGTAACTGCGCTTGCTTTTCATTTTACAAAGATTAATCATAATTACTATTTTAATCCCAAAAAGGGTAAAAAAAAGGAAGAAGCAATCTTAATAGTTTTACTAATAAATTAAGATTAAGATGACAAGGTTTATGGGACAACTAATGTACAACCAACCGTGTATATTAATGTGGCCCATTGGGCTTGAACGGTAGACTTGTCATGTCCACACCGAACCAACTGGTGCATTGCTGCAAGCGATGCTATCGTACGCACGTACGCACTGGATACACCATCTTGTCACGCCCACAGCCAACTCATCCATCAAGTCACCCTACCGTCGTTTCGCTTATACACTCTCTCATCCATAGATAAAATACCCATTTGCATAATCTATTTTTTTTAACCATCTTCTTCGTATGTAATCGTGATCAATCCTCTTTTCTGTAATTTCTGGGGTCAAGGTATGATTTTTATGAGTTATTTAAAATTATATTTCTGTACTTGTCAATCGGTATCCGTATATACCTGTGTTTGTATTTTTATTTTTTTTATGTTTTTGTTTGAATTGAATCTGTAAATGGGTATGGAGTATTTTCCTATTGCATGAATTGCATGTTTTTTATGGACGGCCATCTCATTGATGGATTGCCCGATTGATATGGGTTTCATTTAACTTAGTTTCGGATTATGTTTTAGAAGTGATTTCGGAAGTTTAGGTATTGCAATCTTTATTTTTCATGAATGGAAAGTGATTTGAAGTTTATGATTACTGGGGATAAGAAAGATGAGAAAGGAATAAGCTTTTTGGATTTTTGATTAATATGGATTGAAAATTGCCTCGTTTTCTTCTTCATTTGGATTTTCTTTAATTTCTGATGTCTTTGAATGCATCGGAGATCAGTTGTTGACAGATTGAAGATCAGTGATGGTTTAATTCGTAATGCATGATTAAAATTGTAGATGAAGTCTTGATTTTAAGCTGCATTTGGACTCTATATGTGACTTATAGGTTTTTATGGTTTGTTAAGGTCTTGTATGTATGGCATCTACATTCAACTGCAAGGAGTGAATCTGTTAGTATATTGTTCCATAATGTGACCATATCTGACTTATTATATACTGGCTTCATAACGTTGCTATACTTTTTGTGTTCTGAATCAATATGTATGTGTATGTTTGGATTGATGAGTTCTTACTGGTTTGCAAGAGAAGGTACGTGGTATATCCTACTTTTAAGCGTAACAAGTCAGATGATGCATATCAGCAATAGTTTTTGGTTGGGATTTTTGATAAATAAATCTCTTCCACCCCTTCTCTCTCTCTCTCTATATATATATATTTATATATATATATATATATATATGTATGTGTAATCCACAGCCACATTTAGGTGATAGCCAATGTCCCACATTAAATATATGTCGGACGCAACGGACGGTATTTTGTAGTAGTCGTCTGACATTCTGTCAATGTCAGACGAGAAAAAATCATATGACATATAAAATGTCGGGCATTGGCTACATCTAAAGTTGTCTATTCTAAAAGACTAGCCCATGTATGTTAGAGTTACACACTGCCATCTCACAAAATGCTTATTCATCTCCTCGAAAAGAACTAACAATAGCGAGTGTATAATCTGGAAAGGACTTTGTTTCCCAAAAAGTTGACATCTCACGCATTCCTGGCTTTACCTTTACAAATGACTACTTTGACCATCAAAAGCCATCCTAATCCTCTCTCTTGATGCATTCCACATGAGGCTTAGAGGAATGGCTTTTGAGATTTTGGTAATTAAATAAATCCACTAAAAGCGCCAAAATGGGGGTGAACCCTGTTACACGCGTAGTTATACACATTCTGCTCGATAACTGTTAGCATTATGTTTCATAGAATTGAGTAAAGAAATGAAGAACGACATTGAATAAGATAAATATGAATTCCTAGGAAGGGGACTTAAGTGGCTTCATAGACTTTTGATCAAGATAGAGAAAAATGGAGGTTGAGATAACAAAGCTCTTAAATAATTTTTTTTGACTTTGTGCTTATCATCATTAAAAAGACAGTTATGTTTAGCATAACTACTCCTTGCTTCTTCTCATCTTTTCTTTTGGATTCTTTTTATTGATATTTCTTTGGAAAATATTAGCTGAGGGAAATAAGCAATAATTCCAAGATCGAATTTTCTGATAAAACCTTAATACAAATCAAACTTATAAGACTATCGTGTTTCTGGATATATTGCATGGCTAGTAGTTATAAGTCATTACACGTTATACAATCCCTGTATGAAAAAAACATCATATGGATTTTTGATCTTCCAGTTCATCAAATAAGATCTCAAAAACTGACATTCTTCACTTCTTCCAACAATTCATTAATCCGAATCAAAATTTTCCATACAAGCTTTGCTACGATACTGTTACTTCCATATCCATTGGAATGGAATTATATTAATTCCTTTGAAGAAGATTGTGTCTGGTCATCAGAACAATCCAGGTACATACTATGCATAATTATATCTATTCTTTAAAGATTCATGAAGTGAATATTTTGACAACTTTTTGAGTAAGTCATTTAAACCTCAAAAGAAGCACCCCCCCTAATTATGGCTCAGTTAATTGGTTTTACTAAGAAAAGTAGTTTTTTATTCTTAGTTTGATACTACCTCCGTTCCTAAAAGATTGTCGTTTAAGGTTTTTGCACATGGATTAAGAAAGTACCATTTACCAAGTAAAATTTATTTGAAATTTCATCACTACCCTTTTATGGGAAGTTGAAAACTATTAATACAAGGGTGAGAATTTCTTGGGACAATGAGAGAAGGTAGGGGTAATATAGGAAAGTAAACAATTTATTCTTCTCGAAAATTGTAAACGACAAACTTTTTGGAACAAATTTTACCTTCTAAAACGACAATCTTTTAGGAACGGTGGGAGTATAATATTGTAGATCATATTATCCTGCTTTTTTTTTTTGAATGGCAAGAATTGGAAAAAAGTATAATCACAATGAGAGAGAAATAAGAAGTCCATGAGGGGTGGGGAGAGGATGGCAGTGCAAAATTAACTTACCTGCCTTGCCACTAAAAATGTAAAGAAGGGAGGAAAGTCAGTGTTATGTGTGTATATGTGGTGTCTATATATATATTTATATTTAAATGCACATAGTATGTAGTAACACGATGGTGATGGTTAATTTGCACCATAGTATTAGATGGTTAACATAAAGTCTTTTATGTAGGGGATTTTATCTTAATTTAATCTCTTCTCACTTAAAAATTAATAGAAAATTGACATTAATTGTCCCATTATATATCATCTAACTATTAAGGAAATAATTTATGTCATATTCAGTAACTCCAAAGGTAAGGTAGGAAATTAATTAAGGAGCTCATAAGCTAAGTTACATGGACTCGAATGGATCATCCAGTCGGATATGGGTACTCTTCAATTTACTATTTTTTTACACTACAATGAAGTTTCAACACCAACACCCTTGTCGAGTGTAGGCCCTGTAGGACACGGGTACTTCAGGGCAAAGTGAAGAGTCTATGTAACATATACATATAGCTCATAAGTCATAAATATGGCAAGTATTCATAAATTTTGAAGTTAGCTAGTAGCATATCTAATTGACAATACATTTTCTTCTTAAATTTCAATGTAAGTTGAGTGCCAATGATTAAGATCCGTACATAAATGGTAAAAACCTTACACTATGGTGCAAGTAATCACCATCACGTTACTCCACATACACATACCTAAAAGCTCTTTGCTATTATTTATAAACTGAACATCATCACTCGTTTTATGATCCTGTTGTAGCAATGGAGTTACAGCTTTCCTTTTACTTTTTTACTTCAATGGAATGTTGTAGCTCCATTGGAACATTAATTAATTTCCTGTACAATTCAGCTGGAAAAAGAAACTAAGCTTTAAATTAAGATAAACTTGACGACTACTAATTTTCAAACCCTAACTGAAAGCTTAATCTAAACCTGATAATTTATTTATAATTTATTGATAATTTATTTATAATTTAATCTAAGTATTTAGACAAATCAAAATAATTTACCATCACCTTTTTAAGGTCTTATCCATATTAACAAATATAGCACAAACAAAAATTTGTGTAATATTTGATGCACTGAATTTTATCTGTGTCATACCATATAAAGTTCTTAGTCTGAAACTTTGGTCATTTAAGATTCAAAGAATGACAACGAGGAAGCATGTCATCCTAGATTAATCTTTTAAAGTTTCAGGAGTAGGTTCTCTTTACTGGATATTTACATTGAGCTACATTACTTGATTTATAATTAGTCTGTTTTCTGAAATGATAATTCTCATTTTTGATTTTGGATTTTCTTGTGCAGCAAAAAGTGTGGTTTTGACAGTTTTGTTGACTGTTAACTTTTATCTCACTGGTCACTTTGACTGAACTTAAAATTAGGAGATTAGTGACAACCAGAGATTGAGAGAGTCCCGTTAGAAGAGGAGTATTCCATTTATAGTGGAAAATAACATCCCCACCAAAATATAGGATGTTGACTTCCTGAATCTTACCACTTCTTTCCAAATAATTCAGAGATGTGAACTAAGAAACACTTTCAATATAATCTCGTCATTGAGTATATATACATATATTTATTTGTAGTTTTACATTATTTCCCAGTGAATCAAATCGAGCTTTGGGTATAACAGAAGGCATTTATTTGTTCAATATCTGTGACAGTTTGGAAAATAAATGGTTTCCTTGAGATATATAGTTTGTTTTTGTTAGTTCTCATTATTTGTTGTTTCGATTGAAACATCTAGGTTTAAGGTATTTGAAGCTCGTTGAGGTTGGAGGAAACAAATCGGAGAAGATATCTTCTTGCATGGAAAAAGGATGCCAGATTTGAGAAGTGGAGTTCGTCAATCGAAGAGGGTGAAAAATGTTGAGGAGAATCCTGCTGTTTTAGTTCCAACTCCTCGACGTGGCACCAGAAGAGGTAATAACTACAAAGCTCCAGTGTTGGAATCACCTTCGCATAATCCGGTGAACCCAGGAATTATCTATCCAATGTCAAGACCCGCTGGTAGAGGTAGAGGAGGGGGTAGACAAATGAATCAACTGAATCAAGACAAGAATGCTGAGATTTTTGGTGCAGGGGTTGGCGGCCGGGGTTGCCCAGGTTTGGACATAAGAGTAAAAGATATGGTTGCTATTCCTGATTTTGCAGCAGAGAAAAGTGCAGAAAAGTTGGCTGTTGTTGAGGAAGAAGGAAGTACGAGTCCAATTCCTGAAAGGGTATCACTTTTCCTTGGACATCTTGCTATCATCTGAACTTATTAATTGCTTTTACTACATATTTAATGCTTTCTATGATCCTTGATAACAAATCATACAGAACAGATCCATAAACAAATGCTGACACAAATATAATGTTTGAGCTGCGCCGATAGAGATCTTGGAGATTACAAGTAGATAATTAAAGGAGTTCAGTGAGAACTCTATGAACATGATTGACCAACATTGTCAAGTAGGTGAAGTTTCACCAAGTATATGACGGTGATCGATTGACATGTCACATTTACAGTTGGGGTGATCCGTATATATTGTTGTCTATTCCCAACAAATTCATTGATATTTATATATTAATACTTTTTCTTCTTGATATTCTTCATTTTTTTTTGGAAAGATGAGCTGAATCTGATAAGTTCCATAGAACTGTTAACCTTATGATTAATAATTGGTCACCTAATGAAATAATTGGTTTCTTTAGAATTATCCTATTATATATTAAAACTAAAAATCTTAATTTACTTGTAAATGAAAATCTGATTTACACACATTTCACTGTGGATGATGAAATGCTTATGCATCAGGTGAGTGTTTTACTTCACCATGTTGCTCATTACGTTCATGTAAAAGTCAATAAAGCCTTTTGCTCGTCATACATACTCCCTCCTTTTTAAATTCTAAGATCAAATCGACTTTCTATAGTCATTTGACATTTTTTTTCCAATTCAAAATTAATACGAATTTATTCAATTTTTAATCAATATAATTATTAATATTGTAAATTATCTAAAAAGTAAATCTATATATTTCAAATTTAAATAAATTACCCAATTTTGAGTTGTCAAACTTGATCTTATATTTTGGAACGGAGGGAGTATTTGTTAAAAGGGACTTGATATATTCTCTGCAAAAAGTGCTATGACAATCTACTCTTTATGTTATACTAAAGAAGAAAGTGCTACAGGTATTGAACTGCATATTAATTCCTTTATGAAACGAAAAGCGATCCTTTAAACATGAAGCGATGGTGTTATTGTTGAAAAGCTTTAACTAAACAAATAGAATAAATATCAAAATGGTATTTTAGGTGAGTTATCAAAAAAGAAAAAGGATTTTGTTTTATTTTGTTTTACTTCCCAATTTCCAAAGGGTTAGCTATATAATTCTTTGGTATTCGTTTCAATCTCAGGTGCAGCTCGGCAATTCCCCTATTTACAAATTAGACAGAAAGCTGGGTAAAGGAGGGTTCGGGCAAGTTTTTGTTGGAAGAAGAGTGACAGGTGGCTTAGGAAATACAGGCGCTGATGCACTTGAGGTACTGTTATTAATCTTGAGCAGCTGCAATAGGTATATGTTGAGTATTATATTGCTAATAGTTGGATCCTGTTTTTCCCCTTCTTTTTGTGTTGCTATATCATGGCCTGGCGGTGTTAGGTTGCTATGAAGTTTGAACATCGAAATGGTAAGGGGTGTAGTTATGGTCCTCCTTATGAATGGCAAGTTTAAAGGTAGATAAAATTTATTCTTATGGTAAAGGATTTCATTTTTTGTTTGCATTATAATTTATGATATAACAAATGGAATTTGATTCTATTTATCTTGTTGGTCTCTACATGAAGCACTCTTAATGGTTGCTATGGACTTCCCTTGGTCCATTATAAGGGTCACCAAGGAGACTATTATATCCTTGTAAGTTTCCCAAATTTTTGCATTTCAAGAATATCTCTGCACATTGATAGGGTTGCTGATAATCTTTTTTAGTTGTGAACTTGTAATTTTCCTCTCGAGTTTGTTATACTCATTATGCTTCATAATGTCAGGTCATGGACATGCTAGGCCCAAGTTTATGGGATGTTTGGAACTCCAGTAACCAGATGTATGAAAATGCTGACCTTTCTGTTGATTTGTTTCTTTTATTGGTTTCGTTGTTTCCCATCATTTTTATTCATTTCAGGCTGTCCGAAGAGATGGTTTCTTGTATAGCAGTGGAGGCAATATCAAAACTAGAGCAACTTCATCTTAGAGGGTAATTTAAAACTTGATTCTAGGGAGCTATCTAGTCAGTATCTATTAGATGGACCTTCAAAAGATTCTTCCATCTAAACCCTTTAAGAAAAGCCAACCTTACGGATAGATAGAAAGAGCATGCAAAAGTATGAGAGTATGTAAAATTTCGTTTGAATTGAGATTGTGGAGCATTATTATTACAACCATGATAAGTATTTTTTTTCATGACAGTTTAGATTTGTTTGAATTTTTTTCATTATTATAAAGTTACACATATATCACCAAATCACATGAAAATTTCATGTACATATCTATATTTTTGCATGGTCTTGCATCCGTAAGGTTAGAATTTTTCAAAAGAAAAAGAAGAAGCAAAACCCTATTGATGGACTTTTTAACCCTATAGGTAGATTACTTAGATGCCTGACTGGGTAGCTCCCTTTTCCATTAAACTTGAACTTCTACTTTCTCTCTTGTACTTTATTGCAAGTCTCTCCCTCGTATATACATATGGACACATAAATATTTTTATTATTTGGTGTCTTTTGCAGTTTTGTGCATGGAGATGTAAAGCCTGAAAACTTTTTGCTTGGTCAGCCTGGAACACCAAATGAGAAAAAGTTGTACTTAGTTGATCTTGGTTTGGGTAAATTCTTTTCTCCTGCAAACAAGCTCTTGGTAAATATATGTTTTGATAAATTGAGATAAATTTAATAACTGCGCTACTACGTTTATATAATTTACCTCAGCTTCTAAATGGAGGGATGCATCTTCTGGTCGTCATGTGGATTATGACCAAAAGCCTGATGTTTTCAGGTAACTATGACAGTAATCAAGTTCTTTCTTTGAAGGCAGAAAACTCTATCTCATAATTGTTCCAGAGTTATTACTCCACCCTTGTGATTGAATCACTCATAGTCCATAGAAACATGACACACTTTTTAGTGGTTAGGTTTAATAATTTATTGTCTGAAGTGGAAATTGTTTCCCCTTTTCTCTTGTTTATGTTATGATGGAAAGTTATTCTCTAGAATTATTATGGTTGTGCTCTTCTCCTGGTTTATTAGCTAATTAGTACCATGTTGTTTGTTTAGTTCATTACTGTTGTGACGGTACATGTTCCACTGAACATAAACACATTACCTGATTTATGATTTTTGTTTTTTGTTTTTTGATGCTGGACATGTGATGTTGAATTTGCTGTATGTTTGTGATATTATTGACAGGGGAACGGTACGTTATGCCAGTGTACATGCTCATTTGGGGAGGACAGGAAGCAGAAGAGAGGACCTTGAGTCATTAGCTTATACTTTAATATTCCTCCTTAAATGAAAGCTTCCTTGGCAAGGTTTCATGGTGAGTTCATCTCTATATCCACCATCATCTAGGATTCATGGCCTTGTACCTGAATACCGATTGATTTTCTCTTTGTTTGTAATTATGTATATTTGTGTACGATGCTTTTGACTATATCTTGCATTTCAGGGAGAGAATAAAGGATTCCTTGTGTGTAGAAAGAAGATGGGAACTTCTCCAGAGATGCTTTGTTGCTTATGCCCTCCCCCTTTTCAACAATTTCTTGAAATGGTGACTGATATGAAATTTGATGAAGAACCCAACTACTCAAAGCTCATCTCCCTTTTTGAAAACAGCATAATTTCCACTGCATCATTGCGACCAATTAAAATAGATGGTGCCTTGAAGGTCTGTGCTTGATTTCAAATCAATTTAGTGATTTTAAAATTTAGCTGAATGTTTCTACTTTCTGTTTTTAAAGCTGCTGTGTATTCTTATAGGTGGGTCAGAAGAGGGGAAGATCACATTTTGAATTGGAAGATGGTGCACATCCTAGAAAGAAAGTTAGACTAGGTACTCCAGCTACACAGTGGATCTCAGTTTATAGTTCCAGGCAACCAATGAAGCAGAGGTAAATATGAAGAATAAGCAATTTGGATGTAAAATTTTTTCTTCCTTACTCCCTCACCACTATAGACAAAATAATTATCACTCAGCTCTAGTACAATTAAAGCAAGTGTTTTACTTGCTTTGTTCCTGTCAGAAAATTTTCCAAGTAAATTGACATAGGAATAAAGCATGTAGAGCACTTCTAGGTTATTAGTTTTACTGTTTTCATCCTATTTAAATGTAGAGCACTCGTATTCTGACCTACTGAATGGCATTGCGAGTTAATAACAATGTCATTTATGTGAGCCTTCCATAGTGTGTGTTTTACGGATTGGCTTTCGGCCCTTCAGTAACTACTCAAGTTTGAAATATCATTCGACAGAACATGTAGAAATTTCTTTTGTCCAATTTTCTTATCTAATCGTGGACCAAGTCTAAGATAAATCACACATGACAAAGCACAGCAGTGACTATAACAAAGAAATAACTTGATTCACCAAAAATACCTCAAAAGTCAAAATCCATGTAGATATTAATGTTTGTCCGAGTATTTACCTCTGAAAATACAGTCCGAAACTGTCATAAATACCTTTCAAATGGAAAAACCTAAGACGTGTGAAATTTGGCCCCATTGGAAAATATATATTTTAATAATACACATTAAGTTAGTGATTTACTTGTGTCTTATCGAAAATCTTTGTTAACTAATGTCATGTGCCCTACTCCTTTCAAGATTAAATTAATCATTTAGCTAGGTTTAAGGGGAAGAGGGCCTTGAAGTTATGGAGTCTGTAATGACCCTGGCACGGCCAAGGCTAGGACATCATATCACTTATTCTGAGATATCAATATTTATGCTGGACTTGTTTTTCTAGTCAAATGATGTCAACTATCAACTGCAGATATCACTATAATGTCACGGATTCCAGGCTTTATCAGCATGTAGAGAAAGCGAAGGAAGATGGTTTGCACATTAGCTCGGTAGCTTCTTCATCAAATTTATGGGCCGTTGTTATGGATGCAGGGACGGGGTTCTCGTCCCAGGTTTATGAAATCTCACCTGTTTTCTTGCACAAGGTTGTAGTGACAAAATTGCTTGGTATGAAGTCCGATTATTTATCAACAAGTGCTTTGCTTAATTATCAAGTTTTCTTCAGGAATGGATAATGGAGCAGTGGGACAAGAATTATTACATCACTTCTCTTGCTGGTGCGTCCAATGGCAGTGCCTTGGTAATAATGTCCAAGGGTGAGTGAAACAAAATGTGGCTTCAAAATCTTGCCAAATTTTGTTATGATATTCTATAC
Source organism: Panax quinquefolius (assembly GCA_020205615.1). Classification (NCBI taxonomy): domain Eukaryota; kingdom Viridiplantae; phylum Streptophyta; class Magnoliopsida; order Apiales; family Araliaceae; genus Panax; species Panax quinquefolius. The sequence goes on from CM035152.1 coordinate 162,066,370, forward strand.
ATCTAGTAGAAGTTATATTTGGTGCTCATATTGTATGATTTCTTTAGCATTCAACCATAGCTGGTTTCTTCTCAGGCCCAAACTTTGGTTACATGTCAGTAGATTTGGTTCATCGAGAATGTTGGGCACTTATTTAGACAAGACGCCTGCCTACCTGTATTTGCCTTATTTAGAAAGTGATAAAATTAGTTGCTCTTGTTTACTTCTAAATTCTGATTTGACGTTAAGAATCACTGAGTATGATATTTTGCTACGTAACACATTCTAGAGGAATTATATTTAGTATCAAAGATCTAGGACAAACTTTACTCATCTAGGGATTATAGATAAATATAGTTACTATACAACTTTCTCATTATTATCTTAAATTTGTGTGAAAGCCATATGAGGACATCTAATTTGGAACAGAGGTAGTAAGATGCATCCTTTGGATTGATCAGCTTTTTTTTCTTTTTCTTTTTTATTTTTAATATCAGCTCATTGTATTTGAATGCCTGTAGTTGAGTTTTGAAGAAAAAAAATTCATCCACTATCTTGGTCAATTGAATGTTTACGTGACTAAATTACCTATTTTTCCTTATTCTTTCCAATGAAGGGACAACCTATACTCAACAATCATACAAAGTTAGTGATGTATTTCCTTTTAAATGGATCAATAAGAAGTGGAAAGAAGGCTTCTTGGTTACCTCCATGACCACTGCAGGTAGCAGATGGGGAATTGTCATGTCACGTGATGCAGGTTATTCTAATCAGGTATTTCATTTTTTCGTTTTAATTATTGTCCATGCTGAAATCTGCACTTGCAGAGCTTATAATTTTTCACTTATTGCAGGTGGTTGAACTTGATTTTCTCTATCCTAGTGAAGGGATTCATAGAAGGTGGAGAATGGATATCGAATTACCTCAGCTGCTGCAACTACAGATCAAGCTGCGTTTATACTAAGTTCATCCAAGAAGAGATCACAAGATGTGACGCAAGAAACTTTGCGAACATCTGCTTTCCCCAGCACCCATGTTAAGGTACTTTTTGTTTTTGTCCTGCATTTGAACTTTTTCTTATATGGAAGATAAATACTACAACAATATATACTCTCATACTAAATTTTCCAGTTACTGTCAGAGTAGTAGATTGAGTCCACCCCCAACCCCCAAAATAACGAGGTATAGAGTAACAATTAGAAACTAAAAAATAAAAGAAATATTTAAACTTTGTTAATACATGAAGTTTTAATATGTTACAAATGGTTTGGTATTTGTTGCTAAGAATGGAAATTTAAGGTATGACCAGGACTTCTGGGAAAAAATTATCAAGTGTTCTTTGGAATTTAAGTAACATTACCACAAGCCACTCATGTCCTGCACTTGAAACATGCTATACTTTTGGTTAGAACACTAAATGCCTTGTATTTTCCCTTGCGTATCCTTTGTTCACTAGGTGCTATGAATGAATATAATTAAGAATTTATCATGCATGAAGTTGCAACAGCACAATCCTTTCTCTCCCATTTTTATTTTTATTTTTGTGTTTGAAAAAATGCAAATTGGATTAAAAGATAAGGAGATAAGAAATGAATCAAATGATACAAGATGGAAAGCAAGAAAAGTATCTTATCGTTTTAAGAGAGGGAGGGTTGGAGAGTTGAGAGCCGAAGAGCTGCCGTTTTGGAAAATGACTTGCCGACTTGGAAGTGAAAAGTCATTTTCGTGAATTTTACGGCTAGTTTTTGACTGTAAAATGTTTTTAAGTAGTCCACATTTTCATTTAAGCACAGATACTTGCTATCAAAAGCAAAATTTTATGGGTAGTTTCCTGCCTGAAGGAATCAAGATTTCTAGAAACTTCTCGAGCTAGAAATTGATTTCTATGAAAACACAGTTGAAGCATTTTCAATTTTGTGTAGGTTTCTATTTTGCAGTCCAAAAAACAACTGTATATTCTCGAAGGCGTATTTTATATTCATAGCCTTGATCTTTTGGTGTTGGCATGTGTCTTGGAGTAGGAAGTAATAACTGCTTGTGTATTTGTCAGGATAAATGGACAAGAAATTTGTACATTGCAACAATTTGTTACGGGCGGACAGTATCTTGAAGTCTTGGATTGGGCAAAGGAACTTCAACTTGCGGGTATGTTAAGACCTCAAATTAATGTTTTGGAACATTGCATTAAGAGCTGATATTTAGCAATTGTAAGAAAAGACTGTTTTTGATATCTTGGATAATGCGAGAATATTTACTTTGGGTGTTAATTAAATGAGGCTCATTATTGAAGACAACAGTTGGTGCAGGAGCTTAGGGGGACAATTAGGGAGGGAATAATAGACCTAGTAATTGTGACAGCGTAACTCTCGTATTGATGAAACTGAATTATGTTTAATTATATATGTGAAACTTTGACAAATAATTAATTTTCTTTTGCTTGTTCTTTATTCGACACCGGTTAAGTGTTTGATATGTGGACAGGTTTGACTACCATCTTGAAGAAATACAAGTGCTGCCCTCCAGTGACAATAATGTAGAAAACTGGAGTATAGTATCATGACTTGGTCGCCTTCATGGAGAAAACTTATACAGGAGCTTGCAATTTGGTCAGTAAGATTTCAGCGGCATTCCTCATCTTGCCTCACCTTTGTAGAATAATATATATTCTCCATGAGGTATTTGAAATCCAATATGTTGGATGTCGACAGGAAAGATGAGATATTTGCCCTTTTTTTCCCCTTCTTTTTGCGTGGTTCAAACTCTGAAGTCTGACCCCATAGTGAAAATGTTCTTCTTCCATTACCAAACTATATTACACATGGGTGGCAGAAGGAGTCGCACCTAATATAACATAATGCTGTATTTGTTGTCAATATTCATAAAGCTTTTGTTTTCAATGTTGAACTAAATAAGTTATAATGGTGTGGAATTGTTTGAGGAATGTCTGTTGATTTTACATTGTTCAGCCTAAAATTACACCAAGTTCATTTTCTCATCTGAGTCATTTACGCTTTGTTTCTGAGTTTTAAAATATATAGAAAAGAAAAAAATAGACGGAAAATTTAAGTTTTTTTTTTCAATTTTTATGTTTCTGAGTTTTTCATTTAAAATTGGCCTGATTTGGACGAAAAAGAAATTAGAATAAGTAATATTTTTATAATTTTTATATTATCCTTAATTTTTAATATAATAAATTTTAAATTATAATTCATGTTCTTAATTTTAATTTTTTTATTTTTTCTATTAAAAACAAAAATAAGGAAAATTTTACGTTTTTTATTCTTTTCTTTTTTGTTTTAATTTAAGTTTTCTATTCTTTTCTTTTCTGTTCAAAATTCAGAAACAGAGTGTTATAGTTAACATAGCTATTCATTGAGTTTTAGTCCCATAACCATGGTGAACGAAGAATATATTTATAAGGTAAATCTCTCATGTAAGAGAGCAAGAGAATACTACAAGTTATAAAGAATATTATTCCCTCTAGTAGGAGAAAAAAGTACCCTTTTTAATAATAATACTCCCTCCGTTTTTAAAAGATTGTCGTTTTAGAAGAAAAAATTTGTTCTAAAAATGTTTGTCGTTTACAACTTTCAAGGAGAATAAATTATTTACTCTCCTATATTACCCCTGCCATCTTTTATTGTCCCAAGAAATTATCTCCCTTGTATTAATAATTTTTAACTTCCCATAAAAGGGTAGTGATGGAATTTCAAATAAATTTTACTTGGTAAATGATATTTTTTTAATCCACGTGTCAAAACCTTAAACGACAATCTTTTAAGAACGAAAGTAGTAATTTTTTTTTTTTTGGTAGGGTCGTGCTTAAAAAGCCTTGCAGTATATATATGTTCATCTTGTATTCAAAAAATTAGTAGCTTTTGTTTTGTTAGTCAAAAAAGTCCAGCTTAGCTCATGGGTAGTGAACATCATTAATTAATCAAAGCATACTACAGCTGCAGCCAAAGCCAAATTAGAGCATTCCATATTGTTAAAAGAAACCAACAACACATGAACTGTATATAACTCTATATGTTCATATCTATAATCTTTATATACATAGGAATGTGTTTTTGCATATATATATATATACACACACACACATGAGAGAGAGAAAGTGCTAATTAAGATGGACTATAAGTCAGGGTTCTCTGAACTTCACCGGTTGCTTAGCTGCAATGGATGTCAGCAAATGGAGCAGCTTATGCAGTAGAACCATCCACTTTGGCCGGTGGCAAAATGAGTAGACTTCTGTCAATGCACCACCACCGGCTCCGGCAGTGGTGGTTGCAAGTGGATCCAAGGACAGCTTGCCCAAGTGGTATAATAATAATAATAATTAATATTGCCATATGCATGGTGAGATTTGACATTTTCAAGGGAACCTGTGAAGTGATAAAACGTTGGACAATTTTAATCCAGTAGAGTTGACATTATAGAATTGTAAACGACTAAATTCCATCCCAATAGCTAACACATTTATTTGCTATAAACGGATTACTAAAATATTGGCTAAAATCATATTTAAATATGTTAGATACTAAAAGAACATATAAGCAAATATTACTTAATTATTTGTAGGATTGAGAAAAAAAATAGATTAAATTGAATAATAAAAATTTTTGATTATTCGATTATTAAGCTTGCATAAGATATATTTTTTCCTTTCTCTGTTTACTTCTTCCAAATTATTTTTTTTTTTGGTGCAAACAAATTATATACTCATTTTGGCAACGGGTCGCGCCCGTTTCTGATACAACTCTGATACAACGGGGCTTATTACTTGCTTATTATTAAGGGTGTAAACGAATCGAGTCGATCCGAGTATTGCTCAGATTTGGTTTATAAAATTTATCAAGTATAATATAAGGTTTGATTGAGGATCATTTAGCTATCGAGTCGAACACGATTCTGAATTGAACCCGAGCAATTTGAACTTTTCGAACCAATATGATCCGAGTATCAATAGAAAATTATAATTTGAAAAGGTTCGAATAATTTATCGAACTTTAAAATTTGTTCATATTTGACTCATTTATATTTCGAATCGAGCTCGAATCAAGTTTTTAGTCGAACGAATATGAATCAAACCCGAACTGTTTGCTAATTTTACGGCCTTACTTATTATTTACTCTCAAATTAAATGAGACTTGTTACATGTCTCTCCATTCAATATGAAAGTTGAAGGGCCTGTTCGAACTCCTTATAAGTTGATCAAACGGACTTATAAGGAACTTTTTACTGTTCGAGCAGAGGTGGAACTAGGGGGTGGGGGCATCTGACCCTGGTAGGCGGCGGCGACTCCCCTACAGCCTTCAGCCCTTCAGCAGTTCAGAGCGCAGCGACTCAGTCTTCTGATCTTCTTCTTCGCAACACGGGTTAGGTTTTTTTTTTAAAACTAACATGAAACGACGTCGTTTCATTATTTTTTTTTCTCAAATCTTATCGGGCATTAGAATTTTGGGATTTTCTTTTCCTTCTTCCGTTCTGGCTTCTGCGTCTCTTCCTCTTCGCCATTTCGGTTCTTCTTCCGCCGCTCTCCGACTCGGCGCCTCATCCAGTCATCCTTCAGGCTTCATCCCATTGCAGGATCACGAGGAAAGGTGAAACATTACCAGGAGTAATCCTTCATCCCATTACAGGATCACCGCCGCGGCGCCACTGCTTCCTTGCTCCGCGCCTCCGCCAGTCGCCAGACCGCCATTATCTTCGTATTGGGTAATGTTTATAATTCTGTACTTCTTTATTTGATTTTTCAGTTTATTATGTTCTTAATTCTTCAGTTTCAATGTTTTATTTGCAATTAATCAAAAAATTTATCCCAAAAAATTTGATGTTGAAATTGATTGTTCTATATGGTTGCCAATATAAACACAAAGCAAAAAGTAAATTGATATATTTTTTCTGATCCCCTTCTTAGTACCTACTTTCCTATTTATAGTAACAAACCTAAACAGAGGAAATGAAATAAACCGAGTAATAATACAGGAAGATAATTTCCTTGCTCTCAAGCAAACACAGTACTTCTTTAATTTTTCAGTTTATTTCAATTCTTCAGTTTCAATGCATCACCTGATGTTGATGAGTGTTCTAAAATAAACACAAAGCAAAAAGTAAATTGATATATTTTTTCGTTTGCCTCTTTAGTAACTGAATTAAACCGAGTTAATGAAAGATTACAGCCAGAGATTTGTAAAGCCTATTATACAACTCTTGACAATACTCCCTCCTTCAATCAATCTTTGACCCCAAGGATTATTTCTTTCATACTGTTTGATGGTTGCACAAAATTTCTTATCATCTTCCTTGGTTGTACCAATTACATTATAATCAGTGTTCCCATTCTCAATTGCCAAATTGAAATAAGCTCCATCATCACTCCTAAAATGGGAAGCCACTCTGGGGAACCCTTCCTGCTGAAAATAACAAGTCATTGGTTGTCCATCAAGCTGCAAACTTCTTTTTTTACTCACATTTTTCATCACCATGCTCTTAAAATGGTTATATTTCTTCTTAAGTAACTTTAAAATATATGTTGCTGCACCCATGACTAATCCTTCATTCCCCACTATCTCAATGCATTCCCTTATAAGATTCTTCCTGATGAACTTGAGAATCTTTATCCATGATGAACAACATGCCAACATAGAGTTTAAGGTTGTTCGGATTCTTGCAGGTATCAAAAGAATCAACTGGAGCTTTGTTGGGACTGAAAAGAATGGCATCAATTTTAAGTTGTCTTTCGACGGAGTAGTGACAGCAAGATATTCTTCCCAATCATAGATCAAACTATTGTAGAAAGAAGCACATTCATTCTTGGTTATCTCTTCCAATTTGCACAACATGTTTCTTATCAATGAGTTGCCACTCAAGAGAAACCCCCTTGATTTTCTTTTTTGTGGAGTCCTTTTCTTTCCCTTTCGCATTAGCCTTCTTAGCCCAGAGAAAGATGGAGCCATTAAACTCAGAATACTTCTTCATAAGCTCCAAAATTACCCCCTCCTCCAAATACTCCAGGTGATCTTCCTTAAAGAAGAGAGTGATCTTAGTTCCTCTGTCAAGTTGTTCATCATCCATGTCCCTTGTGAAAGAACCACCAGTTTGAGATTCCCAAATACACTGCTCATCTTCATTGGAATTTGTTGTCACAATAGCCTGTTCCACAACAATATTAACTGTCTGGGGCTCCACATATTGTTTAGTTCTGCCTGTACAAACACCAAGGTTATGAGCTTCCTTGAACTCCATGGTACCAGACCTTTCAACGGTACTCGAAATATTTACTAGATCAGCCTTGGTCACGCCAGTTACACTGCCAATAATAGTCAATATGTTGCTAACCTTGCTGAGAATAATGAAAATAAAGAGCCATTGCTGGCAATCTAGCTTACTCATGTCAGTTAAGCTCTCAAGATGAATCATATCTAGATCCTCCCTTTCATCTTCTGCAGCAGCGTGTTGTAATGGCGCGACACCATAAGGTTTTGGATCCACTTTAGTAATTCTTGAAATGAACAGCTGCATAATTCTCTGACTACTTTCTTGGTGACATAGTGCTGAATCTTATTTTTATCTTCCCTCTCCACAATTGTGAGGTCTTCCTTGGTAGCAAAAACTAATTTTTTCCTTAATTTCCAGTAACTGACCAAAAAATAGTCATCAATATGAATAGGATCTCATACACCTGCTGAATAGGGACTAAATCATCTTCTCCATCAAACTTCCACAAACTCGGGAACCTATCTTTTGACGAAATGACTACAAGCATATTAATAGTACCTTCAAAACCTTTTAGGTTGAACATACTAATTGAAGTAATTTCATCACTTTGTTCAGCATGTAAATCTAAACCATTTGATGCCATCCCAAGAACATGTGGTTCTACTTTGACCAGTGACCAGTAACTCCGTTGGAATTTGAAAACTAACTTCTCATACTTAATAATTGTTGTTTTCACGGTAACATCTGCTATAAAGTTGCAAAAGTTCTCAGTTGAACGTAATGCCTTGTTTGGTTCCATTATCTTGCATCCATTACTAATTAACTTGAACGTATCTATCCCTCTTTCATCAAGAAAGCTCTTGTGTATAACTTTTACCATCTTTTTAAAAGATATTATAGTGGTTGTGTTCCCGTACTCCTTCACTTGTGTCACAAGATTCCACATCTGAACAAAAGAGAAACATATTCGCAAATTAGCTCTCAGATAATGATTATACAAACTTGCACCAGTCTTATTAAGCTTCTTGATCGAAGAACTCCTATCATCGTCACTATCATATAACTCGAGGCCCTTCTTAGTAGTAGGAACTAACTTCTTCTCCTTTAGTTTCTTTAAGTGACCAACAACATAGTCAGCAATACCATTAACCATGAAGAATTTTTTATTTCCCTTCTTCAATTTATTTTTCTTCCCCTTTTCACTAACCCAGACAGAGTCCAATTCCTTTATACTTTTTCTACTACTGCTCGTAACAGTTTTCGTGGAGACCTCCTTCTCAAGATTGTGTGTGTTCAGTTAAAGTGACTCCACCAGTATCAGTCTTAGCTATGTGTTTTGTCTTTACTTCAATACTAATTGCAACATCAATTTTTGTAGTTTCGCACATGAACAATACTCAGCCAGAAATTTTACCCCACTAGACCTCATGCTACGCTTACTATGATTGATGCAAGATTGAAGAATATTGATCAAAACATGAAAATTTAACCCTCTCCAGGATCAATTCCAAAATTTAAACCCATTCTTAACCAGTAATTCCAACTATCAAAATTATACCTCAACAGTTGGCCAAAATTTACATACTCCACCATTTGCTTGTAGAAGATTGAATTCGTGGATGATTTCGGTAATAATCAACGACTTATGTCTAACTAATTGTTCATCCTCCACAAATTCTTGTCTAACGATTTGATCTGTAGCATTGATTTGTTCAAGCATTTCGGCAAACAGGTTGTGTATAAGTTTGGAATCACTATTTCTTAACTTTTTGTTTCATGCCTTTCAACAAACACCTTATGCTCACCCTTAAGACCTTGAAACCTTCTATATATCTCTGCAACAAAGTCTTCCCAACAGTTTGGAGTCCATGTATCCATAAACTTTTCTTTAACATACTCATAATACCATTCCAGTGCTTCTCCCTCAAAATCTTGCATTACATATTGAATCATATCTACTTCAGTCATAGGATTCACTTTGAAAAATTCTTCATAGCCCTGAATAAATCTATAAGGGTCACTGCCGAAGAAAGGAACACTGTAATCTTGCATTGCTAGAACTTCACTCGATCGGTCGCAAGAAAGATGGCTTTGATACTAATTGTCATGACAGGAGCTCAGATTTGGAAAATAATTCATACCTGAGAAGCAATAAAGGAAATCTTAAAGGAAAGGATGAGAAGAGAAAAATAAACACAAAACAAAAAGTAAATTGATATATTTTTTCTGATCCCCTTCTTAGTACCTACTTTCCTATTTATAGTAACTACTTTCCTATTTATAGTAACAAACCTAAACAGAGGAAATGAAATAAACCGAGTTAATGAAAGGTAATTGGCAAACACAACCTAAGCATTTCACGTGCATCACTTGCACGTGATGGGAAGACATACGATGCCGTTTGCTCTTTAGCTGAATTTACAAGTTAAGCCAGAGACTTGTAAAGCCGATTATACAACTCTTGACACATTACTCCGTGTCCATGGGACATCACAAGGTTTAGTAATCAATTTTGGGAATTGTTTTTGCCTAGAAAAAAGATTTAAGAAAAAATAAATTAATTGACAATAAAAAAGCGAAAAGAAAACTATGTTATTTTCGGTTGTATGTATGAATCCCTTTTGTTTATTTATTTATTTATAAGTTAATAATATGTGAATATTTTAGCCTTTTTCGTCTACGGTTGAATTGATAGTAACCTAAAATATTTGCAAAATATAAAAATTGGTACGGATAATTCAAGGTAACCTAAAAAAGAAAAGCAAAAATGAAGGAGGAAAGAGAAAATATGGAGAGCCAATGAATATAAAAACAGAGGATGAGGTTAGGAAGGAACAGTGAGAAAACATTCTGTCAAAATGGACCTTGATTTTGGGACGGGAGGATTATGATTGTCCCTTCTTATGTTTTGACCCCCTTATAAACACGTTCTGGTTCCGCCACTGTGTTTGAGTGTTCGAGAATGACTTATTTTATGACTTATAAATTAAAAATAATAAGTAACAATTTGTAACTTAAAATAAAATTCATTCTTAATAAGTTATTTTGACCAAATGTAATGACTATTTTGCCCATATTTTATTTTGGTAAATTACATCTCTACTCCTTTTAACCTAAGGCTTAAATATGATTCACTATCCTAAATTATTGGCCATATTCCACTTTGGTGATCCACATTTTAATTTTGTCAATTAGATGATTAAAATATTAATTTTTTCCATTTTAATTCAATTACTCCATAAATTGATAGAGCTCTTCTATGTGAACATAAAAAATGAACATGAAAATTAGATATGAGTGTATTTAATCTTCATTTATTTATATTTTGACCCATCATTGGGGGTTAAAATACAAATAAATGAAGACCAAATATACTCATGTCTAATTTTTATGTCCACATAGAGTTTAAAATTGATAACGTAACTTGTATACATGGCATATTAGTGTTGAGGTGTTAAAAACTCATTTTAAAGTTAATTTTACAATCATTTTAGTGTTTTAAAAGGACAAAAATTAAAACATAAAATTATTATTAAAATAGTTAAATAAAAACTTTTTTTATTATCCAACAACCAACATTAATAATTAGAAACTAAAATAAAATTTAGTTTAAGGAATGCATTAAACCTTTCTTATTATCCAACATCCAACATTAATAAATAAAAGAAAATAAAACGAAATCAAAATCAAAACTAAAAACAAAACCTAATAAAAAATAAAAATTTAAACATGAATAGAAGATTAATATTGGAAGACAATCAGCAGTGCTTCTTCTCAAACTCCATTCCAAAAAAAATTCCTCAAATCAAGAACCCATAATTTCAAAATTTTTATTAGATCACAACCCAATTCTTCTTCTTCCCGTTGTCTTTTTTCCCCTCCCTTTTCTGGTGAGGCTTTTTTGATCCGCGCTTTCCCGTTGATCTCGGTTGAGACTCTTTGTTGGGGTTTCATCTTTTTCTAGGGCTTTTTCACTCCGCCGGTGGTTGGGGTTGATTTCCGTGTTGCCTAAAATTAGTTACAACAATTAAAAACCTAAATGACGAATTGAAAACCCTAGATTATGTGTATCAATTCGTTTTCATTTTTTCCTTTTACTTTTTGAGTTTAGCTTGGATGATGGTGAGAGTTGAATTGTACTATCGTAATTGGAATTCTTTCTTTTAATCGTACATGGTGGTGGAAGGTATTGGCTGATATTTGTTTTGATTTTTTATTCTAAAATTTGTTATGTTATTACTAATTTACTTTTTATTATTATTACTTAACTTGCTATTTGATTATAATTGTGTCATTTATGTTCTCTGTTTAATAATAATGTTATTCGGGTTATTACTTTTAATTAACGAATTTGCCCTTTAACATATAATAAATACATAAATAAATATTAAAATATTCTTTTTTTTACACACATCTGATTTATTTGATTTATGCTCCACCCAAATAATCACGTCTCGAAAAAAATCAATAGTAAGCCTTAACCTAACAACCTGATCTCATCCCTCTTCTAACGTAAATATTTTTCACAACGGCTAATTGAAGATTTGATCTGCTCTGCGCTCGATCCGTCAAGTTCTTGGCTTCTCCCTCCTTCGTTCCGTCGTTGTTACTCTTGCTAGTCATTCTAATCCTTTGATTGCTGTTAGGTACCAAACCCTAGACCAAATATTTGGTACTCCAAACACAGCTTCTTCTTCAGGCACTACTGGGTTGAGTTTTTTGTCCACGAAAACAGCTACAACTGCCTCAGCATCACAACCACAACAGTGTTCTAATGTATCTATGTTTTCAGTCACTTTTCTCTTCTGTATAAATCATAATTATAGTTTCGTCCTACAATAGCAAGATTTAATTTTTGTTATTTGGATTCTACACTGTGTTTTGATCAAACTATGTGCATTGTAAACGTAGATGGTAAATGCTTGTTTAAAGAATCAATGAATCTTGGGGAATTTTACAGAGATAAGCAGCAAAAAGCTGATCAAATTATTGCCGATTTCGAGCAACAAGGTCTCGATTACCTTCAAATCATGCCCAGTTAGACCATATATCTTTGTTATAGTACACATACATATATTTATGGTCTGTTTTTTTATTTATGAATTTTTACTCTGTTTTGATTAATTGTTTTAGCTTAATTATCAATTATTGGAAGTCCACATGCAGGCCTCTTTTACACATTTTCTTTTTATAGACCAATTTTTCCAATTCTATTTGTAAATTTTGAGTTGAAACTTTAGTTTGATGGCTTTAAGGATTTATATATACATTCTTTGATTCTTTCACATTTGTAACAAGTCGAAAACTTTATATGAATGATAGGAAATTCTTTCTTACTTAACTAGTAAAATTGTGGGTTTGTATCCGAAACTTCAGCTTAGACAAGTGTAATGCTATCTTTACACGTCACTTGGACAAAATAAAAATTCTTGCAGCAGCCTCAATCTTACTGAAGTTGTAAATGAATCAAGTCGAGTTAGTTTCATAAGTTATAAGCTGACTTTGTTTTGCTTTGAAAGTAGATATTGTTTGGTCCTTGCTAATGTACTGCATTGTTAATTTGATATATGGTTTTTTTGAAGTTGCACATGTGTTAGTATGTCATAGTTATGTGAAACTTCTTCATGTCAGCCTTTGGGTATAAATCAACTTAGACACCCCGACAAGTGCAATTATATATCTGTGAGGTTTCCTAGTAATCGAAGATGTTGGGAAAAACAGTGGTTTACTATACGAATATTTGATATGAATATAAATATTCTATTTGTCGCTATCACAAACAATTTATTTGGTTATAACTATAATATGTTTTGATGCATCCAGACTCTTCTAATGATGTTTGCATCGAAGATATTTAAATAATAAGTTGGTTACGAATAAGCTGTTTACCAATAAGTTGTTTATCAATAATAAGTTGTTTAATAATAAGTTGGTTAAATAATAAGTTGTTTACCAATAAGCTGTTTAAATAAGTTGTTTACCAATAATAACTTTCGATATGATATTAAATATGTGTCTTATTAGAATGTCATTTTTAGTAATATTACATTTTATTTTAACTTATAAGTAATTATTAGCCGAACACCTTCATAACTTATTTTAACTTAATTTTTGACTTATAAGTCATTATTAGCCCAACGCTTATACTTAGAAGGCACAACTTAAAAGAACTTATAAGTCGACTTATATTTTAACTTACAAGTCATTTAAAATAGCTCATTCCCAAATAGGCTCGTAGACATCGAAAATGGAATCATTACAGAATGTTGCTGCTGCCGCAGCTGGTAGTGGCGGTAACAGTGGCAATCCTAGTGGTGGCAACGGCGTCGTAATATCACGAACCAACGATGCATCACCCCTTGAATCGACGGAAACAACCACAACGACCACCACAACTACAGCGTTGGAGGATCCGAAGCAAAACCTAGACCAAGTGATTAACTCTATTCAAAACACGCTTGGAATGCTTCACCAGCTCTACCTTACTGTCTCTTCCTTCAACGTCGCCTCCCAGCTGCCCCTCCTCCAACGCCTGTACTTTTTCCCATCTCTCAAAAAACCCTAGCTTTTCCCCCAATTTTCTTTCTTTCTATACTTTTGCGACAAATTTTTATTTGAATTAATTAAACATGTCAGAAACAACCTTGTTTTGGAGCTTGACAAAATGGCAAAATTGTCTGAAAAGTGCAACATTCAGGTCCCGATGGAAGTCCTAAGGTAAGTAGCCTTGGTTTAGAAAAGAGAATTCAAAGAGATTTTTTTTCTTTTGTAAATCTTGTTGTTGCTTAATTGCTATTGAAATGAATATAAATTTGTATGCTTGTTAGTCTAATTGATGATGGGAAGAATCCTGATGAATTCACGAGGGAGGTTCTAAATAGCTGCATCACCAAAAATCAGATCACCAAAGGCAAAGCTGATGCCTTCAAGGTTGGCATTTTTCACTACTTATTTATGTAACTTTTCATTTTTCTTAATTTCTCTCCTCCTAATGACAATATGCGCTCCTAGGAATCCTTACTGCATTTATACCCCGCAACAGTTTTATTGCATTTATATTTTACTGATTATAAACCAAACTTTACTGCATACTATGTTCACAACTCTGGAGTTTTTATTTCCTCTATCTCTTTTTTTTTTTTAAATTCAATGCTGCAGCAGTTGTAGCTCTGTTTTGAACGCAAGTGCTAAAGACATAATTAAATCTCACTCCCTATATGTATTTTCATAGTGTACAACCTTGTTGCACAACTTAATTAAGTAGAATCCAGGATCATAATACTTACTAGTTACGACATCTGTCCGGATAAAAGAAATTGTACATCTTTGTTGATTGTTTCTTTGCAAATCCAAGGTTTTCATACTTAGACATTATTGCAATTATTGTTTATCAATAACAAATTATAGATGTTGAATATTAATACCAAGAGAGATGATCAAGAAAAAATGTGTCCAAGTATGTCTTATGAAAACTTTGATATTTGTGAAAAAAGCAACACAAATGTATTGTGCTTCTTTTCAGAGTTCGGATGAAGGGAGTCTCATCATCCGGTAGTATCATCCTCACTTAGAGCTTATATTTATCTTAATGCTCACGTGTTGTTTCCAAGTTATCAAGCACACCATCATTTGCCTTTGATATGGCTTTCCAATTTTCCATTTTATCTTTACTTTCGAAGTTTTTTATCTTCTAAAAATTTATTCATTCCTGAATGATTGACCAAGTTATGCATTCTATGCAAAAATGAACTTATGAAGTAATAATTGGTTGTTTAGATAGTTGATAGGTAAGTTATTCAATGACATGTTTTTGGTATAAAAAACCATTTTCTCATGACTGGTTGAAAAATTATTACTTATAGTACTTGTGGACTCGTGTACTTGTGTACTTAAATCATGAATCTACCCATATTTTCTTTATTCAGTTATCATTTATTGGATAGCTTTTAGTGTTGTAGATTGTACTAGATATCAAAACTTTTCTTTTGTTTGATGCTTTTCTGTAGAGTATCTTGGGATATGAACTTGTTTACCTCTTGATTCACAAAAAGTTAGATTGTTGAGCTTTCTGTACTTCATGGATTTTCATTTAATTTTCCACATCAGGATTTCAAATAAGCTTTAAATCCTGCCTTTATTTGCACAGGGTTTGAGGAGGCATCTTTTGGAGGAACTTGACCAATCATTTCCTGATGAAGTGGAATCTTATCGGGAGATACGTGCTGCTTCCGCAGCTGAGTTAATTTTTACTGCAGCACTCGTCAGTGGTTTTCAAGTTGGATATAACTTCAATAAGTTTGCATTCTTCATTATGTTTTTCATTTTGATGGGTGTGAATTTCCCTTTAAAATCTACTCCCTCCGTCCCCAAAAGGATGAGCAAAGTACAATTTGCACACATTAAGAAAAGTAAAAGTAGAGGAAAGAGAGTAAAAAGGTTCCAAATTTATCCAGTGGGCCCACAAGATTATATTAAATTATGAGTACTTTTATTTTTTTTTATACTAATGGACCCCACTGAGGATCTTAGTCATCCTTTTGGGAACGGAGGGAGTATATATTTTTTGATACACGACTTTATGTGTGTGAACATGCACTATATATTTTTTAGATACTTGTCTTTATATGTGTTTGTGTATGTGGACTATGTTCTCATGATGTTTTCAGATAGTTAACTTCATTCGTGATTTGTACGTGGTATGTCACACGATTTTAATATCATTGTATTTCTAGGTGATTGCACAGGTTTTAGAACATATATTTCTTGTATTTAGAATACTTTGTCATACTTGTACAGTTGTACCTATCTCGATAGTGCATGAACAAGTGTTTTGGTATGTACTATGGTTCTTGTGTGATGGATATCTCCCATTGTTATTTCTTGCTGATTCGCGTGCTTTAACAAAGAATCTAAGCTTTTGGCTTCTAATGCAGGAATCAAAACGGCTTACACAAGCACAAAGCATATTACGGAATGGGGATGTTAAGGTGAAACCTGAGATTTGAAGGCCATGTTATTGATGAATCAGGTTAATATAGTCTTAATCTTTACCATGCCTGTAATTTCAAGGATTGTCGATGTCATTATTAGCCATGAAAGTGAGATGACTTTGTCGATGTCATAGTTGTATGTTCAAATTACACAATGTTGATCTGAATTTACTTATCATTTATATTTAATAGCACATAATACTAACCTTTGGAATGTCATTACTTATTAGCAATAGCCAATTGGAATTAATGCAACAGCGAAAATAAACGAAAAAACTTATAGCAATCGATGGATGTCAAATAAGTTGCTTGTGATAGGTGTTTTTAATGCATTTACTATATAAGTTAGCAGTTTGAAGCGAGGTAGATAGAACACATTGGAAATGAAAAAATTACAATTTATTTAAAGCATTTTAGTTACAATAGGGATTTCAATTGACTTTCCATAAATGGAGTATGAACATGTAAATTGACATCATAGCTATGTAGTTGCTCTTGAATTGTTTAGTTAGATACATGTCTGGTCATCCCTAGTGATATTTGTTGAACAAAATATTGACTTCTCTAAACTTGATATCAGAATAGATTTAGGGTGCCTTTAACATTATATTACCCTTCTCCATTTGATGACGGGTCAAAAATGTGATGGCCTTTTTACCTATGACGCCCTTATATGGCGAATCATGGATTCCTAAAAGTGTGTTGGAGTGACATGCAAATGAAGATATTCGCTCTATTGTGTAATATTAGCGTCATTTTTTTTTTGAAGACGGAAAACTAAACTTAACCCTGTGAAGCACAACCTGAAATATCAAGAAGACTAGTGAACCCAGAGCTGTGTATGATCTCCGTTGACAATATGGAGATAGGTGCTAGTTGTTCTCCCATGTCCATATTCTGTGTTTCTTCTGAAGTGACCAATATCTTCATCACTATGATCATTACTCGGGCATGCAAAATTCACAGTTGTTAGGTTCCTCAGTGATGCTCTCTTTAGTTATGTTCTCTCTCTGCTCTATTGACTCGAGTTTGTTTGATTTGGCACGACTAGTTGTGCTCTCTTATACCCTTGAGTTAGATGCAGGCTGCGCAACTGTCAAACAACACATAATCAAGAATATTACATAAGCGCGTATTGTGAATTTTCCGTATGGTTAAATTCTCATTTGACTACATAATTTACCTGATCAAGCAAAGATTGATTCTCTTTATTCAAATATTTAAATTTGGAAGTGTGTATGGCAGTTGATCTTAAGCGCGAGGGATTTGCTTAGCTCTTTTTTCTAGAACCAAATAGCTATCAGGCGAGGCTTTAATCCAAGTTCAGTAGCCTGCCTGCTTCTGTTTAGTTCGAAGCTCAGGAGGCAGACTTTGAGAACATTAAAGGCTCTATCTTGACATACTAATAAACAAGCTTCAAGTGCTTGAAAGAAAGGACCTTTCACCATACGTCTGGGCTAGAGGATGGATAGGACGAAACAAATATATATACTTTACTTTACAAAGATTATTATTATTATTTATTTGTTTTTGTTGAAACAGATGGATGGGGTAAGAAGTGTAATAGCTAAAGAAGCCGTTCACAAATTTACATTTTATGGTTTTTTTATTTTTATTTTTATAATTTGTATAATTATATATGCATTAAATATTCGACACTTGCATTTTCTTTATGAATAACTATTGAACTCTCCACTTTATATGAATAATGTAAAGTTTTGTCTCATGAATTATTGAACTCTCCACTCTATATGAATAATGTAAAGTTTTGTCACAATATTAGTAATTATTTGAGTTGGATTGTTATATGGGCTATTGGCATGTAAAGCTAGTCCCATACGCTTCTACTTTATTTTTGTTTTGTAGTTTTGACTACCATTATAATTATTACACGAAAAAAAAAAATTTAAAAAAGGAAATTGAAGGCATTATCTAGTCAACAACATAATTTTGTATAAAATTTATAATTAATTTTTTTTAAATATAAAACTTATAATTAAAATAAAAAATTAAACCTAAAAGACGTTGCTTTAATTAAACTTAACTAATACTCACTCCGTCTTAGATTAATTGTTCAGTTTTGATTTTTTTAAGTCAAATTGACTATTTTTAAAATTAATCTTTTTACTATTTTTTATAAAATATAGTTAAATGCAGATTATAACTAAAAAGAAAGTATATATAATTTATTACTAACCTCAATTTTATAATTTTATAAATATATTTATATATGCTTAATTATTAATTTTAAAAATAGTTAATTTGACTTAAAAAATTTAAAATTGAGTAATTAATTTGGGACGGATGGAGTATAATATATTAGCTTGTGTAACAAACAAAACAACATACATATGCATCTTCCCAGAAAAAGAGGATAACATAAGCATCTTACACGAGGGAGATAAAGAGAGCAGCAGCAGCAGCAGCTGCGTATAACTAACAAACAAACAAACCAACCAACATTACATAATAATCATCTTATTACACAATAATCGAACATACCCAGAGAGATGGCAGGTGAGAGCAATGGCAATGGAAGCTCAGAGTCTTTCATCAAGATTCCCCAAATTAAGTTCACCAAGCTGTTCATCAATGGACAATTCGTTGATTCTGTTTCAGGTTCTTCTTAATTCCCCTGCCTGCCCACTTGTTTATTTTTCTTTTCCTTACCTCTTTTTAACAAGAATATTAAGGATAATTGTCTGCTCCATATATTACCTAAATAATAATTACTAGTTGTTAATTTAGTATTGCGGTATAATAATAATGTTATCCCGATTAATTTAAAAATATTCATACTATTATCACTAAAGATTACTCCTCCGTCCGTCCTAAAAAGAATGAGTTAAGCTAAGTACACTTTTGAGGAGGGAGTAATTGAACTCTTTTTGTGAAAAAAATGAAGAGCAGGAGTATGTATATGTGTGTGTGTGTGTGTGTGTGTATATATATATATATATATCCTCCATTTTAAGCAAAACTAGAAAAATCTTATAATTTATGGCAGTGAACAAGCTTCAACAAATTGAAAAATGGAACAGGACTACAGGAGAATACATCATATTAGTAATCTCTATGTTCATCAACACATATATAATTTGCATAACATACTTGCGGTGAAGACCCGCAGTTTCTGAGATTGTGGAAGCGTTTTTGATTCCAAAGTAATATCCCCAAAAGCACTTCCCGTACAAATGAGCGAAATCAATCTCTTGCTATGTATTGTTTTTCCGGCAAAAGGGGTATTTTCCTTTATGAATGATATGAATATGGTGGTGATGAGAGAGAGAGAGAGAGAGAGAGAGAGAGAGAGAGTGATTATTATTTTATTTATGGGGGAAGAGAGAGAAGCAAGTGTGGGCTCTTACATTTGATCTAGGAAGAAGGATTCTTTGTAGAAGGAGGGAGATAATAATGGTGTTGGAATACATCTGATACATATATTGAAATTATCTCTCCAGATCTAAAGCAATCTGGGTTCAAAATTTTCAATTGACCAAAGATTTGGATAAAGATTTTGGTTTGTTTATGGTGGGTTTACTTTAATTGTATTATTTTTATTAGTTTCTTTAATTAGTTTATTTTAGTTGTTTGTTGTATTATATGTTTAGTTAATTTAATTTATATTTTGCTTAGTTGTTTGTTATAGAAATAGTGCCACATAGAGTAACTGTTAAAATTTTAACAGAGTTGGATTTTTTATTTTTTATTTTTAAATAAAGTGTAATTCAATAAGTTGATCGGAAAAAAATCAATTTAATAATGTATATGTAAATTGGGTTCAGTTCATCAAGGAAAAAGTGATTTAACCCTCTAAAAATTTCATTAGTTGATCAGAATTATCTTGAATGATTTGTCACAAAAAGAATGTTGTCCTATAGTATTTTTGTTGGTGGGGTCAAAAACAAGGGACTTAGGCCGGCCTATATTGGCAAGTACGAAGGTCGGGTCAGGTTCGAACTTAATAATTTGAGTTGGCCATTTTAAATATTGTGAGTTTGTGACTAACTTTGAGAATATAATTTAGTAAAACACTTCTTAAGTTTGACAATAATTTATTAGCTTTCAATCTAACTATATATCAACCTAAATTTGAAGCAACTAAATGCAAGACATTCTGTACTTTTCCAACATAAACATGCATACTTTGGACCCATTAGTTTCAAGAAACACTTTTTAGAAATACATATATACATACATATATATATACATACATACATATATATATATATGTATTATATTGATATATTGCATTTTTGGATGTTTGGTATGGTACTGAACAAGTGATACAGCTTAAGGTTGTTGGTGTTAGACAACAATTTGTTTTAAGTAGAAATTCCGTATGTATCGTTTGCTCAGCTTACCATGTAGAAGATAGAAATAGAAATAAGAAGTCAAAAAATGGGTATGATATAATTTTAATGTGTGCTACATTATACTAATTTGTGCTTCATGTGACTGTAAAATAATAATAATAATAATAATAATAATAATAATAATAATAATAATAGGAAGAACGTTCGAGACAATAGATCCAAGAACAGAAGAAGTGATAGCAAGAATTGCGGAAGGAGACAGGGAAGATATTGATTTGGCTGTCAAGGCTGCTCGTGATGCATTTGATCATGGCCCGTGGCCCCGTTTACCTGGCAATGTAAGATTTATTTCATAATTACTCATATATTTATACATGTATCATTAATCAGTCTCATCCATTAGATTACTATTACTAAAGGATTTACATTTTGTGATCCTGGTAACTAATCATTTTCTTTATGATTTTTTTTGGCACAAGTATTAGTAAATCCGATCCATAACCTCATATAATATGTTTGATTTAATTCTGTAGACCATTGCTTAGTGTAGCTAAACCCATCCCACTTGTTTTTGTGCCATTAATGTTGATCAGGAAAGGAGAAGGATAATGATGAAATTTGCAGACTTAATTAATGAAAATGTAGAAGAGTTAGCTGCCTTGGATACAATTGATGCTGGGAAGTTATTCGTTTTAGGAAAGGCAGTGGAGATTCCTCTTGCAGCAGAAACTCTTCGTTACTATGCTGGTGCAGCAGATAAAATTCATGGAACAACATTGAAAATGTCGAGTGAGCTTCAAGGGTACACGTTGCGCGAGCCAATTGGTGTTGCTGGAATTATCATCCCCTGGAACTCCCCGAGCATCATGTTTTTCTTCAAAATCAGCCCGGCATTAGCTGCAGGATGCACTACGATTGTTAAGCCTGCTGAGCAGACGCCGCTTTCTGCTCTCTACTATGCTCATTTGGCTAAGCTGGTAAAGTTGGCCAATCCCCGATTATGTATGATAAAGTATGAGTTTATATGGTTGGGGTTGATTATTTTAAAAATTTACATCCTTAATAAGTCAAACAATGGTTTCAAATAGTCTAATTGCCTGAACTCGATAAAAATGTAGAAACTGAGTGCCTGAGGATTTAGGATCTTTTGAATTATGAGACTCATCATCTGATGGATTTTTTTTCCTACTTTGATCAGGCTGGTATCCCTGATGGAGTAATCAATGTTGTAACAGGATATGGACCAACAGCTGGTGCTGCCATTAGCTCACACATGGACATTGACAAAGTGATCATATAAATATACTTGGCATAAAAAGTCGTCTTCTTTCTGTTGTTTTCGCTGGTTTTCTATAGCATTAATATGTTTGGCCGTTTTAGGTTGATTTCACGGGCTCAACTGAAGTAGGGCAACTAGTAATGCAGGCTGCAGCCACAAGCAATTTGAAACCTGTCTCTCTTGAACTGGGAGGGAAGTCCCCTCTCATAATTTTTGATGATGCAGATGTTGATACAGCTGTGGACTTGGCTCTCTTTGGTGGTTTATCTAATAAGGTAACATGAGTTACTTTAATTTTTATATTTACTTTTGCCTTGTAGGAAAGGTAACTTTATAAGCTCAAGAAAATATTTATGAAAACTTTTCTTGTGTAATTCTTTTTCTTAGGGGGAAATTTGTGTGGCAAGTTCTCGAGTTTTTATTCAAGAAGGAATTCACGAGGCATTCGTCAAGAAGTTGGCAGAGAAGGCGAAAACATGGGTCATTGGGGATCCTTTTGATCCTTCTACTCGTTACGGACCCCAAGTAAAACTTCTATTTTTTCATTGAAGTAACTATTGAATTTGGGCCTGCTCCTCCGTTTGACCTGTGGATTTTGTGAACGAGAAGAAAATTGAAAAAAAAAAAAAAAAAAACTCATCTTTTTCTGTATGTATGAACAAGTTATTTCTGAGAAGTTGTCAGAATGAATAGGAAATTAAGTCTGGAAAAATAAAATACTTTTAACTCTCTTCAATTATCTTTTCCTTCCATGTTCCTTTGTAACCAAACAAATGAATATGAATTACTTTGCAATTTATAGACCTCATAAAGGGAATGCGCTCTTTTAAAAAGTGAACCTTTGATATTGAGCAGGTAGACAAGAACCAGTATGACAAAATACTTTCATATATTGAGCATGGAAAGAGACAAGGTGCTACATTGTTAACTGGTGGTAAGACTCACGGCGAGAAAGGATACTATGTTGAGCCAACAGTATTCACTGATGTTGCGGTAAACTCCTTTAATACCTCAAACTGCATGTGGCTGAATGTTATAATCGATAAACATTACTGTACTTGCCTTGTGATTTCTTGTCTCACTGTTCTTGCTCGCTTGCTAGGAGGACATGCTTATTGCAAAGGATGAAATTTTTGGGCCAGTCCTGTCACTGGTGAAGTTCAAGTAAGTTGAATCATATTAAAGTTGAAAACTTGAGAACATTTTCCTAATTAAGCTCATATTTTTGGTTGCAATTTCAGAAGCATTGAGGAGGCAATCAAGAGAGCTAATGGCACGCGATATGGGCTAGCAGCTGGAATCGTGACCAAGGACTTGAACGTGGCCAACACCGTTTCAAGATCAATCCGAGCTGGTGTCATCTGGATAAATTGTTACCTGGCGTTTAGTCCGGATTGTCCTTATGGAGGATATAAAATGAGTGGATTTAGAAGAGACCTTGGCATGGAAGCTATAGATAAGTATCTTCAAGTTAAGGCTGTTGTAACTCCCATATATAATTCTCCTTGGCTATGAATAAATTCTATTACGAACTTGGAATATCTAATAAGCCATTGCTAAGGGCTTGGCCATGAAACCACCTTACAAAACAGCTTTAATTTGAAAGACATGTTTCAAATTCGAATGAGCTTACTCCATAATTTTATTCTACTAGTTAGCTGATGTTTTCCATCATTTTTTTTGATCGAGTTATAATCCTTTGATTCACATGTTTGTGATGTGCTTTTGATGTTTGAGTATTACTATAATGTTACAAAAAAAAAATAATTAATTGATCATGCTGATGCTACTACTAAAAATTAACTTATAAAATAAAATAATGAGATGAAATATATAATTATTTAATCATATCGTCCTCAATAGCCATTGGAAATCTTTACAATTTTCATTCATTCCGATCAAATTAAACCACTTGTGATTAATTCAACAACATGTCAACATTACATTTATATGATGATAAATTACTTGTGATTAATCTTCCCTCTAAGTTTGACTCCAAGCACCCTCTCCATCTTCGCCAACACACCCTGATTCGGCACCGCCTTTCCGTTCTCGTACTCCTGAACCACCTGTGGCCTCTCATTTATCTGCTTCGCCAGCTCCACTTGGCTCATCTTCTTCTCGATCCTCGCCTTCTGAATCGCCTGCCTCACCTCCGCCGATACTCTGTCCAGCGCCGCTGGCTCCGCCGCCTCGTCCAGCTTCCGCGCATCAACCACCGGCGCGGCTGCCGCTTTCTTGTTCAGACCGCCGGTAGATTTCTTCACGGTCTGGACCTGGCCGCCGGAGCGGAGGGCTTGGTTCACTGCCTTCGGATCGCGAAGGTCATGGGCCTTGGGTTTGGACTTGTGGAGAACCACGGGCTCCCAGTCTTGGGCCACCAGTCCGGAAAATCTATTCGGCATCGTCGGAGAGTTAACTCTCTATAACGGAGATTAATTAGTTAGTGATTTATGTGAAGGGAAATTGAAAAAGAAAGAAGAAGAAGGTTGATTATGGTCGATTCAGAGAGGGGGAGAGGTTTATATAGTAGTTGAGGGTCTGGAAGGTTCTGGTTCTGGTTCTGGAATCCAGAAGACATTGCCTAGAAGGTTCCGGGGAATTTATAGTTGTATTCGGAATTGTTGTCCAAGTATACTTGTCCCCCAAGGGAGAACAAGGTGTGTTCCTTGACTTTTGATTGGATTTACTGTTTATAGTGTAATAAAGTCATAAATATATACTTAATAAAATATGTTAATACTTCAGTTATGCGATTTCTTAATAATATTAGCTTTAAGGTTTTACTACTTTTTTTTAGTATCTTTTTAACTTGAACATAAATTACATTCCATTTTGGAAAATCGATTTTTCAATTATTACGATTAGGTGTTCAAATTTTTATTTACTTTTTTACTTGCATTTAATTCAATATACCAACTTATAAATTAATGACGCGATATTCGCTTATTAAGGCAATTAATGTTTTTGTGTAAACTAAAAAAATTATTATGAAATTTCATGAAATTCATAATGTTTTGCCCATTAATTTATGACGTAGCATATCTAATTAAACTTATGTGAAAAAAAATTTTAAAATTTGATCAACTAATTGCAAAAATTAAAAGGCCAAAGTGAAAAAAACATTACTAATTTGTCTAACAGAAACTGAATAATATGAGGAGAGGTTAAAGGTAGAAGAAGTCTTCAAATATTCATTTTTAACCATCCATTCATATGAAGTAATAATGCTTACAAATTACATTCGTTTGTTTAGCTAACATTCCGGCTATCTTTTTCACCTCTTCCTACTTCAAAAGATTCACCCAGACAATTTTCATGCTTCCGGAAACACCCCCAATTTTTACCAATATTCTTGAGTTCCTAAGTCTCATTTGTCAGGGCCAAAACGGTCATGTTGTCACACGAACATACCGAAATAATCACAAAGTTTATGGTCAAAAATTGTACATTCACAACCATTTTTGGAACTTGTAAAACTATTGTGTTTTTTTCACTTAATGCACAAGTAATGTAATGGGGAACCAAGAAGAAAAGAAGAAGAAGAACATGATCAAATTCAAAAAGAAAGAACTAGGACTCTCATGCATGTTAAACACAGAGGTAGGAGCAATTCTAGCATTGATTCGTCGTAAATCGGATACACATTCCCAATTCTTCCCACAAGAAGAAAACTATGATTCCTCCATATTACAATCCTTGAAATCCTTGAGATCACTAATCTTCAACCCTCAACAAGAATGGCGGACTATTGATCCATCACTCTATCTTTCCCCATTCCTTGATGTGATCGAAAGCGATGATGTTTCAGCTACTGCAACAGGGATGTCATTATACTCAATCCTTAAAATCCTTAACATCCAAATTTTTGACGAAAAAACTCCCGGGGCTAAAGATGCAATGGCCTCAGCTGTGACCGCCATCACAGGCTGCAGGCTCGAAAAAACCGACTTGGTATCAGAGGACGCAATTATGATGAGAATCTTACAGGTCTTGACCGCGATAATGAAGCATCGGGCTTCAGTTTTGCTAACGGATCATGCGGTTTGCACCATTGTGAACACATGTTTTCAGGTTGTTCAACAGTCTGCGAGCCGGAGTGATTTGCTGCAACGCAATGCAAGGCACACAATGCATGAGCTGATTCAGACTATCTTTGCGAGATTGCCTGATATTGAGGTGAAAGATTGGGAGAATTCAGAATCAGACACTGAGGACAGTAGTTTTGATTCAAGATATGGGATTCGTTCCGCGGTTGATATATTTCATTTTTTGTGCTCTTTACTAAATGTGGTGAAAGTTCAACATGTGGAAACAGAACTGATACCTGGTATAACTCCGCATCAGACTGCTGATGAAGATGTTCAGCTTTTCGCTCTAGTTTTGATCAATTCTGTTATAGAATTAAGCAGTGGCAGCATTGGGAATCATCCGAAACTTTTGAGGATGGTTCAAGATGATCTTTTTCACCATTTGATTCACTATGGAGTGCGATCCAGCCCACTTATTTTGTCCATGATTTGCAGTATTGTCTTGAATATTTATCACTTTCTTCGCACGTAAGAATTTAAATATATAAGCTAAACTTGTTTGCAAGTTTTTTCTTCTTAGGATTTCTTCACTTTATGCCTTTCTTTTTTCAATTTTCAGTATATCCTGTGTGTTTACTTACCTGTAAAATTGAAGTTTTTCCTAGCACATTTGAAATCTTGACAAAACTGAAGCCAAAATTTTGCTTGGCTTTTTGCAGATCAATTCGTCTCCAACTGGAAGCATTCTTCACGTTTGTGTTGCTTAGAGCTGCAAGTTTGGCAAACTCGGTCCAACTCCAAGAAGTCGCGGTTGAAGGCATCATAAATTTCTGTAGGCAGCCAACATTCATAATTGAAGTCTATGTAAATTACGACACTGATCCCATTTTTGGTAATGTTTTTGAAGATGTGGGAAAGTTGCTATGTATGCATGCATTTCCAGCAAATGGTCCTTTTACAAGTTTACAGGTTTGTGCCTTTGAAGGCCTGATAGTCATTCTTCAGAATATTGCCGATAATGTCGATAAAGAAGATGATTCGAGCCCTTCAGGACCATATCCAGTTGAAGTTTCTGAGTACAGACCCTTCTGGGAAGAGAAAACTAGAGATGCCAATGATTTAGAGAATTGGGTTAATTTTGTCCGACTAAGAAAGGCACAAAAAAGAAAGATATTGATTGCAAGTAATCATTTCAATCGCGATGATAAGAAAGGTTTGGAATATTTGAAGATTTCACATTTGATTTCGGATCCTCCTGATCCAAAAGCCTATGCTATGTTCTTTCGCTTCACTCCCGGACTAGACAAGACCACGATTGGAGATTATCTTGGTGACCCTGATGAGTTTCACCTTCAAGTCCTTAAAGAATTCACGACTACCTTTGAATTTTCTGGAATGGCTCTTGATAGTGCTCTTCGGACTTATTTGGAGGCCTTTCGACTGCCAGGAGAGTCACAGAAGATCCACAGAGTTATTGAGGCATTCTCTGAGCAGTTTTATGAACAACAATCCTCTGAAATTTTTGTGAGCAAAGATTCCGTTTTTATTCTTTGCTACTCCCTTATTATGCTCAACACTGATCAACATAATCCCCAAGTCAAGAAAAAGATGACAGAAGATGAGTTTATCCGAAACAACAGAGCAATTAATGGTGGGAAAGATCTTCCAAGAGAGTACTTAACTGAGCTTTTTCATTCCATTGCCACAAAAGAAATCACAGTTTTTGGCCAAAATGGTGCAACTATAGAAATGAATCCAACTAGATGGATCCAGCTGACAAACCGATCAAAAACCATGAACCCTTTTGTAATGTGTGATATTGATCGTCGTTTGGGAAGAGATATGTTTGCTGCTATTGCTGGCCCCTCGGTTGCAACACTTTCAACAATTTTTGAACATTCTGATGACGAAGAAATGCTTCATGAATGTACCGAAGGTTTGTTCTCAATAGCTAGAATCGCTCAGTATGGACTCGAAGACACTCTTGATGAACTCCTTGCCTCATTCTGCAAATTCACTACACTTTTGAATCCTTACGCGTCTGCTGAAGAAACCCTGTATGCTTTCAGCAACGATATGAAGCCAAGAATGGCAACTCTGGCAGTTTTCACTATAGCAAACAGTTTCAAAGACTCTATCCGAGGGGGCTGGAGGAATATTGTTGATTGTTTGTTGAAACTCAAAAGGCTTAAACTACTTCCTCAATCTGTTGTCGAACCTGAACTTTTTTTATCTTCCTCTGACTTCCCAGTAGATGAAAGGTCCGAGTCAGGTGTGATTTTACCTGTTCAAGATGCTAAACTTCACAGGAGACGACAAAGTTCTGGCTGGATAGGCCGCTTCTCAAACTTTCAGTCAATGGAAAACATTGAGGAGTCTTTAAACCTCGGTGTGAGTGAATTTGAGCAGAACTTAAAAGTCATCCAACAATGTCGAATTGGAAGTATCTTTAGCAATAGTTCTAGTTTACCTGAAGACCCGATGCAGAACCTTGGGCGTTCCCTCATATTTGCTGCTGCTGGAAAAGGCCAAAAGTTTAGTACACCAGTTGAGGAGGAAGAAACTGTAGGGTTCTGCTGGGATTTGCTCCTCACGGTTACTTTGGCAAACGTTCACAGGTTCACTACATTTTGGCCTAATTACCATGATTATCTCCTTACAGTTGCTCAGTTTCCTATGTTCTCGCCTATCCCATTTGTTGAAAAGGGGATTGTAGCCCTTGTGAAGGTTTGCCTCAAGATCCTGTCTTCATACAGGTCTGAGAAACTCTCAGAAGAGCTAATCTTTACATCAATAAATTTTATGTGGAAGCTGGAAAAAGAAATTATTGATACATGTTCCGAATTTCTAACACTATCAGTGAGCAGAATTCTGACCGAATACCCTGCAAATGTGCAAACACAACTTGGATGGAAGACGATGCTTCATTTGTTATCAGTCACAGGGCGCCACTCAGAATGCTATGTTCCGGCAGTTGATGCCTTGATCACTTTTATGTCAGATGGAACTCACATTTCTCGTATTAACTATGCATATTGCATTGACTGCGCCTTTGGTTTTGTTGCGCTGAGGAATAGTCCGGTGGATAAGAACAAGAAGATAATGGATATGATGGCAGATTCAGTAAACAATTTGGTTCAATGGTATAGAAGTGGATACTCGGATCCAGGAAGTAACGCGAGCAATTCTTCCACAGACGATAACTCTAAAGCTCTGGCTTCTTCAAACTTCAGTGTGAACCTGTTTCTCAAGCTTGGGGAAGCACTTAAAAAAAGTAGCTTAGCCAGGAGAGAAGAGATAAGAAATCATGCAGTCGTCGCTCTCCAAAGAAGCTTCACACTAGCTGAGGAATTATATTTCTCACCAGGCAACATTATCAACTGTTTTACGGTCGTGATTTTTGCAATGGTTGATGATTTACATGAAAAGATGCTGGAGTACTCAAGGAGAGAGCACGCGGAGAGAGAAACGCTAAGTATGGAAGGGACGTTGAAGCTTTCGATGGAGCTCTTGACAGAAGTGTACTTGCAATTCTTGAAGCCAATATCAGAAAGTGTTGGATTTAAGACATTCTGGTTAGGAATATTGAGAAGAATGGATACATGTATGAAGGCTGATTTGGGGGAATATGGGGTGCCAGATTTGCAAGAAATAGTGCCAGAATTGTTGAGAAAGCTTATCACAACCATGAAGGAAAAGGAAATTTTGGTGCCGAAGGAAGGTGATGATTTATGGGAGATTACCTATATTCAGATTCAGTGGATTGCTCCATCAGTAAAGGATGAACTGTTTCCTGATATGATCTAGTTAACAGGATAGAATGAAGTTAATTTTTCCCATTATTTGTTGAAAGTGTATATCTAAGCAGAAGCAGTAGAATTAAAACTCCTTTTATGGTAAAATCATTATAGAGCCTCTTATATTTATACTGATTACATTAATAAGTTTATTTATGAATACAAGCAAAACTTTTCTTATTGATTTTAAGGGGCAAAACATTCTTGCATTTATTTAAAAACTTGAGCTTTTAAGGTAAAGGAAGATGTTGTAGTACAAGAAATGTTGGCTACTTCAGATCAACCCCCATCATGTAGATGGGAAGTGATTGCATTGTAGCATCCACTGAGAATAAGAAGTTGAAACTCATCATCATCATCACCATAAATCTGAAGCCTAGTACCAAATGCAATTTGAACTGTTTTAAATTACTTTTATGGGTAAAAAAACCAACATAATGGTCAAACGATACATGCAACATGAACTTGTCCAAAAGAAAATAATAATAAAGATAAACGATACAATTAAGACCAAAGTGTATTTTAGTGAAAAAAATATGGATGCAATTCAGTAGAAAACCATTGCACAAGCCTTCATGCTAATTCAAATACATTACATCCTGAAACTTCTCCAATCCTTGTACACTCGTGTGGGGAAGCCATCAACTTTAGAGGGGACCACACGTACAAAATAAGTAGTAAAGCCATTCAGTTGTACAACCTTTCCTTGTAGATTTTCCTGCAAAGAAATTTATATGAGAAAGTAAGTTCAGCATACTAAAATTGGTGTAATATTAACATATATTACACTTAAAAAATAGATTTGACACAAGTCATACATGAATTAAAGAAGCAGATTCGGCATGACATCACCAAAACTTGTATTCTACCTATGCCAAAATTAAAATTTGCTAAACAGAGTGTAAGGTCCCATAAGACCTTGCTGCCATGCTCCAGACTTCATGCATAAAAATCTAAATTATCATACCAAAGACACTTGTGTTGAATCCCGCACACCCGAATTCCCATATTTTAAGATCTGGCAAATCTTCATATCCACGTATATTGCACCCGTATCACCGCACCCGCATCGGCTTCTTAGCCCCACCCCCACCCCCACCCCCACCCCCAAAAGCTAACACTGATTTGTGATTTTTTGGGGTAAGGAATCATATGAATCTTAAAATTTTAAAATAAGGAAAGACTGGGAAATGAAACGATAGGAAAGAAACTTTCCTATCTTTCATTTGTGAGATTGGCAAGAAAAGGTAGTAAATTAGGTATATAGTGTCAAAATTTTATTTGATATGTCATCGACAAGGGTAATAATGTAACAAATGAAAGTTTCATTAAGTCTATTTTTTCTTTCCTTAGCTTTCGTACCATTTTTTGGGAATAAATTTCTAATAAAAGTTGGGCCAAATTCTTCTTATTAGCTTTCTTGAGCTTTTCTTAGTTTTCCTAACTTGGAAAATTTTGTGAGCGTGCTAACTGCTAACCTTAGTTTTCCTATCATTTACCGAGTTATAAAAACTCACAAACAGGGTGCAAGTCCTGTGAGCAATGAGAGCATATAAATTATCAATTGAGAAGCTAATTCAATAATTTGAATTTCAATCTAAAGAAAGAGAATAAGTTCAGGTTAATGACCTAAGACAAAATTGCCACCCAGGTACTTGATTAATTACAAATCTCAAATTGGAAGGATATATTAGGCAAGACAATTCTAATTCACAGGTTGAAAAAATAAAGCAGGTATTGCCATCTGAATGAGTACTTAGGTATTTATAGTCTACGTAATTCTTATTTCTTTCCCTTTTTTTTAATAGATCTCCTAAATTTCTTTTATTGAAGAGCTATTTACCAATTGAAATAAGCACTTTCTGTTTTTGTTATCACTCGTCAAACACCTTTCTCGGCGTTTTGGCTATGAGATCAAGTGTTGTATTTTTTTTCTCTCATCAGTATTTTCACTAGTCAGGGAGTGTAGTTGTTAAGATGTATGTAAATCTATCTTGAATAAAATATAAAAATGCCATAGCAGTATACCTATTAACTGAAAGAAAACACGACTAGTTACTATAAGAAGAGTAAAGTTCCTTTTTACATTCCTCGAGATTGATAATTATATCTATTGACAGAATGAGAAATAGTGTTCTAAAAATTCCCGCCTAGGCACTAGACCCCCCACCTAGGCCCAAGGCAGCAAAAAAATCCCTCCAAAAAATTAGGCGGCAGGGTCTAGGCGGAGGAATTTTTTTTATTTTAATAACTACCCAAACCAGATCTTGATATATTTATTTTTCTAATGATTTACCGTATTCATAATACATGATGTAACATATCAAATCACAACAAGTGAACAATATCAAGTCAAAATGGATAATTTTATTATAGTTGTAATTTTTTGAACTTGTATCAACTTCAAATTATATAAATGATAATACATTTGCAATATTTATTTTAATTCAATATAATTCTTAAATTTATGTTTAGTTTCTTAAGTTTTAATATTGAATTGAATTCTTGAAATTTTAAATTTTATTATTTAATAATCAATCTTGTTTATAAATAAAACTAATACGTTAAAAAGATATGTTTGAACTTTCAACAATTGCATTTTGTGTTTGAACTTTGACATTGGTAATATGGATATGTGTTTGAACTTTAAGCAAATGCTTTTATTATCTTTATTATAGATTGTTTTGCTTTATATTATTATTTTGTTTGAATAAATGTAAGATAAAATATTAAAATTGGCTTAAAATAAAAAATCTCACCCAGACCCCGCCTAGGTCCCCTAGGCACTAGGCCCCCAACCGTCCGCTTAGCGCCTTTTAGAACATTGATATCTGCCAGTATCATGTCAATGGTCTCAGAGAGTAGTTGATGCATTAAAGACTAACAAAAGTATCCTACAAGGCAGGTTAGGCCATTTTACAATAGCTTCCATTGAAGTTATGTATGAAACATTTCTAATTGTTATCTATAAATTAATATTCTCCATCAAAATATAACAAACGGAACATAAATCATATGCTAAGGTGTCAAAAGGACATCAACCACAGTATGCCACTTTCTCTAAGAGGTAGTAAGGATAGGTATTTGAGGCAATTACAAACGTGAATTTTTTTTCCCTACTGAGAAAAAGATGATCCAAATTCCATGAAAAAATACAAAGTAACACAGTACTTTTAGATCTTTTTTCTTTGAAAGAAAAGTGTGAAGAAAACTAAGAAGTTAAGAAGGTATGTCTTACTTATCATCCAAACAAAAAAATAAGGTATGTACATCTTAGAAGGACAAGGAGTTCTCCAATAAATAATTACATATATAAGACACAAAAATAACCAGAGAATCAAAGGAGTAATGCTGAATAATTATGCAAATAAGGTTCTCTCCACAGTCCACCCCCACCCCAACCCCAAATTTCCTTTGGATATGTCAAATAAGGTTACTCCAAACAACAAAGTAGAGCTTTCCAATCATGCTAGAAATCTCCCAAAACACAGTGTAGAGAGGAATATTGAGAGAAGTGGCCTGTTCACGGTGGCACTTTGAGGTGGGGACACCGACTATGTATGTTAATTGCTGGAGGAGTGTTCACAGGAGTCTGTTACTGAGGGAGCTAGCCGGTTTGTGGGCAAGCTTATTGAGGTCTTCTTGGGTTAGAACAGGAGATGGGGATGGGGATTGGGAGGAGAAGACTGTAATTGAGGGGTTGGTAATTTAAGGGAGGTGACCGCAGGATAAGGTAGGTGGTAGTTGCGCTGTGGCGATGGAGAGAAGGAGAGGAGGAGAGGGTGGGAAAGGAGGGATTAGGTTACCATGGAAGAGGATTGGTGGATGGCTGCAGATGGTAGAGCTGAATGGAGAGAGAAAATGGATTTGTTTTATAAAGAGGAAGTAGGTTTATTTGTTCATTTTCCAAAAATATCACTCCATTCCATTCCATTCCAACACAATTCCCAAGT
Organism: Panax quinquefolius; assembly: GCA_020205615.1. Lineage (NCBI taxonomy): Eukaryota > Viridiplantae > Streptophyta > Magnoliopsida > Apiales > Araliaceae > Panax > Panax quinquefolius. The sequence continues at coordinate 162,099,933 of CM035152.1, forward strand.
AACATACCAAACACGTGAATGGAATGCCTAATCTCAATTCCATTTTATAGCTGAAGCCAATCATTCAATCACTCCACCCCGAAATGAAATGAATCTGTCAAGCCACATGGCTGGAGATAAATGTGGGAAGGCTTTAACCTGGGGTTAATAGTACAAGTATTTATTTATATGTTATCTTGTGTGTATTTTAGAAATCGCTTTATAAAGTATAAAATTAATAAAACTAAACTTCCTTGATGATTTTAAATCACCAAATGTTATATTTATTATGGGATGTCATAGACAAACAAAATAATAATAATAATACTAGACCCCCACAAGAATCAATACAGTAAAAGAACTGGTATGAATTAAATAAGCAAAAAGAGAAACTCCCTAATTTATTACAACTCCTAATAAACACAATGCATACAATGCATTAATTATGAACAAGTATAAAAACAGCATCAAACCATTTACAAGCTAATGTTCAATAAACATAAATAAGAGATGTAAAACTACCTAGTCATCCACTGATGTTTCCTGCAGATTCGTCGGTATCGGTCTCATCATCATCGTCATCCCCTTGTCTTATTTTTGCAATCTCTGCCTGAGCCCTCTCAAGGATTTGCTTCTTTTGCAACTCCAACTCTGTGTGAAATTCCATTCTCATCCTTTCCAAATCCATCATCTGCTGCCTCTTACTATCCTCAATCTTCTCATATATTGCTCCAAACTTCTGAATCGAATCCGCCAACAACCTAAACGATGATTCATCATCCTCCTCTCCTCTCCTCTTGGGTGGAAGCCCATCTGAATCATCGCCAACCGAGTCTGACTCCCCAGGACTATCCATCATCTCATCCAAAGCATTCGATCGACTCAAATACACTTTCGGATTCATAAAAACATATTCCCCCGAATCAACACCACAAGCCAACGAAGATTGTTGCCTGGGAGACGAATTCAACAGCATATCCATCTTCTTAAAGAAAACCCATTTTCCATAATACGCTCCCATTTCCTCCATTTTTGCTTTCTCTTTCTTATACTTCTTCTTCAAAGTATCCAACCGATTCCTACACTGTGCATGAGTCCTCTCAACCTTACACATCTCAGAAACCTTCTCTGCAACCTCAACCCAATCTTCAGACCTCAAACTCTTCCTTCCCAATTGCACAAACCTATCCCCCCACACCTCTAGCAACACAAAGCTCGCGTTTTCGGTCCAATCTGCAGGTGAATCCCTAGCACTAAACGAAGGTTTCTGCAAATTTGCATTCACACGAGGTGCAAACTCGTATTGGGAAACCAAACTCTCCAATCTCCGCTTCTTTTGGCGCCTCTTAGACTCATCATTAGGTTCATAACCCCTACCAGCATACCCATTTTGCTGATACTCATCTTCATCATCATCATCCTCATCTTGATTCCCAAATTCGTGATTTCCTCCATCATTTTGATCATCTAATTCCTCATCTTCATATCCATTATCTTCATCTATCTCATCCTCGCGATAACTTTGGAAATTAGGGTTTCGAGTTGGGCGTCTCGATCTTAAGGAAGCATTATAGGATGAGTAGTGTTTTGGTGGATAACTAGAATCATCATCAGTATCACCCATTTATATAATTTATATATATATATATATATGGATGAAATAAAGGACAAAGAATTCAATAAAAATTGCTGAATTTGACAATTTGGGAAGATAAAGATTGTACCTTTGAGTTATTTTGCATTAGCTGAGTACAAACCCGTGAATTACAAAAAGTAAAAGTATCGAATTTGGAGGTTGGGCATATGTACTTAATCTATCCTAGGGTTTTAGAGTTTCGATTTAGGACTTGGGAGAAAAAAAGATTTGGGATAAATGGCGAAGTACGCCGGGGTTGGAGGTGTCAGTGGTGGACGTTTTGTTTTTGACTTTTAAGCTAAGGATTGGGTAAATCGCGGCCTACAATTTTTGACGACTCTAAAACATGTCAGGCGCGTGGAACCACTATTGAGCTAGCGGGCTATTGAGCCATTGGGCCTGATTATTCAAACCTTTTCTCCCCCTCCTCATCTAGACTGTTTGTTTCAGTTTCTTTTTTTGAGGAAAAAAGGAAATGGAAATCACAAAAATAAAAAGATTGAAAACGGCAAAACACACTTTTATCTCAATGTGGTGGTCGACTTATAAACATTTGGCCATTAAATTTTAAAAAAAAGAATTAATTCACTGAACTTTATAAAAAAAATTAATTGGGTCATTTCGTCCAATTTTGCTAACAGACATCAAATAGTCTGGCATATTTTCCTACGTGGCTTTAAAAAAAAACAAAACACAAGAATTTTTGAATGTTGACTTCTTCTTCGATGTCTTCTTTGACCAACATTTTCTCTCTCATCTTTCCCACTTTCTTCTCTTTCCGGCTAACGAAGCATTATCCTTTGCTATTCTCACAACCATCCAAGAAAATTCTCAAATCTCCGACCAAATCATAGCTCCACATACACAACCATTATCCAAGAAAAATCTCAGATCTCAATTAAAGTTGCACACCCCCGATTTTTCATTCCAAATTCGATCATACCCATGAGGAGAAAATGCTTAAAAAATATAATCATTGTAAAATCGCAATGCAATTAGTTAACAACGCACATCAATTAAAGAGTTGAAACCCTAAATTCAACTATACCCACGAGGAAAACCCCAAATTCAATCATACCCATTATCTTTAAGCTTTAATCTAAGAGCTTGATAATTCACCAAATTACCATTGTGGGCAACACCAACTAACCTGTATCTGTACCGGGTGACGAAAGGATGCACATTTTTCAACATAGAGGCGCCATCGGTGGAGTAACGGACATGCCCAATTGAAGAATCGCTAGGGAGTTGATCGAGTTTCGATTGATTGAAGACTTCAGAGACGAGCCCGACGCCGGTGATGAAGTGGAACACCTTTTCATGAACGGTGACTATGTCGTTTCCTTCCTGACCGCAGGGCTAAAGCGTGTGCAGGGCCAAGTAGCAGAGGCGGGAGGCTTCTGGGTTGTCGTAAATTCTGACAACGCCGCACTCTTTCCGAGGTTTGTCGTCATTATCAAAGACATGGTCATGTGGGTTTTGTTTGTTTGATTAGATAACGTCAGAGATGGGATTTTTGGAGTGAGATGTGAAGAGGGTTTTATTGGTTCGATAAAGTGAGGGTTTTAGGGTGTTGGTTTTGGAGGAAAGAGAGAAGAGGAGGTTCGATGGGTTTTTGGAGGGAAGAAAGTAGGGCTTGTTGTCAAGAGGTGGTGAGAGAAGAGAGAGATTGGTGGTGTTTGTGGCAGTCATGAGAGGAAGAATAAGAAAGATTACACAGAAAATATGCACAAAAAGTGGGTTGTGTACTTCAGGTTTAGGTAATGATGATTGACTTAATGCACACATCAGCAAAATACATGTGTTTTGTTTTTTTTAAAAAAAAGCCACGTAGGAAAATTGGATTGAATTTTTAACCTCTGTGACGAAAATTGGACAGATGTTGATTGATTTCGCAATCGATAAACACGCGCAAGTATACGCAGTCAACAAGTAATATAATGATAAGAGAGTTGTCGAACCCACGAGGACAAAGACTTAAAAGGAAACAAATACTAAAGCAAAGTCGTTACTAATCTTATCTAAACGAGTAAAAACAAGTGGTTGGATTAAGCTATTTCAATAAGACTATAAAATTAAGAGAAGTAGTTGTGCTAGGAAGTCAAGATAGGATTACAACTCCCCTAATGTGTCGCCTAATCTCCTAACTCTCCAAATTACAAACAAATCATGGAATGGTCAACCGAGAACACTAAATACGCATAAGCTTCTGCCGAAGGTCAAATGCACATCCCTAACCGGCTAAATCACAATATGTCTATTGGTGACAAGAACTAGATCAAGGTCATTAAGCTAAGTCTCAAGGTCACACAAGGTAAATAAGGATATGTCTATCCTATTAGCACATTATGCATACATTCCAATGTTATGGTCATAACAGGTGTTGTTGTATTTAAAGATAGATAATAACATCCATTTATCAATTTCCATCACTATCAATACCAATTTCTTTATCAAGGAATCAGACATTAAATATGAAATACAACAACCCATTCCAAAATGATTCATTATATAAAATAGGAGAGAAAGTTGATTAAGCTAATCATAAGGTTACATTGTAATCCTAAAAATGGAGTTAGTTCATAACTATGGTGCTAACACGCATTTTCAATACATTACACATTATCAGACAAATACAAATAAATGGGAGATTTGGATTAAGAAAACCCATGTTTTGAAGTGTTCTTCCTCCAAATCTTCTCTTCACATGCAAAGCTCTGAGTATGTGTTAGATGCAATAACTCTTCTTCTAATCCACAGCTTCTTTCTCTTCTAGAAATTAAAATGACAGAAATAAAATCCTATTTTAAAATTGTAATAAGTTCTCTGTCGATATATCTAATATTCGATAATGAATGCAGCAGCTTCGCTTTCTATATATAGTCGTCCCCTCTTTCTTCTAAGTCATTAAAGATTCATTATCGTTTGAACAGAGCTCACACTACAACGAAAGCCTAAACCTTCTCGATGGCCGCTTAGGCACTTGCTCTGGCCGGGCGTGAGTTTTCATGAGCTCTCACACTACATCCGTGACAAAGACGAATCATCATAATCATCATTAATGGCGCATGGCGCGAAGTTTCAATAGAGTTTCGAAGAATAGCCAATGCAAGCACGACTTCTAAGTATAACACCTTGGTAAGTACAGCTGAAGATGTAAAAAATGCCCAAGAAATTTGGAATAAACTCAGTAAAGCACACTTTCAGAGAGAATTTAAACTTAAGTACAAAATATATATATATATATATATATATATATATATATATATAAGCTAACTAAAAGAATGAAAAGATGTAACAACTTAAGCAACAAAGAGTCTAAATCGCTGGTATAAAACCCACTCATCAAATACTCCCAAACTTAAGCTTTTGCTTGTCCTCAAGCAAACTAACAGACATCCATACCTCATAATGCAAGATACAAATGAACACTAATACTAATAACTAAAATTATGGCCTCTAAGCGAAATCATAAACATCTTCTAAGAATAGGACAAAACGCAAGCGATCGAGGCCCTAAAGTCTAAAAATAAACAAGAGACTGTAATAGAACCATCCAGTGTGTGTGTGAAGACCACATATCTAAACTAGCCATAACCCAAATTAAGATCATACAGTCGACCGTGATAACCAATAGGCAACCATGCAACTCACATACATAACAAGCGTTAAGACAAGACGCAAAAACATGAAAGGCTCGAAAGTTCTAGAATAGCGAAGTAAACTCTGACTTAGATAGAACTTGATTACTTTTAGGCAAAATAGAGCACTCATTAGCAAGCTTTTGATCAATGACTCCCAAGCCAGAAGACCTTAGGGCACTAGGTGTAGAACACCCCTAAGAATCTAATAACTCAAGCACAAAGGCCACGTAAACAACATAAGTCCAAAAAAGATTTTATGAGCCCGCGTTTATGGGCTAGTGCGTTTCCACGCTCCATCTCAACCCACCGCATGAGTGATTTTTTTTTAAATAGAACTAAAGAGCCGAAAATGCTAAAGCTTCTAAGTCTTTTAAAACTTGAAATCAATGGAGTATACAACAGTGCAAACTATTTTTAACACGGTAAAAAGGCAACCAAAAACTGGAAAACTACTAGAGAGATAAAAGGTCAGTGCTCTCTAAACGGATGGATCCAAGACAGTCTCGATTTATATAAAACATACGCCCCAAAATCACATAACTTTTGCCACTAGTCTAGGAAAATGATATAATTGCAAGACAGTCCGTCAAAGGCCACAAACAAAACTTAACGCTAAACTACCCTAACCCAGCATATAGACAGTTACAGACTCGAGGCTAGAGTTAAACACAAAAACTATAGACTATAGAGTACCCTTTTCATCATAGGGCAAAGGCATAACACATGGCATCAAGTATACCAATAATCAGTGAAAACCCCAAAAAATTTAAATTTAAGGCAAGACAATATCTGACTTAGTCAAGATATTCCCAACAAAAGATATAAACCATAAACATGCATTTAACTGTAACTTAAAATACTATTAAACAAAAACATGCATCCATAAACCAAAAGCTTATCACAATAATAAATTCAATAGATAACATAAAAATTAAACCATTAGTCTGGGGCTATCAAGCCTAAATACCATCCTAACATCCTTACAAAGCAGTTGAAATAGAAATATTATAAAACTAACACAATTCATATATATAATTAAATAAAAGGAAGTCTCCCCCAAACTTGAACTTGAGCCTGTGTCCTCACTGGCCTTTACTGCAACATCAAACATTAGCAGCATCCCCGCCGTCATCACCATCAAGACCAAAGTCTTCATCAGCACCGAACAAATCCAGATCATCATCATCTTCTCCATCATCGTCCTCTACGTTGACTGGCTCATTCACGCAGGCCTCTTCAATAGGCGGTGGAAACTGCGGCGGATAAGGTGCATAAATTGGAGGTGCTGGAAATGGGAATGACATGAAGTCCACGTCCTCACCATCCTGAGCAGCATGAATATTTGCTAATGTATCTGCAAATTTAGCATGATAATGATGGAATTGGCTTTGCCACTGGGCAACCGTGTCCACCTTGCAGTGCAGAAAGTTTAGACTGTTCATAATCTGCGCAAAGGGCCCCAGAATCTATGGCTTCAATAGAAGGGGGAACGGGGGCCTGAGCGGAGGTTCCTGCCTCAGTAGATGGCTTCGAATCATCAGAAGGTTGCGGCTGAGGCGAGGATAAAAATCCTTCTCCTCGGGGATGTGATGGTGCACCATCCCAGACAGCATAACGACTAATAAGCTGATGATCAATGACGGACATTGGCGAGAGGGTGACATCTTTCGCCTCCCACTGAACACCCGCTCTTTTGCACAGACAGGTAATAAGAGATGGGTGGGGAAGGCTAGACATGACCTTGCTCTTGATTGCCTTCTTGAAGGATTCATGTATCAAAGCCAAGTGACGTCACTCACATGGCGCGTAGGCTGAATATTAGCACACATAAAGGCGTACCATGACTTACCATAACGACTAAGCGCCTGTGAGGGAAATGACGTGCATTCGCCAGTGTACTCATTCATTTTCCACACTATCCCAAGCTTACAGAGCTTGCTAATAACGTCATCAGATTTGTAACTCCGAATCCCATTCTCCCTGTAGTCATGCTTGTCAAAATTTGGAGTCTCATACACTTCATTGATTGCTTTGACATCGAATGGGATCAACTTTCCCCTCGCAGGTGCTGCCGGCGGGCCATCCAAAATGGCATTAGCATAAAACTCTTTCACCATCGCTACCACAGTGGATTCTGATGGTTTAGTGAAGTGTACCCACTACGCTTAGCATAAAACTCTTTCACCATCGCTACCAGACTACACAACTTAAAATTTTGCGTGTAGCGCTTATAAGTCTCCTCGGATGGGAATTTTACAGGGTCCCAAGGAGTAATTTGACTACGGGAGGAGGATAGAGGAGGGGGGCCAATGCTAGTTCTAGGGCGTTTTGAAGTCATGGCTAGATTGCAAGAATGATAAGGAAAACACTTATGCTCAGAAGCAAATACTACCATAGAACTGTACCTTGCTTGGCCTTTTAAAGATAAATACGCGAGGGAGCAACGGTAAGAAAAGGAACCGTGAAGACGGTTGGGTGCCCAAACGGTAAGAAACGGACCGACGGTTGGATGAACGGTCGGAAGTTCGAACGTGACTCTTGGGGAGAGAGGGATTAGGAGAGCAACAACTGATAAGAGATGAGAAAGAGGATTTACTCAATAATTAAGTTGAAAACGCCTCAATTAAACACTGAAACTCGTTTATGGCGCCGGGGCGCGATAAATGGTGTCGGGGCGCGATGCATGGTGCCGGGGCGCGGGGTCAAACCCACTCTGGCTCTGAGGCGCGAAACTCTAAGTAATACTCGACGATGGGGCGCGAGTTTGCAGTGTGATATGCACTAGATTTGGCGCTGCGGCGCGATGCATGACGTCGGGGCGCGAATTAGCAGTGGCTTCTCATACTACATGGCGTTGGGACGCTGAGAATGGCGTCGGTAGCGCGAAGTTGGCTGCCAAGGCTGAGCAATCTTGATAAGCGATAAAGAAATCCTCGCACAAAGCCAAGATAACATATCAGTGATCCATACAACAGCTAAAACAGAAGAAACACACAAGTTCTAACTAAGGGTTGACAGATATTAATAACATGCAATATACAGACTACAAGCACTATACAAAACATAGACAATGCAGAACACAAGCAATGCACAAAATATACAGAACACAGACAGAAACTAGATAACCAAAATGAGACTTAAGATAATAAGATAAAATAATTTGTTGATACTGAGATGGGGTTGCCTCCCATCAAGCGCTTGATTTAGAGTCATCGGCTTGACTATATTCTCGTCTTACACCGGGTCTCCCAATGTAATGGAGGTATTCTGTCGGTCGACCTCGCCCCCCAGTAGTGTTTTAACCTCTGCCCATTGACCTTGAAGGTTGTGTTAGAATTTGGGTCCTCAACCTCTATTGCCCCATATTGATAAACCTTGGCAACTGTGAAGGGGCCCGACCATCGGGACTTTAGTTTCCCAAGAAATAAATTTGGTCGGGAATTGAAAAGAAGAACCTTCTGGCCCGGTTCAAAGTGTCTCTCGAGGATTTTCTTGTCGTGCCACCTCTTGGTCTTCTCCTTGTATAACTTAGCATTTTCATACGCTTGCAGACGAAATTTGTCTGATTCATTTAGTTGCAAAAAGTCACTTTTCAATACGGCCTTTCCGAAGATCAAAGTTGAGCTTCGAATAACCCAATAAGCGTTGTGCTCCGGTCAACTAGGAGATGACATGCCTTACCGATAAATGCTTTATACTGGAGACATTCCGATAGGCGTTTTATAAGTTGTGCGGTAGGCCCACAATGCATCATCGAGCTTCTTAGACCAGTCCTTACGATTTGGGTTTACAATCTATTCCAATATTCGTTTCACCTCTCGATTTAATATTTCACTGACCGCATTAGATACATGGGTGGTGTAGCGGTTGGCGATCTTATGAGTCACCCCATACTTGGCTAGAAGGGCTTCAAAGTATTTATTACAAAAGTGCAACCCTTCATCGCTAATGATAGCCCGAGGTGTGCCAAAACGGGTGAATATATTATTCTTTAGGAACTGAAGCACCACCTTAGCATCATTTATCGGCAAGGCAACTGTTTCCACCCACTTTGAGACATAATCCACTGCCACTAGGATGTAGAGATTGATGAAAGAGGATGGGATACCCATGAAGTCGATACACCATACATCAAATAATTCCACCTCCAGGATATTTTGCAGTGGTAGCTCAGGCCGTCTTGATATGGTGCCCACCCTTTGGCATCTGTCGTAGTGCAACACATACGTGTGTGCATCCTTGAATAGGGTGGGCCAATAAATTCCCGACTGAAGCACTTTAGTTGCAGTATGTTGGCCTCCAAAATGACCTCCATAGTTTGAAGAGTGGCAGTGATATAACACACCTTCAATTTCTTCTTCTGGCAAACATCTTCGCAGAATTTGATCGGAACATTGTTTGAACAGGAAGGGCTCATCCCACAGATATTGCTTGGCATTTTTCAGGAATTTCTTCCTTTGTTGATAGCTCAGATTTTGGGGAAACACTTGGCAAGCGACGTAATTAGCGAAGTTTGCATACCACGGAACTTTACCATTGACAACAAAAAGTTGCTCGTCCGGAAAGAAATCATTTATGGCTTTGTCGACTTCGCCCGAGGGCGTGGTGTTTTCCAATCTAGATAAGTGGTTGGCAACCTAATTTTCTGTCCCCTTCTTGTCTCGGATTTCTAAATCAAATTCCTGGAGAAGCAGAACCCACCGTATCAACCTCGGCTTAGCATCCTTCTTTTTAATCAAATACTTGATTGCGGAGTGATCGGTGTATATGATCACCTTCGTTCCAATGAGGTAGGAACGGAACTTATCAAAAGCATAGACTACTGCCAGCAGCTTGTTGCCTCTTTTTTAGTTCTAACGAAAGAGCTGTAACTCATGCAAGTATACATGTGTCAACAAGCAATACAGAGTAAGTCGAGTATCGATCCACAGAGAAAGTTGCTAAATTAAATTATTATGCACCAACTAAATCACTATTTTTATATGCTTAAACTAATGCTTATAATTATGATTGCAAATTACTATAAAATCAAATAATAACTAAAATAAGAATAATAATGAAATAAATAAAATCTGGAAATAATGGGATCCTAACTTCATTTAATAATTCATCTAATTACCACCATCATGCAAGATCGTTCACATGTCACAGGAAAGTAGCCAAGAGCACTACTGTAGACATAACCATTTTTCAATGCATTATTACCTACTTACACAACATCTACATGCAATAGACACTATGTAATCATCAATATAACCAAAATCACTATATGTCTATGTGAAATTGCAACCATATTGAATTTAAGGACAAACCCTTATTTAACTCATACGGTGAAACAGAATATGTTTATCTGATTCCCGAAATACAAAGCTACACAAAACAACCCCATATACGCATGCTATCATGATTACAATCCATACCCGCATGTTATTTTTTAATTCCTTACAAGTACCTAAAACGAATGGTGATCAATAATTCATGCATGCAAATCAACCATGATAGAAATCCATTATGATATGTAAAACAGTCCAGCAGTCAAGCATGCAATTAAACTACATATTAAAATCCGTTAGAATCCCATAATGGAGTTTAGTTCATGACTGAACCAAAAGCCATCATGGGATCAAAGCAAAACATGGATAATAAACAAACAATTGAAAGAGAAAGATAGAATCGATCAAACCCAATTGCTGATTACAATCCAATAGTACATTCAAATCCTCAATAAAATCCAGCAAAATAACAGTTGTTTATCCACAATGATTGAAAATCCAAAGAAGAAGTAGAAAATATGAAGTTTAGGCTTAGTTCTACGTTGGAAATCTCTCAAAGTGTAAAACCCTAGTTCCAATATGAAAAACACGTAAAACTACTGAATGATCCGTCTGACACCAGTCAGAATTGTTTTAATTAATTACAACTCTTAAAATTAAAAATTAAAATAAAATGTAGCAATGACTTTTCAGACATCGCGTCTTGGTAGCGCTCCTCCTCTTTGTATTCTCGCGGTATGCGAAAGTGTAAATTCTGGTCCAGCCGAGTGATCGCGCGGGTGCGCGTGTGTTGGCCTATGTAGTCGTGCGGCTTCTGCAACTTGAATTCTGGTTCTGCTGTTGCTACTGACTCTGTTATGCTGTTCATCCTTGTCATGCTGCTCTAGTTCAATTGTCCACCAATGCGTGGTTTCTTTTCTCCACTCGATCCTCATGCCATGCATCCATTAGCCTCATGCCATCTAACAACACCAAATTATGCCATATCCTACATTTTTACACCAAAGGAGTTCTCAGTACATGCAATGCAAAATAACATGAAATGCAACTAAAAACACACTAAAATGTACTTGAGATGGGCATAGTTCGCGTGAATTGATATCCAATAAGTAGGTATAAAACCCACTTATCATAGCTCCTTCTCAGTAGTGGTATAATTTAACTGAGCATTAGTTAATGTCTTGTTGGCATAATAAATGGTGTGGAAAACCTTCTCCCTTCTCTGGCCCAACATTGCCCCTATTGCAAAGTCACCGGCATCACACATTAGCTCAAAAAGGTAGGTCCAGTCTGGAGCTACCACAATAGGTGCCATGACAAGTCTTTTCTTTAATAACTCGAAGGCACTCAGGCAGGCGGCATCAAACTGGAAAGGCATGTCCTTTTTCAAAAGAGTGCACAACGGTTTGGTGATCCGCGAGAAGTCCTGGATAAACCTTCTGTAGAACTCGGCGTGCCCGAGAAAACTCCTTACCCCTTTCACTGAGGTGGGCGGTGGGAGGTTATTAATCACATCTATCTTTGCCTTATCAACCTCAATTCCGCCAACAGAAACCCGATGGCCCAAAATAATGCCCTCTTCGACCATGAAGTGACACTTCTCCCAATTCAGCACCAGGTTAGTTTTGACACATCGATGGAGAACGGCAGTTAGATTTGTTAAGAAATTATCAAATGAGCTCCCAAATACTGAGAAGTCGTCCATAAAGACCTCAAGGGTCTTTTCAACCATATCAGAGAAGATCGACATCATACTGTTGCCTCTTTTTCGGTTCAGATAAAAGAGCTCTAACTCGTGCAAGCATACATGTGTCAACAAGTAATACAGAGTAAGTAGAGTATCGATCCCACAGAGAAAGTGGTCAAATTTAAACTAATATGCATCAATTAACTCACTATATTCATATGCCTAGACTAATAACTATAATTGATGATTTATTCTAATTACGAATAACAACTAAAAATAAGAATACTAATGGAATAAATCAAATTTGGAAATATTGGGATCCTAACTTCATTTAATATTTCATCCAATCGCCACTATCATGCAAGAAGTGTTCACATATCACAAGAAAATAGTTAAGAGCACTAACAGAGTTATAGCCATTTTTCAATGCACTATAACTTACTTACACAGCATCCACAGATGATAGACTCCATGTAATCATCAATACAACCAAAATCACTATATATCTATGTGAAATTGCAATTATACTGAATTTAAGCACAAACCCTTACTCTAACTCATACGGTGAAATAGTATATGTCTATCTGGTTCAAAAAATACGCAAGCCATATAAAATAGCCCCATATTCGCATGCTATCATGATTACAATCCATACTTGCATGTTCATTGTCAATTCCATACAAGTACTGAAACGAATGGTGATCAGGCATTCATACATGTAAAACAATCACGATAGAATTCCCATATGATATGCAAAATAGCCCTAACATTCAAGCATGCAACCAAACTACATATTAAAATCCGTTAGAATCCCATAATGGAGTTTAGTTCATAGCTGAACCAAAAGCCATTATGGGATCAATGCTAAACATGATTACAAAGCAAACAATTGAAAGATGAAAAATAGAACGATCAAACCCAATTGCTGAATATAAACCAATGATAACATTCAAATCCTCATAATATTCCAGCAAAATAAAGTACTAATCCCCCGTGATAAAGAATCCCAAGAAGAATTGGAGAAGTAGACGTTTTGGCTTCGTTCTACGTCGGAATCTCCCCACAGTGTAAACCCTAGTTACTATGATGAAAAATACGCTAAAAGATATGAATCCTCCGTCTGACACCAGTCAGAATCGTTTTTAATCCAATTACAACTCATTTAATTAAAAATTAAAATAAAACAAATACACTTGACAAAGATGTGCACATACAGCGCCCCTCCAATATGTTCCTCGCGTGGGCGCGAGACTTGTAGAATGTTATGCTCTCCAACCGAGTACTCGCGCGGGCGCGCGCTCTCAAGGCTATTCTGTCATGCGACTTCTGATAATGTAGATTACGGTTCGGTTACGCTTACGGTTACGTAAATGCTGCTGGCTTAGCTTTACTTGTTCATTCATGCTTAATCCTCTTCCATGCTTGATCTCCTTATTCCATTGTACCTTCATGCCATGTATATCCCCGCAGGCCTTACCTTCACGCATCCATTAGCCTCGTGCCTCTAATACCACCAAATTAGACCAATTCTCAGCTTTTATTCATAAAAAGAGTTTTAAGTAAATGCAATGCAAACTATCATGAAATGTAACTAAAACACAATAAAATGTACTTGAGATGAGCATAGTTCGCATGAATTGGTATTCAATAAGTAGGTATAAATACCACTTATCACATACACTGTTGAAATATTACGGGAGCATTACATAACCCGAAAGACATTTTCCAGAAGGCAAAGGTCCCATACGGATAGACCTGGCAAAATTGCCCAGTTCGCATGTTAGCCAAATTACCACAAAAGCGGGTCGTGGGATTCACTATTTTGACCCATCAAAACCTGGTCCGTTTTGGCCCGACCCAATTTTAGCCCGACCCAATGATGGCCTGGCCCGGCCCGCCCGGCCTTTTAAAAAACCCTATCTAAGTCATCTCATCTCTAATATTTATATTATCTCCTTAAGCCGCTAACGCTAAGGCTGAGGCTAAAAACAGAGACAGATTCGGCCCTTCACACCTCTACTCTTCAATCCATTCTCCTCGACCCTCATCTTGCTTTCCTTCACAGTTTACACTTCACAGCCCCACCTCGACACGACGACGCATAAGCTTGCTGCTTGCCTTCACAGTTTGGCAGTTCGCCAGTTCCTACTTCCTACTCTATTCTCCTCGTCTCAGGTATTTTTCTGTAAAGACTGTAATCGATGCATAAGCTGATCGATTTTTGTTTAAATTGGTAATTTATCTGTATGAGTATGAGTCTATGACTTTAGTCTGTATGTCTTTGTGGATTTTAAGGGTTTTAATTGGTATGAGTATGAATGATTTTTGTGGATTTTAATTGGTAATTGGGTGTGAAATTTTAAGGGTTTATGAACCGGATTAGACTAGATCTACAATTTACCGATTTAATTATTTATATTTGTGCCATTTCTCTTCATCCCTCTTTGATTATCCATTTAATAGTCTCTCTCTCTCTATATATATATATATATATATATATTTGTATAAAACTTGTTTCATCTTTTTATTTGCTTTGATGACATCAGTTTCTAGTGCATTTAGAATGCTCATGGTGCTTAAACCACATATTTTGGACTCCAAAGCTGGTACTTGGTAGACCTTTTTGGGTATATCTGAAGTCAATTTGGTGATATGATAATATGATATACTATTATACTGAATTCTGTAGACTAGATTTAAAACATGGTTAATATAACTAAATTATTTGTTTGGTCTGCTTTGTTTAATCAAAGGGTCTACATGCCAATACTGCTAGTCTACTACTGAATTAATGCTTTGGACTTTGGACTTTTGGACATTGGCAGTTAAATCCAAAAACTTCTTGACATTTTTCTTGACATTTTTTGTTTGTAAAGTTAATGCTACTTCTGGACATTGCTACTTTGCTACTGAATTAATGCTTTGGACTTCTTGACTTCTGAATTGAATGCTTTGTTAAATAGCATTGTGATTTACATATGAATTGGAGTTAACTTTATCATGAGGCCACTATAACTGGGTATGACCCAAATTTGAGGCTGCAGTAAGTGTCCATATTTTGGTACAGTTTGTGAACTGCAACACAATCTTTGTAAGCATGTTTAATTAGTTTGTTTTTTGTTACATCTATCTGAAAAATAACAAGAAGTTAGTACCAAACTAAGTAATTCCATTCGAGTCCTTTATGTGAATTGGAGTTATGCATTATGCAAAGATGATACTTGTTGTTGTTGATAGGAATCTGTTGCTGCAGATGGTAATTCTGGTGCTGCAGATGGGATTGTAATTTGCAAGTATGCATTTGGATTTTAGAGCTTATTTCTTTAATTCTGTTGATGGTGACATGTCAACTGTCAAATGAAATGAATAATCTTGGTTTGAATTTGTAATTTTGTATTTGGATTTTGGAACTTATTTCTGTAATTCTGTGATTTGTATTATTATATGTAAATTGTAATATATTATTTATTCTGAAGAACTTAGATTGTATTTTTTGTTCAATTTTTGTGATTTATGTGTTTTTAAAAAATGAAAAAATCATGGATTCGGTAGGAGTTTACCAACCAACCACACGTAGCGTAGTTTCAGCCCACCAAAATCCGGACTTTTTTGGCCCGGCCCATTTTCCAGGTTTACATACGGACATGTGAACGTCAATTTCTCCTGATCTTTAGGAGCAATAGAAATCTGATTGTACCCCGAGTACCCATCTAGCAGACAATAATATTCGTGCCCAGCCAACCGATCAAGCATCTGATCAATGAATGGAAGCGGAAAGTGATCCTTAAAGGTTGATTTGTTCAGTTTCCTGTAATCCATGCACACTCTCCACCCGATCACCATCCTGGTGGGAATCAGTTCGTTGTTCTCATTGGACATAACTTTTATCCCTCCCTTCTTTGGCACGCATTGGATTGGACTAACCCAAGGGCTATCGGAGATGGGGTAGATAATGCCCGTATCTAGCAATTTAATGATCTCCTTCTGGACGACCTCTTTTATAATGTGATTTAGCCGCCTCTGATGCTCTATAGATGGCTTTGAGCCTTCCTCTAGAAGAATTTTGTGCATGCATAGAGCTCGGTTTGATCCCTTTATATCGCTGATATAGACCACCCCAAGGCCGTTTTGTACTTCTTGAGCACAAGCAGCAACTTTTCTTCCTGACACTTGGTTAGAAAAGCATAAATTATCACAGGTAAAGAAGATGAATTCCCTAAATAAGCATACCTCAGGTGATTAGGCAATGGTTTAAGCTCAAGGATAGAACGTTCGATGATCGACGGCTGAGCCTTTGAAGTAGATGCCTCATTATCATTCAGGGACTCGAACTATCGGTGGAATTGCTTTGATCTTTGGGGTTCATCGAGCCACTTGACACATTCCACATGTGTGGGCTCTTCCATAGTACTAGCCCCAGTTATTGTGGCTTCAAAAGGGTCTTGAATGCAAGTTTCAGAGAATACACCCTTCACTGAATTATCAATTGTATTAATCTGGAAGCAATCCTCAGGGGTATTAGGATACTTCATTGATCGGAAGACATTAAACGTCACTTACTGATCCTGTACTCTTATTGTTAACTCCCTTTTCTGAACATCGATCAGGGTCCTCCCAGTCGCCAAGAATGGCCTTCCCAATATTATCGGGACCTCCCTGTCCTCCTCAAAATCTAGGACTATGAAATCCATCGGAAATATGAACTTGTCAACCTTCACAAGCACATCCTCCACAATCCCCTTCGGGTACGTTAGAGACCTATCAACCAATTGCAATGTGACGCTTGTTGGTTTGGCTTCATTGAGGCCCAGCTTCTTATAAATAGAGAGGGGAATCAAGTTGATGCTAGCCCCTAGATCACACAGAGCCTTCCCAATAAACTGGTCCCCAATGGTGCAAGGAATTGTAAAGCTTCCCGGATCTTTTAGCTTCGGTGGAAGCTTGTTTTGAAGGATGGCACTACACTCCTCTGTCAGTGCCACTGTCTCACAGTCCCCCATTTTGCACTTCTTGGATAAGATGTCCTTCATGAACTTGACATAACTAGGCATTCCCTCCAATGCCTCCACAAACGGGATATTTATATTCAGCCTCTTGAACACCTCCAAGAATTTGGAAAATTGCTTATCCAGCTTCTATTTCTGTAACCGCTGGGGGAAAGGCAATTAAGGGAGAGGGTGATTGACCATACTCATTGGAGGAGATGGTGTTAGAGGTCTGTCTTAACTACTTTCTTCACCCCCACATGTCTCAGTATTCTCCTTCACTGGAGGTTCCTTTTCAGTCACTACTTCATCTTCCACTGGAGCACTCTCTCCACTTTGTTCCTTAGTAGTTCTCCCACTTCTAAGGGTCACTGCTTTACACTATTCCTTTCCTTCCCATTTTGGGTTGACATCAGTGTCACTAGGCAATGTGCCTTGTGGACGATTGTTTAACGCAGTAGCCAATTATCCCATCTGTACTTCAAGATTCCAAATGGAGGCTTCTTGATTGTTACTTCTAGTTTCGTTTTGGGCTATGTACCTTGACAGGAGATCTTCTAAACTGGGCTTCCTCTCCTGTTGAGGTGGGGTGGGAACCGATTCCGAGTGCTCTCGGTCGTGGGTTGAATCGGAGTGCGAGATTGGAATCCAGGAGGGTTAGCATAATTCGGCCTGGTAGATGAAGGTTATGGTTGGTTGGGGTTGTTACTGTTGTTGTTGTTGTTGTTGTTGTTTTTGTTGTTGTTGTTGTTGTTGTTGCCCTATGAGAAGTTTGGATGATTTCTTAAGCCGGGGTGGTAATGCGTGGGAAGATTTACATTTTGTTGCCTCCCGTAGTTGGAAATGAATTGAACTGACTCAGGGCTTATCGAACACTGATTAGTAAGGTGGCTCCCTTGACATAATTCACATTGAACCACGACACTCTGCAAATTTTAAACCGCTGAAGGTCCCATGGTGTCTAACCTTTTTGTTAGCTTTGACGCCCCCAAAACAGGTATACATCACCCATCTTGAGTCGCCAGATACACACTATATAAATCAACTACAAACTTCCTCAATACAACAGTCGTGTAAAATACGACAAAACATAGCTGAGAGTTTACATGAATATTGTCTTATAGACAGTATATAAACTCAAATTCAATCCTCATTACACTTATTATCACACTAAGTAGTGAGGACTGCTAAAACAACCATCTCGGACCGTCACTCCATTCCCCAACTAGTCCCACTATATTCTCATTTCACGAAGAGAAAAAAAGCAAAAAGGGTGAGCTCAACCAAATTTTGAAGAAATATTATGACTAAGATAAAGCGTAATAAATTATCCTTAGCCTTCATAGTGTTAAACGATAAAAATACAATAAACATCAAGTTTAACTACAAAGAGAATAAAGTAATACATTAGAAGAGTCAAGTAGAACATAATGTCTACTATCTCTTCTAGATTAAAAGTCCATCGTTAATATTTCATTCCTGTAATACTCAACAACAGTTCTTTATTATACCCAAGACAAAGAGAACTTTCATCACCTGTCTTCACCTGAACCACCAAAGATTATAGTTAAATTCACAATTCATATTTATAATCATGTAAATCAACAGTTTCTCCTTGCCACAAAGGCTTAATAGAACGTTTACTCAATATCCTTACCCCAAAGGCTAAAGATATTCAAATGTAATAACAATGATCATACCAATCGGGTTATTCACCTTTTGCACTACGGGCAAAGATATTCAACTATAAAACCAATGGTCATGATCATACCAATCAATTAATGTCAAATGATTACACTACGGCTAAAGACATTCAACTGTTAACTAATGGTCATGATCCTGTCAATCACATCATCGAATTATCTATGCACTACGGGCCAAAGATATTCGTTATTATCACCAGTGGTTATGATCATGTCATACACTTGTCCATCTTTGTACGTAAGCCAAAGATATACAACTATAAAACCAATAATCAATAGTCCATCTATGCACGTAAACCAAAGATATACAACTATAAAACCAATAATCAACAGTCCATTTATGCACGTAAGCCAAAGATGGCTTTCATCACAATATAAGCATGAGGATGATGACAATGATATAAACATTAATCAAACGAAATCAAGGATAAATATTAAAGACTTTAAATTTATCCAGAGTTTAAAAATATCCAAATTGTCGACATGATCTTCGCTTTGTGGAGTAAAATTCAAGAATAATATTCACGTACCAAAGATAATTTGAATGAGAAAAGAAATATATTTTTCGGATAAATAGTACCCTAGTGAATAAGTAACTTCATGAATAGTAACTCATGAATAAGAACTCGTGAATAGTAACTCATGAATAATAACTCATAAATAGTACTTCAAATATTCGCATATAGTACCATATACATAAATAACGTCATATCATGAAATAGTGCCATATACATGAATAGTGTCGTATACGTGAATAGTAACTCAGAACACAAAAAGATAAAGTTTCACAATAAAATCCATATCAATATTTATAACACCTTAATCCAAATGTTATAAATCACTTAATAATCTCATAATCTAATATTATTAATATTACCACAATATTTTAATCATTTCTTAAACTTATAAATAATTTATTTTAATTGTTTACACTTTACTAATTAATGCATTTAATCATCCTAAAATGCCAATCTCATAAGATTTCATCACTAATAACCAAAATTCTCATCAAAAATCTGCATATACCTTATATAGGATTCTCAAGCCATAAAATCCTATTTTTCAATTTTCTTACTTCACATAACATATTTAATTCATTTACTCATAACTAGCCCATTTTCATAAAAAATACCAAATCAGTACAAACAAATTTTCTTTTCTGGGATTTAGCAGAATATAGTCCCATATTGAACATATATTTTTCTCAGAATTTTTAAAATTTATTTACTATTTTTCATATGGCTAAAACTGTCGAATATTTAGACATTTATCAAAAACTGTACTTTTGTCCAAAAATTTCAAAATTTATAGGGTATACTGCTGTTATATAGATGTACTCCCAATAAAAATATCACCAATTTTGGAGTTAACCACAAGGAGTTATAAGGGTTTACTTTTAAAATAGTCTTTTTCCATAAAATTCATAACTCCTAATCTATACATCCAAAAATTGCCATTTTTGGACACAATCTAGAAAACTCATCAAATTATCATTTCAAATTTTTCTAGAATTTTTGAGGGTCAGAAAAATTATGAAACTGCCCCTGGCAGAAACCCCTTACTTACAACGATTGAACGAAAATAATATTCCTTACAAATATTGAACGAAAATAATATTCCTTACGAATATTAAATGAATATAATGAATATTGAACGATAATAATATTCATACGAATACGAAAAATAATATCTCTTCAGAATATAAAAAAAATAATAACCCTTACATCAGAAGAATACTTTATACTAAAGTAGTGAAGTAGCAGACTTCGCTTCTTCTTTCTCTCTATAACTTCTCTCTCTATAGTTTCTATCTCTATAATTGCTCTTGTGAGACTTAGTGAATTGGTGAAAAATAATGAAGGAATGAACTTCTATTTATAGGAAAATATAGTTTCGATAATTGCACGTTTTGGGGCTCGAAATATTACAGTACAATACCTTCATCTTTTCTTTCATTTTTAATTTAGTCCTGCAAGTATTATCAAACTTGCACCACATCCCCTAATAATAAATCATGTGAATCAATAGTAAATTATGTGACTCAATAGTTCTAAACATGTGAAAAAATTAATTATAGTATAGTACCTTCATCTATACCTTAATTTTTAATTTAGTCATGCAAGTATTACCAATCTTGCACCAACTCCCCTAATAGTAAATCATGTGAATCAATAGTACACACATGTGAACTCATAGTTATAAGTGTGACGCCCCCAAAACAGGTATACATCACCCATCTTGGGTCGCCAAATACATGGTACATAAAATTCAAATAAAAACTTAATTATACAAATGTCGTGTAATATACGACAAAACATATGCTATGAGTTGTAATACAAATATTGTCATCTAGATAATATCCACACTGAATAGAGTCCTCATTACATTTATTATCACACTATTTAACAGAATAGTGAGGACTACTAATGCTATCATTTGGACCGTCACTCCGTTCCCCGACTTGTCCCAGCCATATTCTCATTTCTTGAAGAGAACAATGAAAGAAAGGGTGAGCTCAACTAGCCCAGTAAGAAATATTATGACTAAGATAATGCAGAATAAATTATCATTAGCCTTCAACAATGTTAAACCGATAAAATACAATAGACATCAAGTTTAACTGCGTGAATAAGCAATCCATTAGAAGAGTCAGTAGAGCGTGATATCTACTATCTTTTATGATTTAAAATGTTTTCATCAATTTTTATCATTTGAGACTCGACAATAAATAAACCATATCATCGAATCTTCCCTACACTACGGGCCAATGACATTCATTAAATCATCAATGGTCATGACTATACCGAATAATCCCTGGTCATAATCATACCAAAAAATTGTCAATCAATGCACTTCAAGCCACTGAGGACTTTCACCACATCATTCGTCACATTACGGTCATGATTATACCGAATAATCCCTGGTCATAATCATATCAAGTCCATCTATGCACGTAAGCCAAAGATGACTTTCATCACAATATAAGCATGAGGATGGTGACAATGATATAAGCATTAATCAAACGAAAATAACGATAAATATTAAAGACTTTAAATTTATCCAAATATTATCAATCACTTAATAAACTCATAATCTAATATTATTAATATTATAACAATATTTTAATCATTTCTTAAACTTATAAATAATTTATTTCAATTGTTTACACTTTACGAAATAATGTATTTAATCATTCAAAATGCCATACTCATAAGATTTCATCACCAATGATTAAATTCCTCATCAAAATCTGCATATACCCCTATATAGGATTCCCAAGCCATAAAAATCCTATTTTCCAATTTTGTTACTTCACATAACATATTTAATTCATTTACTTATAACTAGTTCATTTTCATGAAAAATACCAAATCGGTCCCAAAAATATTTCTTTTACGGGATTTAGCGAATATAGTCCCATATTGAACATGTATTTTCTCGAATTTTTAAAATTCATTTACTATTTTTCATATATTAAAATCGCGAATATTTAGACATTTATCATAAATTGTACTTTTGTCCAACAATTCCGAAATTTACAGGGTATACTCTTGTTATATACATGTACTCCCAATAAAAATTTCACCAATTTTGGAGTTAACCACAAAGAGTTATAAGGGTTTACTTTTAAAATAGTCTTTTCCCATAAAATCCACAACTCTTAATCTATACATCCAAAAATTGCCATTTTTGGACACAATCTAGAAAACTCATCAAATTATTATTTCAGATTTTTCCAGAATTTTTGAGGGTCAAAAAAATTACGAAACTACCCCTGGCAGAAACCCTTTTGAATGAAAATACTATTCATATGAATCTGAAAGGATCATTCACCATGCATGCGGTAATTCACATGAGGCAGTTATTCCAATGAATAATAAAGAATGAAATAACAACGAGAATTCACCATGCATGCGATAGATCGCACAGACGCAGTTATTCAACGAAATAATAAAGAATGGAATAACGAAAAGAATTTCACCAATATGCACGGTACTTGGCATGGGCAGTTATTCCAACATAATAATAAGGAATGGAATAATAATAGCTCTCTTCATGAATACGAAAGAAATAATACCCCTTACCTTAAGAAAGCTGGATATTGGAATAGTGAGGAATGAGACTTCTTCTTCTTCTTTCTCTATAATTTCTTTACGTAATAATTGCTTTCTAAAGCTTTAGTGATTTGGTGAGAAATGAATTAAGGAAGAATGAGCTTCATTTATAGAAAATATAGTTTCGATAATTGCACATTTTGGGGCTCGAAATATTACGATCAATACCTCCACTTTTCTTTTATTTTTAATTTAGTCTTGCAAGTATTATCAAACTTGCACCACCTCCCCTAATAGTAAATAATGTGAATCAATAGTTCAATCATGTGAATCAATAGTTATAATTATGTGAAAATACGAATTATAGTATAGTACCTCCATCTATACCTCAATTTTTAACTTAGTCATGCAAGTATTATCAATCTTGTACCAAGTCCCCTAATAGTACAAGAATGTGATTCAATAGTACACACATGTGAACAAATAGTTATATAAACATGTGAATTAGTAGCAATTAATTGCTCATTTATCTGATTAATTACCCGATTTATCAATATAACCCCCAAACATCAATTATCATCGGAATAAATATCGATTTTCACTAACACTAATAATTCTAACACTAATAATTCTAACACAATGGAACTATCAATTTCATCTTTAATCAAACACAAACTTATTCATCATTAATATTATAATTCACAATATTTAACAACGAATCGTTCTCGTGAGAAAGGGGCTTTTTCGATAAGGATTTTTCTTATCATTGCGCATGATTAGATGACCAAACCTCTCCTTGATGAACTTACAAACATTGTAAATATTGTAATTTAATAATATGAATAACTTTGTCGTCTAAATTATTGATTTAATAATATATCATATTATCTGGGTAATCTTTGTGACAATAATCGAATCAATAATATGAGAGATATGATGCAACAATTCTTGTAGTAATAATTGAGTATAATGAGTGACTTTTTCACGTAAGCATCAATAATCAATACCGCGTCTTACTACTACGCAACTCACGGCGTATTCTTGTACTTTTTACTAAAGTAGTTCAACAGTTTTAACGGTAAAAAACTTTCGCCGTTATTTTCATAAAAATATTTTTGTCGTTTTCTCATTCAATAATAATTCCGTTAATAGAGGTCCACCAATGATTGTCTTGTCGTCACGGATATTCCCCGACAAAAAGAATATTTCTTGACCAATCGAATATTATATAATCACTTGCATACTTTTTAAAATTTCTAAATATTACCCACAACTATAACATTATCTCAAATCCACACCATAATTTTGAAAAAAAAAAATCGAGAAAATTAAATCTTTATTCATAAATTTTGGGGTCTTACAATAAGCATGTGAATTAATAGCAATTAATTGCTAATTTATCTGATTAATTATCTGATTGGTCAATATAACCTCTAGACATCAATTATTATCGAAATAAATGTCGATTTTCACTAACACTAATAATCCCAACACAATGGAACTATCAATTTCATATTTAATCAACATGAACTTATTCGTCATTAATATTATAATTCACAATATTTAACAACCAGGTCGTTCCTAGGAAAGAGGGGGCTTTTCGATAAGGATTTCCCCCTATTGGCGCGCAATTAGATTATCTAACCTGTGACACCCCCAACATAGGTATACATCACCCATCTTGAGTGGCCAAATAAATGGTACAGAATACAAATACAAACTTAATTATACAAACATCGTGTAATATACGACAAAACATAGCTGAGAGTTTAAACAGGAATATTGCCTTCTAGACAATATTCACTCTCAAATAGAGTCCTCATTATATTTATTGTCACACTATTTTATAGAATAGTGAGGACTACTATAACACCATTTCGGACCATCACTCCATTCCTCGACTAGTCCCGACTACGTTCTCATTTTCGGAAGAGAACAATGAAAGCAAAAGGGTGAGCTCAACTAGCCCAATAAGAAATATTATGACTAAGATAATGCATGATAAATTATCATTAGCCTTCAACAATGTTAAACTGATAAAATACAATAGACATCAAGTTTAACTGCAGCGGAATAAGCAATCCATTAGAAGAGTCAAGTAGAGCATAATATCTACTATCTTCTATGATTTAAAATGTTTTCATCAATTTTTATCATTTGAGACTCGACAATAAATAAACCACATCATCGAGTCATCCCCGCACTACGGGCGAGGATATTCATTAAATCATCAATGGTCATGACTATACTTAGAATAATCCTCAGTCATAATCATACCAAAAACTGTCCATCAATGCACTACAGGCCACTGATGTGAGACCCCAAATTTTATGAATAAAGATTTAAATTTCTCAAAATATTTTTTTTAAAATTTTATGGTGTGGATTTGATATAATGTTATAGTTGTGGGTAATATTTACAAATTTTGCAAATTAAGCAAGTGATTATATAATATTAGATTGGTTAGGAATATTCTTTTTGTCGGGAATATCCGTCTGACAACACAATCATTAGTGGACCCCACCTGGCGAAAGTATTATCGTAGTTAGAAAATGCGGAATTATCTTTTATAAAAATAACGCGAAAAGTGTTACCGTTAAAAGCTGTTGAACTACCCTAGTAGTAAAAGTACAATAATCTGGCGTGGTTGCGTAGTAGCACTGCGGTATTGATTATTGATGCTTACGTGAAGTCACTAAGTTATACTCAATTATTATTACGATAATTCTTTGCATCATATCTCGTATTATTGATTCAATTATTATCACGATATCGTTACCGATAATATGATATATTATTAAATCAATAATTGAGACGACAAAGTTATTCATATTATTATTTGTAATATTGACAATGTCTAGAAGTTCTGTCAAGGAGAGGTTTGGTCACCTAATTACGCGCCAATAAGGAGAAATCCTTATCGGAAAGCTCCCTCTTTCCTGGGAACGACCTGGTTGTTAAATATTGTGAATTATAATATTAATGATGAATAAGATTGTGTTGATTAAAGATGAAATTGATAGTTCCATTGTGTTGGAATTATTAGTGTTAATGAAATCGACATTTATTCCGATGATAATTGATGTCTAGGGGTTATATTGATAAATCGGGTAATTAATCGGATGAATGAGCAATTAATTGTTACTAATTCACATGCTTATATAACTATTTGTTCACATGTGTGTACTATTGAATCACATTCTTGTACTATTAGGAGAGTTGGTGCAAGATTGATAATACTTGCATGACTAAGTTAAAAATGGAAGCATAGATGGAGGTACTATACTGTAATTCGCATTTTCACATGATTATAACTATTGATTCACATGATTGAACTATTGATTCATATTATTTACTATTAGGGGAGGTGGTGCAAGTTTGATAATACATGTAGGACTAAATTCAAAATGAAAGAAAAGTTAGAGGTATTGTACTGTAATATTCCGAGCCCCAAAATGTACAATTATCGAAACTATATTTTCCTATAAATAGAAGCACATTCTTCCTTCATTTCTCACCAATTCACTAAAGCTTTAGAGCAATTATTATAGAGAGAAATTATAGAGAGAAAGAATAAGAGAAGTCTACTACCTCACTATTCTAATATCCAGTTTCTTCTAAGGTAAGGGGTATTATTTCTTTCGTATTCATGAAGAGAGCTTCATTATTCCATTCTTTATTATTATGTTGGAATAACCTTTTATCATATGCCAAAGTACAACAAACATGGTGAAATTCTTCATTATTTCATTCTTTATTATTACATTGGAATATCCTGCTCTGTATGGATTCGCTTAGACACTGGTTCCATTCTTTATTATTCTGCTGGAATAACTTTATGCATGCGATCTATTGCATGCATGGTGAATTCTTTGTTATTCCATTCTTTATTATTACATTTTGGAATATCACATGCATGCGGTTTCTGCATGACTGGTTCCATTCTTTATTATTCTCGCTGAGAATAACATGTATAAATGCGATTACTATCGCATGCATGGTGAATTCTTCATTTATTCCATTCTTTATTGTTCTATTGGAATAACTTTGTCTATGTATTATTACCGCATGCATGGTGAATGATCCTTTGTATTCTTATGAATAGTATTTTCATTCAAAAGGGTTTTCTTCGAGGCGGTTTGTAATTTTTCCGACCCTCAAAATTACGAAAAAATTGAAATGATAATTTGATGAGTTTTCTAGATTGTGTCCAAAATGGCAATTTTGGATATATAGATTAAGAGTTATGAATTTTATGGGAAAAACTATTTTAAAAGTAAACCCTTATAACTCCTCAAAGGGTTAACTCCAAAATTGGTGAAATTTTTATTGGGAGTACATGTATATAACAGAGTATACCCTGTAAATTTTGGAATTTTTGGACAAAAGTACAATTTATTATAAATGTCTAAATATTCTAGAGCTTGGCCATATGAAAAATAGTAAATGAATTTTAAAAATTTGAGAAAAATATATGTTCAATATGGGACTATATTACGCTAAATCCTTAAATGAAATATTTTTGACCTGATTTGATATTTTTCATGAAAATAAACTAGTTATGAGTAAATGAATTAAATATGTTATGTGAAGTAACAAAATTGGAAAATAGGGTTTTATGACTTAGGAATCCTATATAGGGTATATGCATGATTTTGATGAGGATTTGATCATTGGTGATAAATCTTATGAGTATGGCATTTTTGAATGATTAAAATGCATTATTTGGTAAAGTGTAAACAATTGAAATAAATTATTTATAACTTTAAGAAGTGATTAAAATATTATTATAATATTAATAATATTATATTATGAGTTTATTAAGTAATTGATAATATTTAGATAAATTTAAAGTCTTTAATATTTATACTTGATTTCGTTTGATTATTGCTTATATCATTGTGACGCCCCCAAAATAGGTATACATCATCCATTTTAGGTTGTAAATTACATGGTACAGAAACAACTATAACTTTATTAATACACCATAAAAACTGTGAGTTTAAATACAAATATTATCTTCTAGACAATATTTATACCCAAATAAATTCTCATCACAATTATTGATATAATATTATACAAAAATGGTGAGGACTACTAAACAACTTCTAGAATCATCATTCCATACCCCGACTAGTACTCGCTACATTCTCGCCTCCTGAGAAGAAAAATGGAACAACAAGGAAAAGGGTGAGCTCAACTAGCCTAGTAAAGAATATTATGACTAAGATAATATAGAACAAATTATCGTTAGTCTTCAACAGGGAAAAATCTTATAAAATACAATAGACAACAAGTTTCAGATCAATATTCGCAGCGAAAATAATAATCCATAGAAGAGTTACGTAGAGAATGAAATCTACTACTATCTATGAATTTAAAAGTCCTTCATCAATATTTTATCCTCAGAACATCAATCGATATACATCTTTAATCAAATATTCATCTTTTTTTTCTACAGGCCAAAGATATTCATCAGTCGGTCATGTTCATCTCAACACCTGTTCATCTTTGCACTATGGGCCAAAGATATTCATTATAAAATCATTTATCTTTGCACTACAGGCCAAAGATATTCAATAATATCATCATTTAGGACTGAGGATGATAAAAATATTTTAAAGGGAACGAATCCAAAGGAAACAAAATAATAAATATTAAGGATTAAGTATTTCACCTATTTCATGTCCAAAAATACCTCATAAATAATCATAGTGGAGTAAAATTCAAGAATGATCAAAACATGAATACAATCAAAGCTAGTATCCATAATAGATATTTTGACGAAAAACAAAATTTTGATTTTTACGTGAATAAGTACTAGTATTCGTGAATAGTAACCCCGACACAAAAAAGTTCTAAATTTGATTAAAATTTCGGATCAATACTTGAAGATAATGATATTGAAAGAAATAATATCATTTGAAAAAAAATATCCCTTACCTCGAAAGAATAAGTACTTACAGTTGAAACAATCAATAATATAAGGCTATGACTTGAACTTGCACCGTATAGCAACACTCAAAGTATTAAAATACTCACAAGAATACGCTCAATATATCGAGAGAGAAAGAGAGAGAAATCTTTAGTTTCTGGTGTGATTTTTAATTCTAACCTAAGCACCCTATTTATAGGAAAATGCTTAGAACACCAAAGTAAAAAATTTAATAAATTATTAATATTTTCAAATTATATTCCTACGCACACCACACCAGACCAAAATTATCAGCCAAAACATGAGCCAACATCCCAAAAACGTTTTTGTTACTTAAAATATTTTAAACTTCCAAAAATTAATTATTTCGGAACTCCAAAACTTCAATAATTCACAATAAATAGCCATTTTATCAGAAAAATTCAAACTTCATCTCTTTTCCATAGGAAATTCCATTATCTACAACTTTACAGAAGAAAGTTTTTCCAAATTCCAAACAAAAATTGACCAAAATCCACAAACGGACGATTTTACGGTATAATTAAATTTCGATCGAGAAATGGGGTCTCTGAAAACACAAAAATATGTGTTAATTATTTAATGCCACAAAAATACTCTTCCTCCTCATATACTCATATATCCCACATTCATTGTAAAAATATCACCATCAATATATTATTAAAATAATATATTTAATTGAATTATTTTATCAAAAAGATAAAATATTAATTTTCAACAATTGTCACATTAAAAAAATTTCCATCTATATCCACATAAAATCAATATTTTCCTCATCATATAAATCAATAATTAATTATTCACGAATAATACTACGTAATCACAATCTTGACAACCGGTAATTCCTAAGATAGAGGGCTTTCGATAAGGATCTCTCTTACTTGGCCGCATGATTAGTTGACTAACCTCTCCTTAGATGTAACTTTCTAGACATTGCAAGTAATATTATCCAATAATATTATTCAGGATAATATGAATTATTGCTTCGATAATACAAAAATATCGTGTAGTGACAATTATTAAAACAACAATAATATAAAATATCAACGCAAAGAATTATTAAATCAATAAAATAAAATCTTTGAACAATAATTATCGTAACAATTATTGAGTAGTGCCTTCTTACGTAAGAATCAATAATTGTTGTAATCTGCAAAGCTACTTTGTGTTTTTAACCAAAATTATTCCAACAATGATAATTGTGAATAACAACTACGCCGTTATTTATAACCAACTTATTCTTGTCATTTTCTTCATCCAATCGCTTTCCGTTATGGGGCCCACACAAGGTTGCGCCGTCGTACGAATATTCCTCGATAACAAGAATATTCCACGACCAAACGAATATTTTATAACCACTTGCTTATTTGAAATATTTGCGTATTTTACCCATAACTATCCACATTAATCAAATCAACCCTTACTATTTCAAAATAATAAATGGAGGAAATTCAATTTTATTTATAATAAGTTGGGGTCTTACAATCATTGTCATCATCCTCATGCTTATATTGTGATGAAAGTCATCTTTGGCTTACGTGCATAGATGGACTTAGTATGATTATGACCAGGGATTATTCGGTATAATCATGACCGTAATGTAACGAATGATGTGGTAAAAGTCCTCATTGGCAAGATGGTGCATTGATGGACGAGTTTTTGGTATGATTATGACCGAGGATTATTCGGTATAGTCATGACCATTGATGATTTAATGAATATCCTTGGCGTAGTAGTGCGGGGATGACTTCGATGATGTGGTTTATTTATTAAAATTTGAGTCTCGGTGATAAAAATTGATGAAAATATTTTAAATCATAGAAGATAATAGATATTATGCTCTCTTTGACTCTTACAATGGATTGCTTATTCATTGCAGCTTAAACATGATGTCTATTGTATTTTATCAGTTTAACATTGTTGAAGGCTAATGATAATTTATTCTGCATTATCTTTGTCATAATATTTCTTATTGGGCTAGTTATGCTCACCCTTTCTTTCACTGTTCTCTTCAGGAAATGGAAATATAGCTGGGACGAGTCGGGAAACGGAGTGACGGTCCAGATGATAGCATTAATAGTCCTCACTATTATGTTAAATAATGTGACAATAAATGTAATGAGGACTCCATTAAGTGTGGATATTATCTAGATGACAATATTCTTATTAAAACTCTTAGATTATGTTTTGTCGTATTTTACACGACTGTTGTATAATTAAGTTGTATTTGAATTTTGTACCATGTATTTGGCGACTCAAGATGGGTGATGTATACATTTTTGGGGGCATCACAGTTGGTATCAAAGCTTAGGATATGATCCTCCTGGCGAGATGTGAGACAAGAACTAGGAGGGAGAGGCGAGAATTCCTTCGCTAGTATGACCTACCTAAGTTTATTTGGTATTTAATTGGTCGATCAGAGTATAGGGATAATATGTGATATGTTAATTTACCCTTGTTTTGTGACAGTGTTTGAAAATGGCATCTGAAAATTTTGAGATCATCAATGAAGCACATGAGACCGTTGAGTCACCAACGATCAATACCCATGATAATGTATAAAAGGAAGACAATAATCCTCAGGTAAATAACAACACTGATCATATGATGAACGATGGGATGTTCAGAGGCTTTATGCAATTCATGCAACATCAGGTAACTGTTCAAAATATAGGTGGAAATAATGGCAACCTACGGTCGGTCACCGCTAAGCAGTTCAAGGAGCTGGGACCACCAGAGTTTTTGGGAAAGCCAGAACCACTTAAGGCGAAGATGTGGTTAAAGCAGATCACCAAGATATTTAATGTCTTGGGATGCTCAGAGAGCAAAAGGTTCCTTTGCCACCTTTATGTTGCGTGAAGAAGCGATTATTGGTGGGAATCATAAAACGTACCCGACTGGCCTTTTCAAGATGTCTTGGGAGAAGTTCGAAGAGTTGTTCAACGACAAGTACTTTTTCGAAAGTATTAAATCACATGAAGGAGATGGAGTTTATCAAGTTGGAGCAAAATAATATGGTAGTGTCGCAATGTCGAGGCTAAATTTGGAGTTATCCCGGTTTGCATCCCATTTGGTCGATAATGAGGAAGCGAATGACGCGAATGTTTCTAAGAGGTTTGAAACCCGATATATCGTCGATACCTCATTTCTCACAAACTTTGTTTATATTCGGATGTTGTGAATAAGGCTCGATTATTGGAGCGCGATAATGAGTCGACCAACCAAAAGGCAACGACCAACAACACGATAATAATCATCACGGGTGGCAATGACCATCGAACAATGATAACCATCGTGGAGGAAATTATCATGCCAAGAATGGTAATCACTTCGGTGGTAATCATGGCCAAGATAATAGGAGTGGAAATTTTAAGAAAAGAAGGTTCAACAACAATGGAAAGACAACAGCACCAACACCCATTTTCAAGGAAGGAGAACGACCACCAATTGTATGCTTCAAATGCGGAGAGGAGGGACATATCAGTCCAAACTGCGTGATGCAGTCCAAAGCATGTTATAATTGTGGAAAAGAAGGTCACCTAGCCCAATTTTATCGTGTACCAAAGTCAAGTCCAGCTGGGACGGTGGCACCAAAGGCGGATACGAACAAAGCAAAGTTGGTGGTTTCAGGGAGAATATTTTTCGTGACTTCTCAAAAAGCGAGTAACCCGAACGAAGTTAGCACGGGTTAGTTAATTATAAATTCTTTCGAAGTCTATACATTATTAGATACTGGTTCTACCCATTATTTTATCTCTCTTGCTTGCGCTCAATGTTTAAATTTAACTCTAGAGAAGTTAGACTTTGACTTATCGATTGAAACTTCGTTAGGAGAAACCTTCATTTCATGTGTTATCCAAGTCTTGGATGAGAGTCACAGTTTTTTAAATGATATTTCTACCGTTAATAAATTTCTGACGTATTCTTGAAGACTTCTTAGTCTACCCCTAAAGCGTGAAATCAAATTTTGTATTGACCCCAGTACAAAACCCATTTCTTCAACCCTTAAATATTTCTTCAACCAAAACAAACGAATAATGCGCCAAAGATGTTGGCTCGAGCTGTTGAAGATTACGACTATACCATTCAATATCATTGTGGAAGAGCGAACGTGGTAGCTGACGCGTTGAGTAGAAGATCGTATACGTTTAAGAGTGCGACGTTGTTAACATAAAACCCATTTCGTATAACTTACAAATGATAAAGATAGAGTTAAAGACTCTAGAGACCCACGTGAAGATAGCAAATATACGATTAAAATCGACTTTAATCAAAAAAGTTAAAGCCATACAAGCTACATACTCAGAGCTGATGAATGTAAAGAAGAAGGTTCAAGAGGCGTTATTCTAGAAGCAAGAATCGATGAAGAGAAATCTCAACCCTCGATTTATTGGCCCATTTGAAATCATCGATCGGTAGGAGCGTGGCCTATAGACTCGTTTTACCGCCAAGTATATTGCGTGTTCATAACATTTTTTTTTCGTATCGATGTTACGTAAATATGTGGACGACCCAAACCACATTATTGAATTAGAATTAGATGAGATAGCAGAAGATTTAACGTATGAGAAGATACGTGTTAAAATCTTGGATAAGAAGGATCGTATTCGACACTCAAAGGTTATACCTCAAAGTTAGAATCGAAATGAAGTCAAGGTATCCTCATCTCTTGACATACCGAATGCGTACGTAAATTTTGAGGCGAAATTTCATAAGGAGGGAGATTGTGAGACCCCAAATTTTATGAATAAAGATTTAAATTTCTCAAAATATTTTTTTTTTATATTATGGTGTGGATTTGATATAATGTTATAGTTGTGGGTAATATTTACAAATTTTGCAAAGTAAGCAAGTGATTATATAATATTAGATTGGTGGGAGAATATTCTTTTTATCGGGGAATATCAAATGCAATGCGACACAATCATTGGTGGACCCCACAACGAAGTATTATCGTAGTTAGAAAATGACAAAATTATCTTTTTATAAAAATAACTTGCGAAAGTGTTACTGATTAAAATGTTGAACTACCCATTAGTAAAAAAATGCGATGTCTGGCGTGGTTGCGTAGTAGCACACTTGCGGTATTGATTATTGATGCTTTACGTGAAAAGTCACTCGGTTATACTCGATTATTGCTACGATAATTGCTTGCATCATATCTCTCGTATTATTGATTCAATTATTGTCACGATATCATTTGCATAATATGATATATTATTAAATCAATAATTGAGACGACAAAGTTATTCATATTATTATTTTACAATATTGACAATGTCTAGAAGTTACATCGAAGAGAGGTTTGGTCACCTAATTGCGGCGCCATAAGGAGAAATCCTTATCGAAAAGCCCTCTTTCACAGGAGCGACACGGTTGTTAAATATTGTGAATTATAATATTAATGATGAATAAGTTGTGTTGATTAAAGATGAAATTGATAGTTCCATTGTGTTGGAATTATTAGTGTTAGTGAAAATCGACATTTATTAGATGATAATTGATGTGCAGGGTTATATTGATAAATCGGGTAATTAATCGGATAAATGAGCAATTAATTGCTACTAATTCACATACATATATAACTATTTGTTCACATGTGTGTACTATTGAATCACATTCTTGTACTATTAGGGGAGTTGGTGCAAGATTGATAATACTTGCATGACTAAGTTAAAAATGGAGGTATAGATGGAGTCTTATCTTTGTAATTCTTATTTTCACATGATTATAACTATTGATTCACATGATTGAACTATTGATTCACATTATTTACTATTAGGGGGAGGTGGTGCAAGTTTGATAATACTTGCGGGACTAAATTAAAAATGAAAAAAAAGTTGGAGGTATTGTCTTTGTAATATTTGAGCCCCAAAATGTGCAATTATCGAAACTATATTTTCTATAAATAGAAGCTCATTCTTCCTTCATTTCTCACCAATTCACTAAAGCTTTAGAGCAATTATTATAGAGAGAAATTATAGAGAAAAAAGAAGAAAGTCTGCTACCTCTACTATTCCATATCCGAGTTTCTTCTAAGGTAAGGGTATTATTTCTTTTCGTATTCATGAAGAGAGCTTTGTTATTCCATTCTTTATTATTATGTTGGAATAACTTTTATATCATGAAATCTGCATGCATATATGGTGAAATTCTTACATTATTTCATTCTTTATTATTTTGTTGGAATATCACATGCATGCGGATTCACGCTAGACTGGTTCCATTATTTATTATTCTATTGGAATAACTTTGTCATGTATTATCTATTGCATATCATGGTGAATTCTTTGTTATTCCATTCTTTATTATTACATTTGGAATATCACATGCTGCATGCGGTTCTGGCGTGACTGGTTCCATTCTTTATTATTACATTTGGAATATCATATACATGCGGTCTGCGCATGCTTGCGGTATTGGAATTATGCAGTTCCATTCTTTATTATTACGCAATAACATGATGCGAATATCTTCTATGGTGAATTCTTACATTATTCCATTCTTTATTATTATTTTGGAATAACTTTGTCATACTATGTGGATTACCGCATGCATGGTGAATGATCCTTTGTATTCTTATGAATAGTATTTTCATTCAAAGGGGTTTCTTCGAGGCGATTTTGTAATTTTTCTGACCCTCAAAATTTCTGAAAAAATTGAAATGATAATTTGATGAGTTTTCTAGATTGTGTCCAAAATGGCGATTTTGGATGTATAGATTAAGAGTTATGGATTTTATGGGAAAAGACTATTTTAAAAGTAAACCCTTATAACTCTTTGTGGTTAACTCCAAAATTGGTGAAATTTTTATTGGGAGTACATGTATATAACAGGAGTATACCTGTAAATTTTGGAATTTTTGGACAAAAGTACAATTTATGATAAATGTCTAAATATTTCGGCAGTTTTGGCCATATGAAAAATAGTAAATGAATTTTAAAAATTACGAGAAAATATATATTCAATATGGGACTATATTACGCTAAATCCCAGAAAAGAAATATTTTTGGGACTGATTTGGTATTTTTCATGAAAATGAACTAGTTATGAGTAAATGAATTAAATATGTTATGTGAAGTAACAAAATTGGAAAATAGGATTTTATGACTTGGGAATCCTATATATAGGGTATATCTGATTTTTGATGAGGATTTGATCATTGGTGATGAAATCTTATGAGTATGACATTTTGAATGATTAAAATGCATTATTTGGTAAAGTGTAAACAATTGAAATAAATTGTTTATAAGTTTAAGAAGTGATTAAAATATTATTATAATATTAATAATATTAGATTATGAGTTTATTAAGTGATTGATAATATTTGGATAAATTTAAAGTCTTTAATATTTATCCTTGATTTTTTGATTTGATTTAATTATTATATCATTGTCATCATCCTCATGCTTATATTGTGATGAAAGTCATCTTTGGCTTACGTGCGTAGATGGACTTGGTATGATTATGACCGAGGATTATTCGGTATAATCATGACACAGTAATGTAACGAATGATGTGGTAAAAGTCCTCGATTAGCACATGGTGCATTGATGGACAATTTTGGTATGATTATGACCGAGGATTATTCGGTATAGTCATGACCATTGATGATTTAATGAATATCCTTGGCGTAGTGCGGGGATGATTCGATGATGTGGTTTATTTATTAAAATTTGAGTCTCGATAAAAATTGATGAAAATATTTTAAATCATAGAAGATAGTAGATATCATGCTCTACTTGACTCTTACAATGGATTGCTTATTCCAAATTGCATTAAACTTGATGTACTATTGTATTTTATCGGTTTAACATTGTTGAAGACTAATGATAATTTATTACGCATTATCTTAGTCATAATATTTCTTCTTGGGCTAGTTGAGCTCACCCTTTCTTTCATTGTTCTCTTGAGGAAATGAGAATATAAATTTGGGACTAGTCGGGGAATGGAGTGATGGTCGGGATGATAGCATTAGTAGTCCTCACTATTACATTAAATAGTGTGATAATAAATGTAATGAGGACTCCATTGAGTGTGGATATTGTCTAGATGACAATATTCTTATTAAAACTCTTAGATTATGTTTTGTAATTATTTTACACACATGTTGTATAATTAAGTTGTATTTGAATTTTGTATCATGTATTTGGCGACTCAAGATGGGTGATGTATACATTTTTTGGGGGCGTCTGTTGAGACTTTACCATATCATTTATAACATTACAGGTCATGATTATACCAAATGATCCTGGTGTCATAATCATACCCAACTTTTATGAATAAAGATGAATTTTCTATAATTATCATTTTTTGAATATTATGGAATGAATTTGATATAATGTTATAGTTGTGGGTAATAGTTATAAATTTTGGATATTTGTTGCAAACTAGTTAGAAGATTGTTTGGAGCAGATCATGATACTTGTTATATAATATTGAATTTTCTCTATTGGTTTTGAATATTATGGAATTTTGATATAATGTTATAGTTGTGGGTAATAGTTATAAATTTAATCTGCGTTATATAATATTCGATTGGTTGAGGGAAATATTCGTTCTAACAGATATTTAGTGGACCCCACAATCATTGGTGGACCCCACAACGGAATTATTATCGGATTGAAAAAAATGATAAAAATATTTTATGAAAATAACGGCGGAAGTTTTATAGATTAAGCTGTTGAAACACCGGTGTTAAAAATGCACGAAATCTGGCGTGGTTGCGTAGTAGCACGGTATTGATTATTGATGCTTACGTGAGAAGTCACTCGGTTTTGTTCAATTATTGCTTGATGGTTGTTACATAGTATCTCACGTTAATTGATTCAATTATTGTCGATATTTTATATATTATTAAATCAATAATTGAGACGATGAAGTTATTAATATTATTATTTGCAATATTAACGATGTACAGAAGTTACGCGAGGAGAGGTTTGGTCACCTAATTGCGCGCGATGATAGGGAGAAATCCTTATTGGAAAGCCCCTCTTTCTGGGAGCGACACAGTTGATTAATAGTGTGAATTATAATAATGATGATGAAGTTTTGTTTTATTAGTATTATTAATGTAATAAAAGCAGAAAAAGCTTTTATATAAAATAGAATACTTTTATAAAGTTATTAGTTTTATTAGACTATAAATAGAATATATTATATTACATTATATATAATATTTTGCATAGTAAAATCTTTTTATATAAAAGCAGAATACTTTTATAAAGTTATTACGTTTTATTAGACTATAAATAGAATATATTATATTTTATTATGCGTAGTATTTTGCATAGTTTTTATAGTAAAATCTTTTTATATAAAACAAAATACTTTTATAAAGTTATTCGTTTTATTAGATTATAAATAGAATATATTATATTTTATTTAAAAGATTTTGTTTTATTAGAATATTTTATAGTAAACCAATACGGATAGTCCGTTTAAAAAGTAAATCAATACGGATAGTTCGGGAATTAGTTACTATTTAGTCCATTCTCCTATAAATAAGCTCGTTCCTTCATTATTTCTTACTGAATTCACTTTGAAACTCTAGAGAGAAACTATAGAGAAAAAGAAAAAAGTATTACTTTTCTTCCTTTATCTCCTATATCCGGTTTTGTTCTAAGGTAAAGGGGTATATTATTTCTTTTTCGTATTCATGAAGAGAACTTACATTATTCCATTCTTTATTATTACATTGGAATAACTTTATATCTGTGATCTACCTATACTTGGTGAAATTCTTACATTATTCCATTCTTTATCATTATGTTGGAATAACTTTTATCTATCATCAATCTGCATATCATGGTGAAATTCTTACATTATTCCATTCTTTATTATTACATTGGAACATCACATGCATGCGTTTCTGCATGACTGATTTATTCCGTTATTTATTATTACATTGGAATATCACATACGGTGCGTTATTTGACTGACACTTATTTATTATTATTTATTATTATTGGAATAACTTTTGCTGTTTTATCATCTCTATCGCATGCTGATGATTTCTTTTGTTATTCCATTCTTTATTATACTCGGTTGGTTAAAGTTTTGACTTATATACTCCATGAAATTAGTGGAATATCCTTGATATTTGCGCTTCATCCGATATCTTTTCATGAAAATATTCTTACGAGCATTCTTGAATTTTACTCTACAAAGCGTATCGTGTTGACAATTTGGGCGTTATTAGTTCTGGATAAATTAATTCTTGAACTTGTTTTATTGAATTCTTATATCATTGTCATCATCCTCATGTTTATATTATGTTGAAAGTCATCTGTGGCACGTAGTGCATAGATGGACTTGGTATGATTATGACCGAGGATTAATTCGGTATAATCATGGTAGTAATGTTACAAATGATGTGGTAAAAGTCCTCATTGGCCCGTAGTGCATTGATGGGCGATTGTTGGCATGATCATGACCATTGATGAATACCACGAATATCCTTGGCCCGTAGTGCATGGATAATTTGTGGTTGTGATACTAATGAATATCCTTGGTAGTAGTGTGGGGATGATGATGTGGATTATTTATTAAGTTTGAGTCCCAGTGATAAAAGTGATGAAAAACCTTTTAAATCATAAAAGATAGTAGATTTTATTCTCTACTTGACTCTTTTAATGGATTGCTTGTTCATTGCGAGTTAAACTTGATGTTTGTTATATTGTATCGGTTTAACAATTGTTGAAGGCTAACGATAATTTATTACGTATTATCTTAGTCATAATATTTCTTCTTTGGGCTAGTTGAGCTCACCTTTTTACTTTCATTGTTCTCTTGAGGAAATGAGAGCGTGGCGAGGGACTAGTCGGGGAGCGGAGTGATGGTCCGGATAATAGCATTAGTAGTCCTCACTATTACATTAAATAGTGTGATAATAAATAATAATGAGGACTCGATTGAGTGTGGATATTGTCTAGATGACAATATTTGTATTAAAACTCACAACATATGTTTTGTTGTATTTTACCACATTGTTGTATAATTAAGTTGTATTTGAATTTTGTACCATGTATTTGGCGACTCAAGATGGGTGATGTATACCTATTTTGGGGGCGTCACGATTAGTATCAAAGCTTAGGGATATGATCCTGGATAGATGTGAGACAAGAACTAGGAGGGAGAGCGGAGAATTCCT
This sequence comes from Panax quinquefolius, assembly GCA_020205615.1. Lineage (NCBI taxonomy): Eukaryota > Viridiplantae > Streptophyta > Magnoliopsida > Apiales > Araliaceae > Panax > Panax quinquefolius. The sequence goes on from CM035152.1 coordinate 162,140,000, forward strand.
TCCATTAGTATGACCTACCTAAGTTTATTTGGTATTTAATTGGTCGGTCGAGTATAGGGATAATATGTGATATGTTAATTAACCCTTTGTTTTGTGGCGGTATTTGAAAATGACATCAAGAATGTTGAGAACATCAATGGAGCACGAGGAGGCGTTGAGTCTCCACGGATCGATAATCGGGGATAATGTGCATCGAGGCGACAATCCTCGAGGCAAACAACAACACTGACTACGGATGATGAGCGATGGAATGTTCGGAGGCTTTATGGAATTCATGCGACATCGAGCGAGAAGCGGCTCTGTCCAAAATGCGGTGGAAACACTTTGGCGACTCTCGGATGATCATCACCATTAAGCGATTCGAGAACTGGGACCACGGAGTTTTTGGAGAGCCAAAACCACTTAAAGGCGGAGGCGTGGATAAAGCGAGATCTGCAAGATATTTGATGTCTTGGGATGCTCAGGGAGCAAAAGGTTCCTTTTGCCACCTTCATGTTGCGTGAGGAGGCGATTCTTTGGTGGGAATCGTAAAAGCGTACTCAACTTTCCCTTGAAGATGTCTTGGGAGAAGTTCGAAATTGTTCAACGACAAGTACTTTCCGAAAGTATTCGTCACATGAAAGAGGTAGAGTTCATCAAGTTGGAGCAAAACAACATGGCCAGTGTCGCGATCTGAAGCCAAGTTTGCCGAGTTGTCCGGTTTGCGTCCCATTTGGTTGATAATGAGGAGAGAATGGCGAATGTTTCTAAGAGGTTTGAAACTTAGAGATACGTCGATATCTTATCTCTCATAAATTGTGTTTGTATTAGGATGTTGTTAATAGGGCTCGATTATTGGAAGCGCGATAATGAGTCAACCCAACGAAAAAGCGGCGGTAAAATGAAATGATAATACTAGTGATAGCGATCATCGAGCGGTGACAATAAGCGTGGAGGAATCAACATGCGAAAATGGTAACCACTTGGTGGTAATCATCATGGCAAAACAATAAGAATGGACATTTCAAGAAGAGGAGATTCAATGATGATGGAAAGGCGTCGGCACCAACACCCGTTGTTAAGGAGGGAGAACGACCACCTATCGTATGCTTCAAATGTGGAGGAGGGACACATCGATCAAAGCTGCGTGATGCCGTCAAAAGCGTGTTATAATTGTGGAAGAAAGGTCACTAGCCCTATTTTGTCGTTCACAAAGACAAGTTCGACTAGGATGGAGGCACCAAAGGACGTCCCGAAAAAGTCAAAGCCGGTGGTGCGAGGAGGCGTTTGTCGTGACCTCCCAAAAAGCAAGGAACGACGAGGTCATCACGGGTAAGCTTATCATAAACTCTAGCGAAGTTTATACCTTATTTGATCTGGGTTCTACCCATTCTTTTATTTCTCTACTTGCGCTCAGCGTTTAAATTTGACTCAGGAGAAATTAGACTTTGACTTATCTGTTGAAACTCCATTTGGGAGAAACCTTCATTACATCCACTTTGTTTATAAGTCTTGTTTGGTTCAAATCGGTACCCTCACATTACACATGTCGATCTTATTTCATTGAAAATACTTGCATTTGGCGTAATTCTAGGGATTGATTGGTTAACTACTCATCATACAAAAATTGATTATTTTAAATAAGGTTGTTAGCTTTCATATTCTAACCAACCTATTATGCGAATTCAAACAACCAAACCATTAAAATCAATCAACATCATCTCAAGCCATAAAAGCTATTCGTTTATTGAAAAAGCGGATGTCAAGCTTTCTTAGCTCATATCACGGATCTAAACAAAAATACGTCGATTTTGAATGATATTTCTATTGTTAATGAATTTCTGATGTATTCCTGAAGAACTTCACAGCTACCCCGGGCGTGAAATTGAATTTTGTATCGACCTTGAACCCGGTACAAAACCCATTTCAAAAGCCCATGTCGAATGGCTCTATTGAACTTGAGGAGTTAAAGACCCAATGCGAGGAATTGTTAGACATCGGTTTCATTAAATCTAAATACGTCTCCTTGGGGTGCTCTGTTTTATTAAGTGAAGAAAAAAGATGGGAGTATCGACTTTGTATTGATTATCGGGAGTTGAACCATGTCACTATCAAAAATAGATATCCATTGCCTCGTATTGATGACTGTTTGACCCGGTTTGCAAGGCGCGAATTTTTTTCAAAGATTGATCTTAGATTCGGATATCACCAATTGAAGATTAGAACCAGATGACATTCCAAAGGCGGCTTTTGAAACTTCGATGCGGGCATTATGAATTCTAGTCATGTCTTTTGGATTGACTAATGCTCCTGCTTTGCCTTCATGGATATGATGAACCAAGAGTATTCGAGGAATATTTGGATCACTTTGTGGTCGTCTTTATTGATGACATCCTTATTTATTCAAAAGCCGTGAAGATCATGAGCAACACTTGAGGTTGATACTTCAAAAGCTTATGAATATAAGCTTTATGCGAAGTTGAAGAAATCGAGTTACGGCTTGAGGAAGTAGCATTCCTTGAGCACGTGGTATCAAGTCATGGAATATCTATTGACCCAACAAAGATTGAAGCTATTCAAAGTTTGGGAACAACCTAAATCGATGGCCGAAATCGTAGCTTTCTCGGCTTAGTGGTTATTATCGGAGATTAAGTAGAAGGTTTTCTCGAATCGCTTACTCCCTTAACTTCGGTGACTCGGAAAGATACAAAAATTTGGTTGGAGCGAGGAATGTGAGAAGAGTTTTCAAGAACTCAGAGAGACTCATTTATTTTGCACTGTTACGTGATACCATCGGCTCGGAGGGATTTGTCATCTATGATGATGCTTGAGGAAAAAGGGTTAGGATGTGTTCTCATGCAACATGGGAAAGTCATAGCTATGCCTCTCGACAACTCAAATAATATGAGAGGAATTATCCTACTCATGATCTAGAGTTAGCGGTAGCTATTTGTCTTCACACTTAAAATTTGGAGGCATTACTTGTATGGGGAGAAAGTGGAGATCTTTCACGGATCGTAAAAGCCTCGAATATTTCTTCACTCAAAAGGAACTCAACATGCGATAACGACGTTGGCTTGAACTATTGAAAGATTATGATCATACCATCGATACCATCACGGAAAAAGCAAGCGTGGTAGGCGACGCATTGAGTAGAAGATCATATCTTGGAATGAGTGCGATATTGTCGTATGAGGCCCATTTTGTATGACTTGCAAAGGATGGAGATAGAGATAAAGACTCGAGGGACCCGTGTGATGATGGCGAATATCTGAGTAGAACAGACTTTAATCGATAAAGTTAAAATTTGCTCAAGCTACGACACACAGGTGATGCGTATGAGGAAGAAAGTCTGAGAAGGTGCTATCTTAGGAAGCAAGAATCGATGAAGAAGGAATACTTGAGTCGACTCCGGACTTTGTGTTCTAACGATCACGAGTTAAAGTATAAAATCATGATGGAGCGCCTGACACACCATTTACAATCCATCTGGGAGTACCAAAATGTATCATGATCTTGACATACATTTTGGTGGAAATATGAAGAGAGAGAGATAAGCGTTGTTTATCTCGAGGTGTTTAACTTGTCAGCGAGTCAAAGCGAGCATCAAGTACCAAAAGGTCCATTGCAACCACTTGAAATTCGAATGGAAGTGGGAGCACATTACCATGGATTTAGTTCTTTGGTCTTCCCAAGGTTTCTCAAGGCATAGATCTGATTTGGGTCATTGTTGATAATTGACCAAGTCTGCTCATTTCTTACCAATCTGAAACTTATACACTTGAATATCTTGCTCGTATGTACATAAGCGAGATTGTAAGGCGCATGGTATGCGGTATCCATAGTTTACGATCGAGACCCAAGATTCACTTCACGATTTTGGGTTAGTTTACAAAAAAAGCTATGGGCACGAATTTATGATTTAGTTGGCATATCATCCTCGGGCGGACGGACAATCGAGAGAGGACTATTCAAACTCTTGAAGATTTATTAAGACTACTGTGTCCTTGACTTGAGGAAGTTGGGACAAGTTCTTACCATTGGTGGAGTTTTCTTCTGACAACGGTTATCAAACAAGTATTGGCATGGCTCCATTTGAGGCGTTGTATGGAAGAAAGTGTCGTTTCTCGATATCTTTGGATGAGGTGGGTGAAGCAACGTTGTTGGGACCGGAGTTGGTGCGTATGACTACGGAAAAAGATTCAAACGATCCGAAAAGCGTATAAAAAACCTCACAAGGCCAAATAAAAGAGTTATCTTGATCTTCATCGAAAGGGCGTGGAATTGATATTGGAGATCATGTGTTTATTACGTGTTGCTCCATGGAAAGGAGTTCTGAGATTTGAAAAGAGAGAAAGCTCGATCCTCGATTCATTGGCCCATTTTAATCCTCGATCGAGTAGGGAATTTGTAGCTATATAGACTCGCTTTCTGCCCGAAGTATGTCTAAATGTTCATAACGTTTTCATATATCCATATTACGTAAATATGTGAAAGACCCGAACCACATTATTGAGTTAGAACCCAGATATACATCACCCATTTTGAATAAAGTGAATCTATAACATGAATATTATGGAAACAATTTGATAACTTTATTTGTACAATAGTTATAAATTTTAAAATTACGTGAGTTTAAATACAAATATTGTCATCTATTAAAGACAATATTCACACCCAAATAAGTCCTCATTACAATTATTGATACATTATTTTACAAAATGGTGAGGACTACTAAAATTGCCGTCTAACTTTCTAGAACCTTCATTCCATTATTTTTAGATGGCGAGGACTACTAAACACTTCTACATTCCTCCCCGAGAAAAAAATGGAACAAAAAGGAAAAAAAGGAAAAGTGAGCTCAACTAGCCCGGTAAAGAATATTATGACTAAGATAATATAAAACAAATTATCGTTAGTCTTCAACGAGGAAAAAATTTGATAAAATACAATAGACAACAAGTTTTGAGATCAATATTACGTGTGAAAATAATAATTCATAGAAGAGTTACGTAGAAAATGAAATCTACTATAATCTATGAATTTAAAAGTCCATCATCAATATTTTATCCTGTAACATCAATCAATATTCATCTTGAATCAAATATTCATCTTTTTTGCTCTGAGGCCAAAGATATTCATTAATTAGTCATGTTCATCTCAACACACTGTACATCTTTTTACTTCTGACCAACCAAAGATATTCATAAGAAAATCAACCATCTTTTGCCTTTCTGGGCCAAAGATATTCGATAATATCATCATTTAGGGATGAGGATGATGAAAAATATTTTAAAGAAAATGAATCTAGTGAAACAAAAGAACAAATATTAAGGATTAAGTACTTTAAACAATCAAGTTCAAAAATACTTCATAAATAATCATAGTGAAGTAAAATTCAAGAATGATCAAAACATGGATACAATCAAAAGCTAGTATCCATAATAGATATTTTGGATGAAAAACAAAAAATTAATTTTTACGTGAATAGTCTTAGTATTAAGTGAATAGTCTTGGTATCGTGAATAATAACCCATATCGTGAATAGTAACTAAAACAAAAAGTTCAATTTTCAAAAAAAATCTTACCAATATTAAACATAATGATATTAGAAGAAATAATATCATTTTAAAAAAATAACATCACTTACCTTGAAAAAAGTGCCTACTTTTAGCTAGAATCTTTGGATATAGTCTTTGAAGGAACTTTGCTATAGTATAGAAACACTCAAAGTATCAAAATACTCACAAGAATACACTCGATAATATAGAGAGAGAGAAAAACTTTAGTTTACGGTGTGATTTTCAATTCTAACCTAAGCACCTATTTATAGGAAAATGCTTAGAACACCAAAGCGAGAAAATTTAATAAAATATTAATATATTTTATTAAATTTCTTACGCACACTCTAAACTTGGTCCAAAATATCATACACATTGTGCCCAAAAAAATAAAAAAAACGTTTTTCTTAAAAAAATATTTTAAACTTCAAAAATTAATTATTTGAAACTTGAACTTCATAATTCATAATAAATAGCCCTTTTTATCGGAAAAAATTCAAACCTTATGTCTTTTCCATAGGAAATTTCATTCTCTACAACTTTGGAAGAAAGTTTTCCAAATTCAAACAAAAATTGGCCAAAATCCACAAGCAGGCGATTTTACAAACTATAATCAAATTTCGGTCGAAAATGGGCTCACAGACATGTTTAACATGTTTTAAACAACTTTTGCAACAAAAATACTCTTCCTCCTCATATATTCATATATCCCACATTCATTGTAAAAATATCACCATTATTATATTATTAAAATATAATAATATATTTAAATGAATTATTTTATCATAAAGATAAAATATCAATTTTTCAACAATTGTCACTTTAAAATTTTCTCCATCTATATCCACATAAAATGAATATTTTCCTTATCATATAAATCAATAATTAATTATTCACAAATAATATTACGAATCACAATCTCGACAACCGTGGTAGTTCCCGAGAAGAGGGGGCTTTCGATAAGGTTTTCTCTTCTTGGCGCGCCTTGATTAGGTGACCAAACCTCTCCTTAGACGAGAACTTTCTAGACATTGCCAATAATGTTATCTAATAATATTATTCAAATAATATGAATTATTGATCGATAATGAAAAATCTTGTGTAGTGACAATTATTGAAACAACAATAATATAAAATATCAATGTAGCAATTATTGAATCAATAAAATAAAATATTGAGCGATAAATTCTTTGTAACAATTATTGAGTAATGCCTTCTTACGTAAGAATCAATAATTGGTGCAATCTGGTAATCTTCTTGTGTTTTTTAACCAGGTATTCCAACGATGATATTAATTGTAACAACTTCTGTGTAGTTATTTATAAACAACTTATACTTGTCGTTTTCTTCATCCAATCGCTTTTTCGTTATGGGGGCCCACACAAGGCTTGTGGTCGTAAATACGAATATTCCCAATAGTAAGAATATTCCACGACCAAACGAATATTCTCAGATAAAAATGAATATTTTATAACCACTTGCTTATTTGAAATATTTAGCATTTTACCCATAACTAACCACATTAATCAAATCAACCCTTACTATTTCAAAATAATAAATAGAAAATTTAATTTTATTTATAATAAGTTGGGGTCTTCTGACCTCCCTCCTTATGAAATTTTGTCCTCGAAATTGGCGTGCGTACACAGTGTTTGAAAAGGTGAGGATACCTCGCTTTCATTTTCATTTCCAACTCTCGGTCATTTCCTCGATAGCATGGTTTCTCCACAAAACTTTAACTTGTGGTATGACCTTTGTCGTAAGACATGCTCCTTCTATCCAAGATCTTGACAATACCTCCTCGTGCGTTAAGTCTTGGCTATCTCATCCGGGTTCTAACTTCGATAACGTGGTTGGGGTCTTTCACATATTCTGAAGCACGATATATGAAAAACATTATGAACATGAGACATACTTGGAGGTAACAGCAGTCTATAGGCTACATTTCCTACTCGGTCGAGAATCTGAAATGGACCAATAAATCGTGGATTGAGCTTTCCTCTCTTCCCGAATCTTGTAACTCCCTTCCATGGGGCAACACACATGACAATACATGATCCCCGATACTAAATTCCACGTCCTTTTCGATGAAGATCCGCATAACTCTTTTATCGATCTTGTCTTGCCGTTTGTATCGTTGTCGAATCATTTGGATCTTTTACGTAGTCATCGTACCAACTTGGGTCCCAACAATGTTGCTTCACCCACCTCATCCCAACATATTGGAAGCGACACTTTCGTCCATATGATGCTTGAATGGAGCCACACCTATACTTGCACGATAAGCTGTTGTTGTAGGAGAATTCCACCAATGGTAAATACTTATCCCAACTCCTTTGAAATCTAGGACCACGAGTCTTAATAGATCTTCAAGAGTTTGAATAGTCCTCTCTGATTGTCCAAAATCCGGTTTGAGGATGGTATGCCGAACCAGAATCGTAAATCCGTGCCCATAGCTTTTTGCAAAGCTAACCCAAAATCGTGAAGTGAATCTTGGGTCACGATCCGAAACTATGGATCTTGGCATGCCATGCACAATCTCACAATCTCATTTACATACATATGAGCAAGATGTTCGAGGGATAAGTCTCCGTGTCGGCAAAAAAATGAAGCGGACTTGGTTAATCTATCAACAATAACCCAAATAGCATTTATGCCTTGAGAAACCGTGGGAAGACCCATGCTTGAAATCCATGGTAATGTGTTCCCACTTCCATTTCGAATCTCAAGTGGTTGCAATGGACCCTTAGGCACTTGATGTTCCACCTTTACCGTTGACAAGTTAAACACCTCGAGATAAACTTTGCGATCTCTCTCTTCATATTGTTCCACCAAAATGTATGTCGAAGATCACGATACATTTTGGTACTTCCAGGATGGATTGCAAATGGTGTATTATGTGCCTCCATCATGATCTTGTATTTCAAATCAGAGTCGTTAGGAACACAAAATGCAGGTGGACTTTCGAGTATTCCTTCTTCATCGATTCTTGCTTACGGAATAGCACCTTCTTGTACTTTCTTCTTCATACGCATCGACTCGGGTTACGTGGCTTGCGAGCAACTTTAACTTTTCGATTAAAGTTGGTTCTGTCGTATACTTGACATCATCATCGCATGGGCTTTCGTTCTGCATATGATCTTCTCACTCAAAATGCAACATTCGTCGTTACCACGTTTTTACTTTTCGAGATGGTATTGAATGGTGTGGTCATAATCTTTTAACAGTAATCTTTCAAGCTCGAGCGTCGTCGTTCTTGCGTGTTGAGTTCCTTTTGGGTGAAGAAATATTTGAGGCTTTTATGGTGCGAATATATCTCCACTTTCTCTCCATATAGATAGTGCCTCCGGATCTTTAGCGCGAAAATGATTGCTGCCAACTCTAGATCATGAGTAGGATAATTCCTCTCATATTCTTTAAGTTGTCGCGAGGCATAGGCTATGACTTTCCCACGTTGCATGAAAACACATCCTAACCCTTTGCACGAAGCATCGTTTGTAGATAACAAATCCATCCGAACCGGATGGTATTGTCGAGAGCAGTGTGCGAAATGAGTCTCCTCTTGAGCTCTTGGAAACTCTTCTCGCATTCCTCGCTCCATCTGAATTTTGTATCTTTAGTCAAATTTGAGTTAATGGAGTAGCGATTCGAAAAATCCTTCCACGAATCTCAGATAATAACCATTAAGCCCAAAAAAAGCTCGTATTTGATCATGAATTTGGTTGCTCCCAACTTTGTATTGCTTCGATCTTGGCAGGGTCAGCGGATACTCCATGTTTTGACACCACGTGCCCGAGAATGCTACTTCCTCGAGCGAAAACTCGCATTTCTTCAACTTGGCATATAAGCTTGTTTTCACGAAGCCTTTGGAGTACCGACTTCAAATGGTGCTCATGATCTTCACGACTTTTGGAATATATGAGAATGTCATCAATAAAAACAACAATGAAGCTGATCGAAATAGTCCTTGAATACTCGGTTCATCATATCCATGAAAGCCGCGAGAGCATTAGTCGATCAAAAGACATGACTAAAATTCATAATGCCGTCTCGAGTTACGAAAGGCGGTCTTTGGAATATCCTCGATTCTAATCTTGGTGATGATATCGAGCGAAGATCGATCTTTGAAAAGAATTGTGCTCCTTACTGGTGGTCAAACAGGTCATCAATCACGAGGTAGCGGATACCTATTCTTGATGGTGACATGGTTCAATTCTCGATAGTCGATACAAAATCGCATACTCCGTCTTTCTTCTTTACAAATAAAATGCAGAGCACCCCGAGGAGATGTCTTAGGGCCAGAATGAAACCGATGTCCAACAACTCCACGTAGTTGGACCTTTAACTCTGAAGTTCAATAGGAGCCATTCGATATGGGGTTTTAGAAATGGGCTTTGTACGGGTTCAAGATCAATAAAGAATTCAACTTCACGTTACGGGGTAGGCCGGGAAGTTCTTGAGAAAAACTCGTCGGAAATTTACTACAACGGAATATTATTCAAATCGGCGTGTCTTTATTCAAATCCATAACATGGGCTAAGAAAGCTTGACATCCGTTTTTCAATAAGCGAATAACTTTATGACTTGATATGGCGGTGATTGATTTTAATGGTTTAGTTGCTTGAATTAAATACAATAGGTTGGTTAGGAATATGAAAACTAACACCTTACGAAAATAATCAATTTTGGCATGATGAGTAGTTAACGATCAATCCTAAAATCACATCAAAAGCAAGTATCTTTAAAGAGATAAAATCAACGGGTAATGTGATGGTGCCAACTTGGATCAAACAAGATTTATAAATAGTGGATGGATGTGATGAAAGTTTCTCTAGCAGTCTCCACCGAGATAAATCAAAAGTCTAATTTCTCCGGAGTTAAGTTTAAGCGTTGAGCACAAGCGGGAGAGATAAATGAATGGGTATACCAAATTATCTAGTAAGGTATAAACTTCGCGAAATTTATGATTAGCTTACCGTGATCACCTCGTTTGGGTTCCTCGCATTTTGACCGATCACGACAAACGCTCTTCCGGGAACCATTGACTTTGACTTTTACGGGGACGACCTTTTGAGTCACCATCCCCATTGGACTTGGTTTCACTCTGCCATATGATCTCGGCGATATGTCCTTCCTTTCCACAATTATAACATACCTTGAACTGTTGTGGGCGGTTTGGGTGATATGTCCCTCTTTTCCACATTTATAGCATCTGACCGGGTGGTCGTTCTCCTCCATTAGAACCGATTCTTTCTTTGGTGTTGGCGTCTTCACATGATCATTGTTGAATCTCCTCTTTTAAAATCTCCTCCCGACTCGCTTCTTCTTCTATTCTCATGGCCATGATTACCACGAGTGGTTACCAGCTTTTGTCCGTATTTTTCTTTCTTTCTCCATTTGGTTATCGTTATTACGATTGTTTGTTTATCACCAATATGATCTGGTTGTGGTCCCTCGGTTGAGCGTACTCGTTATCTCGCTCTAATAATTGAGCCTGTTGACAACATCTGAATAGAGAAAAATTTATGAGAAATGAGATATTGGCGTATCTTGGGTTTCAAACCTCTCGAAATATCCGCGTCATCGTTCCTCATTCTCCACCAAATGAGGTGCAAACACGGATAACTCTGCAAACTTTGCCTCGTCTTTGGGACACCATCGTATTATTTTGTTCGATCTAATAAACTCCACTTCCTTCGTATAGCGAATACTTTTAGGAAAGTACTTGTCATTGAAAAGTTTCTGAAATGTCTCCCCCGAGACATCTTTGTCTGCGGTTTGATGGAGTGCAACTTCACGATTCCCACCGATGTCTGCCTCATTCACGGAACATAAAGGTGGCGAATGGAACCTTACATTCCTCCGTGCATCCCAAGACATCGAATATCTTGGTGATTTGTTTGACCCACGTTTACTTATAATCGGATCCGGCTTTCCCCGAATTACGGTGGTCCCAACTCTTTGAAGCTGCTTGGTTGTGACAAACCGATGCGTTGTTATCATTTCCACTTATTTTGTACACGAGTCTCCTCTCGTCGATTTTGCATGAGCTATGCAAAAAGCTTTTAAACATCTCGTCGTTCATCATCTGCTTTCGGTGGTGTTGTTCACGGGAGGAACATTGCCCGACTGTTGCGTTCTCCTCGTTGGTGAGTAAAGGTGTCTCCACGGTCTCATTTACTCCACTTGTTAACATTCTCGATCGACATTCTCAAATCTTGCCATAAAACAAGGGTTAATTAAAGAAATCAACATATCACATAATATCCATATATCTTGACCAACCAACAAATAAGCTTAGGTAGGACACACTAGCGAAGGATTTACTCGTCTCTCTCTCTCTGGTTACATTCTCAGATCTCATGGAGAGATCATATCCTAAGCTACGATACCAATTGTGGCGCCCCCCAAAATAGGTATACATCACCCATTTTGAGTCGTCGATAACATGAATGCAAAAACAACTTTATTAATACTGACTTTATTAATACTGACATAAGCGCTGTGAGTTTAAATACAAATATTGTCTCTAGACAATATTCACACCAAAATAAGTCCTCATTACAATTATTGGTACATTATTTTACAAAATGGTGAGGACTACTAAAAAACTTTCTAGAACCTTCATTCCATACCCATTAGTACTCACTTTTCATTCTAGCCTCACGAGAAGAAAAATGGAACAAAAAGGAAAAGGGTGAGCTCAACTAGCCCGATAAAGAATATTATGACTAAGATAATATAGAACAAATTATCGTTAGTCTTGACGAGGAAAAATCGATAAAATACAATGAGACAACAAGTTTTAGATCAATATTATGATGAAAATAATAATTCATAGAAGAGTTACGTAGAGAATGAAATACTATAATCTATGAATTTAAAGTCCATCATCAATATTTTATCCTGTAACATCAATCGATATTCATCTTGAATCAAATATTCATCTTTTTTCTTCTGAGGGCCGAAGATATTCATCGATTAGTCATATTCATCTCTCAACACATGTTCATCTTTTGCTTCTGACGGGCCAAAGATATTCATAAAAAATCAACCATCTTTTGCACTACTGGGCCCGAAGATATTCGATAATATCATCATTTAGGGTGAGGATGATGAAAAATATTTTAAAGAAAATGAATCCGGTGAAACAAAAGAACAAATATTAAGGATTAAATACTTTAAACAATCCAGAGTTCAAAAATACTTAATAAATAATCCATAGTGAAGTAAAATTCAAGAATGATCAAAACATGGATCTGATCAAAGCTAGTATCCATAATAGATATTTTGACAAAAAAAAAAAAATTTTTTTACGTGAATAGTGTTAATATTAAGTGAATAATGTAGATATCGTGAATAGTCTTAGTATCGTGAATAGTAACCCAAAACACTAAAAAATGACAAAATTTCACAAAAAAAATCTTACCAATATTCCGGCGTAATGATATTAGAAGAAATAATATCATTTTAAAAAAAATAACATCCACTTACCTTGAAAGAGACAGTACTTTTAGGTGAAATCTGGGATATAGTCTTTGAAGGAACTTGCACCTATAACAACACTCAAAGTATCAAAATACTCACAAGAATACACTCGATAATATAGAGAGAAAGAAAAAACTTGAGTTTACGGTGTGATTTTCAATTCTAACCTAAGCACCTATTTATAGGAAAATGCTTAGAACACCAAAGCGAGAAAATTTAATAAAATATTAATATATATTTAAAAATTTCCTATTCACACCTTAGAATCTGAACTTGGTCCAAATTATTAGCCACACATGACCCACCAAAAAAAAAAAAAACGTTTTCTTAACTAAAATAATTTAAAACTTCAAAAATTAATTATTTGAGAACTTGAACTTGATAATTCATAATAAATAATAGCTTTTATCGGAAAAATTCAAACCTTATGTCTTTTCCATAGGAAATTTCATTCTCTACAACTTTGAAGAAGAAAGTTTTTCCAAATTCAAATAAAAAATTACCAAAAATCCAAAAGCAGAAGCGATTTTACAAAGTATAATCAAATTTCGATCGAAAATGGGCCCGAGACATGTTTAACATGTTTTAAACAACTTTTGCAAACAAAAATACTCTTCCTCCTCATATATTCATATATCCCACATTCATTGTAAAAATATCACCATTATTATATTATTAAAATATAATAATATATTTAAATAAATTATTTTATCGAGAAAAGATAAAATATCAATTTTTCAACAATTGTCACTTTAAAATTTTCTCCATCTATATCCACATAAAATGAATATTTTCTTATCATATAAATCAATAATTAATTATTCACAAATAATATTACGAATCACATATCGATGACGGTAGTTCCCAGGAAGAGGGGGCTTTCGATAAGGATTTCTCCTTCTTAGTAGCATGATTAGGTGACCAAACCTCTCCTTAAATGAACTTTCTAGACATTGCCAATAATGTTATCTAATAATATTATTCAAATAATATGAATTATTGATCGATAATGAAAATCTTGTGTAGTGACAATTATTGAAACAACAATAATATAAAATATCAGCGTAGCAATTATTGAATCGATAAAATAAAATATTGAGCGATAATTCTTTGTAACAATTATTGAGTAATGCCTTCTACGTAAGAATCGATAATTGATGCAATCTGGTGTCTTCTTGTGTTTTTAAACCGCCGAGTATTTCAACGATGTTACTTGATAACAACTTCATAGTTATTTATAAATAACTTATACTTGTCGTTTTCTTCATCCAATAAACTTTTTTATTATGGGGCCCACACAAAGGCTGCTTGTGAATCGTAAGAATATTCCCAAAGCGGTAAGAATATTCCACGACCAAACGAATATTCTCGATAAAAATGAATATTTTATAACCACTTGCTTATTTGAAATATTAAAGCATTTTACCCATATTTTACCACATTAATCAAATCAACCCTTACTATTTCAAAATTAATCAAATCAACCCTTACTATTTCAAAATAATAAATAGAAATTTAATTTTCTGTTCAAATTATAATAAGTTGGGGTCTTTTACTTGGTGAAATTCTTACATTATTCCATTCTTTATCATTATGTTGGAATAACATATACATCTGAATCTGCATCGCATACATGGTGAAATTCTTACATTATTCCATTCTTTATTATTTTGTTGGAACATCACATACATGCGTTTCTGCGCATGATCCGGTTCCGTTATTTATTATTACTGTTGGAACATCACAGCCGGTGCAATTTAAGCTTGACTTTGGTTCCGTTATTTATTATTCTGTTGAAATATCTTGTACATGCGTTTGAATGACTGGTTCCGATTATTTATTATTACATTGGAATAACTTTATGCATGCGGTTTATCGCGTGCTTGGTGATTTCTTTTGTTATTTCATTTTTATTATACTCGGTTGGTTAAAGTTTAAACTTCATATTCCATGAAATTAGTGGAATATCCTTGATATTCTTAACTTCATCCAAATCTTTTCATGGAAATATTCTTACGAGCATTCTTGAATTTTACTATACAAAGCGATGTCGTGTTGACAATTTGGGCGTTATTGAATTACGGATAAATTAATTCTTGAACTTGTTTTATTGAATTCTTTTATCATTGTCATCATCCTCATGTTTATATTATGTTGAAAGTCATCTATGGCTTGTAGTGCATAGATAGACTTGCTATGATTATGACCAGGGATTAATCAGTATAATCATGACCGTAATGTTACAAATGATGTGGTAAAAGTCATCATTGGCTCGTAGTGCATTGATGGACAGTTGTTGGCATGATCATGACCATTGATGAATACATGAATATCCTTGGCCCGTAGTGCATGGATAATTTATGGTTGTGATACTAATGAATATCCTTGGTACGTAGTGCGAGGATGATGTGGATTATTTATTAAGTGAGTCCCAATGATAAAAGTGATGAAAATCTTTTAAATCATAAAAGATAGTAGATTTTATTCTCTACTTGACTCTTTTAATGGATTGCTTGTTAAGTTGCGATTAAACTTGATGTTTGTTATATTGTATCGGTTTAACAACTTTGTTGAAGGCTAACGATAATTTTTTCTTTATTATCTTAGTCATAATATTTCTTACTGGGCTAGTTGAGCTCACCCTTTTACTTTCATTTTTCTTTTCAGGAAATGAGAACATAGTAGGGACTAGTCGGGGAACGGAGTGACGGTCCAGATAATAACATTAGTAGTCCTCACTATTCTGTTAAATAGTGTGATAATAAATGTAATGAGGAATCAATTGAGTGTGGATATTGCCTAGATGACAATATTTGTATTAAAACTCACTGCATATGTTTTGTCGTATTTTACACTACTGTTATATAATTAAGTTTTATTTGAATTTTTTACCATATATTTGGCGACTCAAGATGGGTAATGTATACCTATTTTGGGGGCGTCACAATATTTCTAGTACTCGGTGTAACTGAAGAGTTTGATGTGAGACGTCTAGTTTGCTCCAACAACTATTGTGATTAAATTCTTTATTTCAAGTATTTGTCATTCAGAGATAATCTTTCCGTCATGTAGTGCAAATAAAGAAGAGTTTGATGTTGCAATGTTTTTCTACTATTATATATAAGCAAATAATATTCTACTATATTGTTGACAAGGTTTATGCAAAGCATCTCTTGGAACCACTTCTGCAAACAATTCTTGCACTTTCAGGACCAAAAACTTTGATTTTGGTAATGCGTCAATAGCACGTGTGCCCCACTCTCTTCTTCACGTTCCTCAACAGTCAACACCAATAGTGAATGCATGGGGATGTTAGTAAATTATTTTATTTGTTTTTGGGTGCAGATTGGGTATGAAATAAGTTCTACAAGTGTGTTGTTTGTCGGGGATTTTTCATATGTAGATAACTACCCTAATCATGACAATACAAGGTAACTTTATTTATTTACAATAGTTTTTAATTTCTTGCAGTCTACAATAAATTTTCAGAAGTTTGTTTGTTTCTTAGCATAAATTCATCTTTGTTTAATCTACTACATATGGTAGAGTAAGTCAGAACTTGACATGTGTGCTTGTGTTACATCTATATATTATTTTAAATAAAATTACTAAAAAAGTTCTCAAACTTTATTTAAAAAGTTCAATTTGTAACAGTTATAGTGTGGCAAAGATTTCGATGTGGAGTCTGAGGTTAAGCTTCACTAAAGCCGTATATAAATAAAATTATCAACCAAAAATTGATTATTTCGTGATATATATTAGGGCAGTTGGTGCAAACTCATACACAATTGTTTAGCTCGTTATGTTGTAAAAGTATATGTATATGTCAACATTTATAGTCGCACTGAAGGTTCATGAAATGGCCGATTAAGATTCCAATTTTTTTTTGTAACAGAGCAATCATATAGTCGCACTGAAGGTTCTTTTTCTATTTGGATTTATAGCAAATGATATTGTGATTGCCTATTTGTCTTTTTCTGCTTATGAGCAATACGATGTACATTAGTACCACGTAACAACTCTATTGTCTTTGTGTATTGATTTTGGCACTAAGTGCATCTAGTGACTTATTTGCTTCATTTTCCTGACTTGCTATTATTTTTAAATATGTGCCGAAAGACTGCTTCTACTACCCGCCTTCCCATACTGGGTATCAAATTTTCATGCTATGCTTACGGAAGACAAGGGGCGAAATTATGAAGTGTACTCTCTCTATATATGTAGATATATACTTTGATTGAATAACTGTGGTAGCTTTAGATGGTTAATCGTAAAGATAATGAATGATTATGTAGTGGAAGATTTTATTAAGTTAATAATATTTTAGTTTTTTTGTATTTTTGTCATTATTTGCTATGGGGACATTGAGCCAGCCAGGTACACAAAAAGAATGTCAAATTTTGATTTGACAACAATATAATCCGTTAGCAAATTATTGAACAAGTTTTAATATAGCAATAATTTTTTATACATTTAACAACAAATTTTTGTTGCTAATGGCATTAAAAATATAATATTTGGCAATGAAAAATTAACTTAATAACAACGGAGAGGATATTATTGCCAATACTAAAATATAAAGCAACATTTTTTATCATTGCAAATCATATCAACTTTCGTTGCACATATAAAGAAACAACAACATATAATGTCGTTGCTAATCGACGACTTTCGTTGCTATTGAAAAATAACCAGCAACAAATATTTTTAGTTCTTTGATTCAAGATAATGTCGTTGCTTAAACAATATAATCAAGAACGAAAATCGTTGCTAAATTTTTTACATTTCGCATAGCGAAAGCAAAGCTTAGGCAACAATTTTTATAATTTCTTTATGAACGAAAAATGTCGTTTTGTAAATGAAATGTCAATTAATTACGAAAATGCATAGTGGTTGCAAAAAAAAAAAGTTCATTTCATTGCCAATTAGTAGGCTTTTGCAACAAAATGGGATTTTAGCAATGACATTTTAATTATTCTCAGTAACAATACGTTTTGTTCTAAATGATCGATGTCTCATCTGAAAGCCAAAATTTCGTTGCAAAATATATTACTTTTGGCAACGTAAAAAATATGTTCATTCTTGAACAATTAAGAACGCTTATTATTATGACGAAAGACAAACAACGACAAATAAAATTGTTGCCAAAATCCTTTACCAACGAAATTTGGCACCTTTAGCAACAAAAATCGATTGTTACTAAAGCTCCATTTTTTTATAGTGAACATGTAGAAAAGTGTTAAATTTTCCTTAATTATTTAGTCTAAGACACTGTTAACACATAATATTATTCTACTTTCTCCCGCTATAATTTTCGCTCCGCTATATTATATTTCCCTCCCAATTTTGTCAACCGCTTGGATATCTGATAACCATCCCCAATTTCTATCTCTAATTCATCCCTTAAATGAAATCCTCAAATATTTATACCCAATTTCAGTGTACATATGAACTACAAATTCGCACACTAAACCGTAGCTAATTCGTATAGTCGGGGACTCGTCGGCTTCGGAAAGCTATTCGTTAAACAGATCCGCATCGGAACTTCTTTGAATCCAATTCAGCCTCTTTCTCTCTCCTTAAGGTAATATTTTTATACTTTGAGTGATTAATTTTTGAAGCATGTAGTAGGTGCAGTTATGGTAGGAGAACAACTACCCTGTGCCTGTCAGTTTTATTAGATTCTTGAACAAATTCTATAGATCAATAAGTTGTATTCATATGTTGGCATTTTTAGAGAAAACATTGTTTACCATGGCCCTTCGCTGATGGCTTAAAGGATATCATCTTCTTCTTTTTTTCTGAATCCGAATTTCATTGTTTATTGCTGATATACGTGAAAAACTGAATCAGTTCATGTACTACAGAACAGATGGGCTCTGGAGCTCCAATTTGATTTGGGTTATTCTCCTCTCTTTTTTTGATCCATGACTATTTGCATGTTTATTACTTTCAGGTACTTTCTGCTTGGATATGCACTAATAAAACGAATAGAAAAGATATAAGAAAGTAGATACTGAATGTTTTGTCAACTTAAAAACTCCAAAAAATTTGAATCGGTAGAACAATTCTATATGATAATAAAACTTCTCTTCACAAATAAATTTTAATATAGAAAGTGACCTTATATTGCTTCTTTAACTTTTTAGATCTCTGAATTAGTTACTCTGTCTCAGGTAGTTAACTCTCTCAATTAGATAGTTTTTTATAGTATATATGTGGTAGCTTTGCTTAATTGTTCTAATGGAGATAAGTAATGGACACTTTCATTAAATTTTTCAGAATATTATTAACACATCATTGATCTCAGATAAACACTATGATTTCTCAGCTATAAAAGACTTCATTTATGGTTAAGTAGCAATTTATTAGTAGTTTATTCGAAAAGCAGAAACTGTATTTGTTTTTTGCTGTAAAAAAGGTAAAGGGGAAAGATGAAAAACTATTGCCATTTTGCTGTAGAAAGTGAAGGAAGTATTTTGAAATGTGACCTACAGAATGTTAACTTAAGCTCTAATGAAAACATTTTACAATTTTAGCATCCTACTATTGGTGCGTTAGAGCTTCCGACCATTACTCTACTATTAAAGATTATAACTTGATCAACTATTGTTTGCCTCAATTGTCTCAACTGTGATAGTCTGATGGCAAAGTCTAATTGGCCATGACTTATCAAGTATAAAATAAAGACTAATTCACATTGACCAACAAAAGCTTTCCAACTTTTGCATTGGCCTTAAATTAGCTACAGTTATGGCATACAATGAGATTCTCTGCTATCTAGTTTCGATATTGCAAATAGTTCTTTTCTGAAAAGTTTCACCTCTTTCATTAATTATAGAGTCACCTACTAGACATTATTGATAAGGCTGCAGCAAATGACATTCTGGTGCTTATATCTGTGGCAAACACTTGCAGCAATGCATGTGAGAGCTTCCTTGCAAGGTGTATTGAGATTGTTGTCAACTCCACTAGTACAAAAATGACCTTTGCACACGGTTGAGAAAAATTAAAGGGAAACGGTACATCAATCTATTGGTACATCAATCCACTAGTTTCTTGTTGAATCGTGTTAAATTCTCCCTTTTGCTCTGTTTTCCTTTAGCTTTCTCATCGCTTAAACTGATTCAGTTTGAAACTTTTTTTCCTTATTTATTGCATATAATATTTCATATTTCCTGATAACATTATTCTTACTTATTTACTTAGCCATCAGAAATTTCTATTAAGTTTACTTAGCTAACACTTACTGTAAGACCCCAACTTATTATAAATAAAATTGAATTTTTCTCTATTCTTTATTCTAAATTAATAAGGTGTTAATTTGATATAATACTTTGGTTATGGGTGAAATGTGCAAATTTTACAAAATAAATAAGTGGTTATAAAATATTCATTTCTATCGGGGAATATTTGTTTGGTCGTGGAATATTCTTGTTGTCGGAGAATATTCGTACGAAGGCGCATCCATTTGTGGGCCTCATAACGGAAAACAGTTGGATGAAGGAAAACGACAAAGTATGAGTTTTTATAAATAATGACGTAATTGTTACCGTTAACACTATTGGAATACCTAGTGGTTAAAATACGATGTCTGGCGTGGTTGCACAAGAATAACACCTGTGATTGCATTAAAGATTGTTGAATTATTGATTAAATGCGTAAGAAGGCCTTTACTCGATAATTATTACGATGAATTCTTTATTCAATATTTTATTTTATTGATTCAATAATTCTTTGCGTTGATATTTTATATTATTGTTGTTTGATAATTGTCACTACACGATATTTTCCATTATCGGATCGATAATTCATATTATTTGAATAAATATTACTAGATAGCATTATTGGCGATGTCTAGAAAGTTACATCGAGGAGAGGTTTGGTCACCTAATTGCGGCGCAGATGAGGAAATCCTTATTGGAAAGCCCCTCTTCACAGGGAATTGTCGGTTTGTCATTATTGTGATTCTCGTAATATTATTTGTGAATAATTAATTATTGATAAGGAAATATTTATTTGATGCGGATATAAATGATGGATTTATTTATTTTATGTGGTTGTAATTGAAGGAATTAATGTTAAGGTGTTTTATCAGTATTTTTGTCGAAATAGAGATATTAAAAATCAAATCAGTATTTTACGATATATTGTGTGAGTTATAATTTTTAATTCAACCGTTGGATCGTTGTGATTTTTGGATATGTTATACATATATAAGTTGAGTATATGTCCACAAATTTTGAACCGTTAAAATGAGCGTATGATTTGTTATAAATTTTAAGAGTGGTGATTGAAAATTAGGTTTATAAATGATTTTGGTGGAAAATTCTAGAATTGAGTGGGCCCTACTTGTGGTTGGTGAATAAATGTCTTTGAATTTTATTTCAAATGTGGTGGTGGCAATAGTAGCGAGTAAAAAGCCATCAGTGTAAGTCAAGTCAAGTCTCGCTTGGCGTGCTAGCATTTTCCTATAAATAGACGCTTAGGTTAGAATTGAAAATCACACCAAAAACAAGTTTTCTTTCTCTCTATATTGTTGAGCGTATTTTTGTAAGTATTTAGATACTTTGAGTCAGTTCTTTGTCTGGTCTGAAGTTTCCTTGACTTTCTGTCCGATATTCCGATCGGAAGTACAGATTATTTTGAGGTAAGGGATGTTATTTTCTTCTTAAATGATATTATTTTCTTGATATCATTATCTTAGCCAATTATTGGTTTGAACTTTTAATCAAATTTGGAACTTTTTGTGTCAAGGTTCTTATTCACGATATCTGACCTTTATTCAACGAAAAATGAAATTTTTCCTTTTTGTCCAAGATATCTATTATGGTTACTATATTTGATTGTATCCATGTTTTGATCTTTATTTTTGAATTCTGCTTCAAAATTAGTTATTATGAAGTATTAGTGATCTTGGATAAATTGTAACACGAATCCCTAATATTTGTCCTTCTGTCTTACTGGATTCATTCTCTAAAATGTTTTTCATCATCCTCAGTCCTTAATGATGATATAATTGAATATCTTTGGCCTGTAGTGCAAAGATGAATGATTAACTGATGAATATCTTTCGCCCGTAGTGCAAAGATGAACATGTGTTAAGATGAACATGACCAACTGGTGATATAAATGAATATCTTTGGCCTGTAGTGCAAAGATGATTATTCAATTAAAGATGTATATTGATTGTTGTTACAGGGATAAAATATTGATGATGGACTTTTAAATCTTATAAGATAGTAAAACTCATTCTCTACTTTACTCTTCTAATGGATTGTTGTTTCCGCTGCAGTTTTGATCTAAAACTTGTTGTCTATTATGTTTTATCAGATTTTTCCCTGTTGAAGACTAATGATAATTTGTTGTATATTATCTTAGTCATAATATTCTTTATTGGGCTAGTTGAGCTCACCCTTTTCCTTTTTGTTCTATTTTTCTTCTCAGGAGGTGAGAACATAGCAAGGATCTAGTCGGGGTATGGAGTGATGGTTCTAGAAAGATGTTTTAGCAGTCCTCACTATTTCTGTAAAATAGTGTATGAATAATTGTAATGAGAACTTATTTGAGTGTGGATATTGTCTAGAAGACAATATTTGTATTTAAACTCACAGTATGTGTTGTCGTATTTTGCACTACAATTGTATTATTGAAGTTGTAGTTTGCTTTTTGTACCATGTATTTGGCGACTCAGAATGAGTGTTGTATACCTATTTTGGGGGCGTCACACTTATTGGCTGATTTTATTATTTTGTGTTTGTGTGTGCAAAGAGTAACATAGTTTATAAGTAGTGATATGTGGATTCCATTTCCGTAACGTTTTTATTTTCTGCTTAGCAAATGTGACTATATATGAGTTTTTTTTCTTTTTCACTTCCACTTCGGCAGCGAAACATATGAAATCTACAAAATATGTAGTGTAATAGGCAGTCCGACGAAAATTGAATGGGTTGAAGGGCTTGAACTAGCAAGTGCAATCAACTATCAGTTTCCACAAGTGAGATGATCTTTCCTTCCTTGTATCATAACACAGTTCTTATTTGCATAAATTGTTGTATCACTTGGGGAAAAAAACTTAACTATTTACACTCCTAATTTGGTGTGGCAGCTTGCAGTTGTTCCTCTTTCTGTATTGATACCATCTGCTAGCAGAACATTGGAATATAAAGGAGAATGTTTCAGAATACAAACTCAACATATGTTTTTATTCAATTGAGAAACATTGGTGAGCAAACTCAACTTAGTATCTCGTGTTTTCCTTTAAAGTAATGATATTTAATTTTTGTAATATAATATTTCAGCAAATTCTTGCCTTCAACCTATGTTGGAAAAGGATTCTTGCTCTGTTTGTTGTGTGGGATTCTTTTCTACTTCAGATCATTAAGGCAAGTGACAGATGCTCTTTGTTCTATTTCATTACATAAAGGAACTAGAGAATTTTGATTTGTTTAAAGTAATTTATTGGTGATAAAAAAATGGGAAAAAGAGGATCTTAGAACCAGGGCTAAGAGAGAGTTGAATAGTTTTGAAAAGTATGGTGACAAGGTGTCTCCTTTATACAACTTTGTAGATTGTGCTGCCGATAGAGTAGGTAATCAAATTTGATTAAAAAAATTTGGGCAGTTAGATTGTAATGTTGTGTTATTCCAATTAGTCTCAAAGATAATGTAGGATTTATGGTTTCACATAAACAAAGCAAAATTCCGATATTCTAAAGTTCAGCAAGTCTGTATTTTAGCAAACTTATGGGTATAATGGCTTGGTGGGCCTTGAATGAAACTTAGTATTGGAAAACTGTATTCTGGCAAACATATGTAAGTCGCATAAAATTTACCAAACTATTGCTATAATGACGCATTATTTTACACTACATTGGAATACTAAGTTCATTTTACTTTATTCTCTGTATATAGCAAGAACTGAACCACTATGATGGTGCAGGAGGTGGTAGGCCCCCAACAACACGATGAGCAGTACTATCAAATAAGTTGAGCAATTTGACCACTAATTTTGCAGGAGCCAAGTTTGTTGAGAACCCTCCCTACAAGAAGAAATTCCAGTTAATGGGATGTGTAAAACACTAATAAAATATAAACTAGAGAAAATCATTGTACCTGTTGGTGAATTTTTATCCTCTCCTCGAGAGATGATGCTAATTGTCTCCATGTTTCTACTTCAGGTGCTCGTCCAGTTTTTAGAGATTTTGATACTGCTTGGCAGTACCTGAATTTATATAATTATACTAAGAAACTAAAAGACAAACTTTTATGTAAAATAAATAAAAGTTTCAATTTTTCCCACTTCGGCCAACATGTAAGCATATACAAGCTTATGTAGCATTGTCAATTTTGTCCTTGTATTGAGTTTCTTCTGTGTATAATCAAATTTCCTATAGGTGCTAGAGAAGTTTTGGGCAATTTTCAGACAAGGTTGAACAAGCTAAATGAAGCTGTTGTCCAAGCAACCTTATTAGCATTAGCAGCACTCAAACGCCTGAACATGACTGAAAATGTGGATTCGGTTCTTTCTATTGATGAAATGTTTCCAATTGTTGCTCAAGGGGAAATTGGAATTGCAAGTCAAGAAAAAGGAGAATTTGAAAAGGGGAGTTAAAAAACAACTTACACGCCAATATTGGTGCAATTTAATTGGTCTATGCCGGAACCATTGGCGCGACTTAATCGGTTCAGTTTGGTCGATTTTTGGTATAATTTCGGGAGCAATTTTTGGTATTATTATTATTTATTTATTTATTTATTATTATTATTATTATCTTAATTTAAGGTAACATTTTAATAGTCGTTGCAAAAAGTTGTATAAAATATGCAACGAAAATAAAAATTGTTGCCAATGAATGTGATCCTTATTAGGCAATAAAATATAGCAACAAAAAAATTTTTGTTGCCCACGATGAGGAGAAATCAAGTGGTTAGAAATTTTGCAATGAATTTCTAACGAATTTTGATTCCAAATTTTGCAACTATTTATGAATTTCGTTGCAAAACTTGAAAGCCATCGTTGCTAAAGCCCCATTTTTAGCAACAAAAAAATTTTCGTTGTCCACGATGACGGGAAAGCAAGTGGTCGGAAATTTTGCAATCAATAAATATTTAAAAACTAATTCAACATCAAAACAATATCAATATACAATATGAATAGTCGAGTGTAATTAACATCAACAATAAACAATCTCAATTAAAGCACTAACAAGTTAATCGTAACATTACAAAATCAATTACAAAATTTAAAGAAAGTAAAAATAGAATAAAACACATACTTAAAAGAATTTTTATTTGATGGAGTTGTCTTTAGTTGCAGTGTTGCTTTAATTAAGAAATAAAAACCCTAATTTTATAAAAGTACAAAATAAAAGAATCTATAAACAATTACAAAAATGGAGGATTGAAGCAGTAACAATAGAGATGAAACATTTTTAATGAATACCTCCGGTTGATATCATTCGTAATCTGGAACATTGTAACTAAAAAAAACTCCATAACTATAATTTATATACCTTTGTCATCTCAAAATCTAACGGACGGAAAAGAAAAAAATAGAGAGAAAAAATAAACTGTTTACAATTGAAGTAGAGTATTAAGACTACTATGAGATTGGTATTTAGTCCATTAACTTTAAGAATTCCAATAACTTTTTAACTGTAAAATATGATAATATCATTTAGCACCCTCCTCAAACAATTTTTTTTATTTAACCCTCATAACCCCTTAAAAAATTAGTAGGGTAAGGTGCCCCCTGTCCCAGCAATAAATCCGCCAATGCTCCTAATTAAAAATAAATTTAAAATACTGAAAGATATACTAATTTTCATAAGTATTATTTTTTCTTGCATTCCATTTATTCAATTCAAACTTAGCATAATGAATCTCTTGAAAAAGAACAAGGGACACGAGATTCTCAAAGAAAAGTGTTAGTACTGGAGTAATATATTAGGATGAGTATATATATATATATATATATATGCAAACAATGAATGCATTCCGTGAGGGTGCCTCAACTGTTCGGAATTAAGCAATGCATAACATTCTCGCATTCTTCATTTATTCTTTCTGAATTCAACCAGTACCTCCTACCTCCTACCTCCTACCCATCTAACTCAATTCAAACAGGAGTAGCTTTTAGTTTTGCCTAGCTAGCTAGGCATGTTTATCAATGTCTCAATCACAATTCTTTTGAATAATTAATACTTCATTCGTTTTAAAATAAAAGATTAACATAATTAATACTTCATTCTTTTAAAATTAATTTTAAATATTTTAAATTTTAAAATTAACATAATTTTTTTTTAATTTTAGTAATACAATGATGAAAATTGTAAACTATATAAAAATATTACTTACCGTAAGTTTTATTAATTTATAATTTAAATAAATCATCTTAATTTTAAATTTAAAAATGTTTCAAGTTGAACTTTTAAATATCAATAATAATATTATAATTTAGAACTGAGGAAGTACTTAATATTGGCCTTATATGCGTTATAATTTATGCAAATTAATGTTTATATAACCACAAAATTAATTACTACTAATTAATTACTACTAATATGTTGCGGTTCATTGCCAGCTGGTCATATTAACCCAATTTCAAAATGAACAAAAAGACATTGGAAGTAGGCACATGAGCGGCAGTTTCAAAAAATACTCCAATGTCTTTTTGTTCATCCTTAGCGAGTACATGCTAAGGATTGAATTCTGTTACTTTCGTCTCATTTTAATTATCTTAATTTTGTCAGATATAATGGGATAAAGGAGGGAGTATAAGGTTGTGTTTGATAAATTTGGG
Source organism: Panax quinquefolius (assembly GCA_020205615.1). NCBI lineage: Eukaryota > Viridiplantae > Streptophyta > Magnoliopsida > Apiales > Araliaceae > Panax > Panax quinquefolius. The sequence goes on from CM035152.1 coordinate 162,166,831, forward strand.
AATTAAGATCTGAATGATTATGATGTCTTAATAAATTAGATCATCTGAATGGTTATGAGGTCTGAATTTAAAAAATTGTTTGATAACTAAAAAGTAAGTCGTCTCCTAACGACACTATTTTACCATTTTAAAGGGTAAAATTTTATTTAATAATTTTAAATATTCAATTTAATAAAATTGAGTGCATAATATTGTTGAATATATTTATATAAAAAAAAAATTATCAAAAAAAATTCATTAAGAGGTACCTTTTAATTATTAAGATTTCATTTTCTATCTTACCGATTAAGAGACATTCAGAGGTAACAAAAACAAAAACAAACAACATCATGCCTTTTAGCGAATAAGAGGCAGTCTATTAAGATGCAATCAGATGTAAACAAACAGCACCTAACTTTGGTTTTCTTACTATTTTTTGCCCAATAAATAATGGAGTATTCTTTTTTTTTTTAATATAGGGACAATATAGACATTTAATATTATATTTAATGCTATACAATTATTATCTTAATATTTGTACACAACTCTAAAAAGTCTTAAATTAAGGGACGAAAGTGAGTATATAGAAATTTTTTAGAATCATAAACTATGTACACACATATTTATTATACTAGTAATAAAAATATTAAATTTGACCATAAAAATGAGAACAATTTATCATAAGTAATGGATAAATAAACATAAACAAAAATATATAATTTGGGACAGAAGATAAAAAATTAATTGGGACAGAATATTTGAACTAGCGAAGCCATGCATGGAGATGGGCATGAATATTGGAACTAATTAAGGGGCAATATTAACGTACGTAAATGCATGGGATATCGTACTGGACAACGGTTGTAAAGTCAGGCTAAAGTCAGGCTAGCTAGTGGGTGGTGGGGCGAAACCACAACATATACATTAATTAATTATAGTTCTCGTGATTATAAATTTAAAAAAGAGAAGAAAATTAATGTAAAGTGAAAATATGTTGAGAAGTGAATTTATTGATCGTAGTGTGCATGTTCTACGTATGCATGTATATATACAAGGGCATGAAGCAGTTCAATTGTGTATGTAGTACTGGTACTGATAATTACTCCATGGAGTCTTGTACGAGAATTGGAAAGTGTCTTTTGCTTGGTTTTTTCTTTGTTTTCTCTGTGGTGGAGGGTAGACAATTAAAGGATGACAATGGTGGGGAAGTGAATAAGCCGGAAAGGTTTCTGGATGGTCAACCGGGATGGTTTCTTGGCGGCAGCAGTGGGGTTTCAAGAGGTGGCTCAAAAGGGTGGAGTTTCGGGCACTCGTTTAGTTTTGGTAATGGAATGGGGTATAGTATTGGCAAGGGAGGGAAGCTTGGTGGAAAACCTGAGTGTATTGGTAAAGGTGGTGGGGGTGGTACTGGTGGCGGGGCAGGTGGTGGTGATGGAGTTGGTGGAGGAGGAGGCATTGGGAAAGGTGGGGGTGGTATTGGAAAAGGTGGTGGGGGTGGTGCTGGTGGCGGGGCAGGAGGTGGTGCTGGTGGTGGAATAATTGGTGGCGGTGGTGGAGTTGGTGGAGGAGGCGGCATTGGGAAAGGTACTGGGGGAGGAAAGCACCATAAGAAAGAAAAGAAGGAGCATCATCATGGAGTAGGTAAGGGAATTGGAGGTGGAGGTGGGATTGGCAAAGGAGGCGGAGGAGGTGGGGGTCTTGGTGGTGGAGGAGGAGCTGGAGGAGGTGGTATTGGCAAAGGAATTGGAGGTGGTGGTGGAGCTGGAGGAGGGATAGGCGGTGGAGCTGGAGGAGGGATAGGCGGTGGAGCTGGAGGAGGGATAGGTGGTGGTGGTGGTGGTGGTGGAGCTGGTGGTGGAGCTGGTGGTGGAGCTGGTGGAGGGATAGGTGGTGGTGGTGGTGGTGGAGCTGGTGGAGGGATAGGTGGTGGTGGGGCTGGTGGAGGTGGAGGATTTGGAGGCGGTATTGGAGGTGGAGGGTTTGGTGGCGGAGTTGGTGGGGGATTTGGAGGAGGTGTGGGCAAAGGAATTGGAGGTGGTGGTGGAGGAGGTTTTGGTGGCGGTGTAGGTGGAGGCATTGGTGGTGGCAGTGGGGCAGGCTTTGGTGAGGGTGCTGGGGGAGGCATTGGTGGTGGTAATGGGGTTGGAATTAAAGAGAAGCAACCATGAATTAATTAGTGGGAATATAGGAAGCCGTAGCCTAGTACTACTAATTCACTCATATTCATGGCTTTATTGCTTTTAGTTTCTCTTTATCTTTTCAGTAAAGTTGTTCTTAATAACTTCATTTTATTATTATTCCTATCAACTTTGTTCTTAATTCCGAAAATGTATCTTCAATTCTTAGCTGTGGAATATTTATTGGGGAAATATATAATCCCTATGCAAATTTTAGATATCCATTAATATTTAATTGTAGTACTTCAATCTCTTGTAATAATATTAATTCTATTGTAGGGATCGAGTACTAGTCTAGTGAATATATATATATATATATATATAGAGAGAGAGAGAGACAGAGAGAGAGAGATTGAGAAAAATGCAAAAGTGATCATTGTACTTTTAGTATATTTAGATATTGTGCCTTTTTTTGTTGGTCAATACAAAACAAACTCTCTATTATATAAAAATTTGGATAACAAATTTTTATGTGACAACTGTGTATTTTGTAACTTTAAGTAAGTGTCCAACCGAGATACATGTTATAATTGCAATTATAACAACATAAATTTTAATTAATTAATTATTGTGCCTATTTCACGTTTTATTTTCAAATTCTCTAATTGTTCTTTACAAAGACCAATCGATCACCCAAAAAATAACATTTTTCATATAACAATTTTAATTTTATAAGATAATTATGCCTAAATGTGTCCAAAATACATACTATCAATATCAATAAAAATGTTAAAAAAAAGTAAATGGGTTACAACTCGACATAGTTTAATGTACACAAAAAAATTATTCGCTCAAAAAAGTAAATAAGAAAAACTTTTCTTTCCTCTCCAAAACTCATCTTATTAACAACTTTCATAATACTCAAAATTCCTTTACTACGATTATATGGATATATGTAAATTACATATATAAATACAAATGAAATAGAAAATTTTATTACTCATAATGCTCAAGTACTTTTAGTTAACATCCTTCTTTTATGTTCTTATTATAATAATTATCAAGTGGAGAATCCTCAAATGATAGGGTTAAATGCAAAGTCGACCACTAAACTTTAGGTATTTTTGGGTATTGAGCCCCATTCTTTTTGTCAACGCAAATCGAGCTCCTTCCTATTCGAAAATTTGAATTTTGAGCCCCCAAGCGCCACATTGGCATTGACCTACTAACGTGTCACATGTTGTGACGCCCCCAAAATTAGGTATACATCACCCATCTTGGGTCGCCACTTACATGATGCAATTTAAAATACAACTTATTAACATAAGCGTAAATATACAATACGACATAAAGCGTGAGTTTAAATACAAATATCGTCTACTAGATATTATACAAACTCAAACAAAAAGTCCTCATTACAATTATTATCACACTATTTCACGAAATAGTGAGGACTACTAATCTTATCTTCGGACCATCACTGTTTCCCAGACTCGTCCCAAATATATTCTCATTTCACGAAGAGAACGATGAAAAGAAAGGGTGAGCTCAACTAGCCCGATAAAATATTATGACTAAGATAATGCAAAATAAATTATCAATAGTCTTCAACAATGTTAAAGCGATAAAATACAATGAAAAACCAGTTTAAGCTGCGGCTTGAATATCTGATCCATTAAAAGAGTCAAGTAGAAAATAAAATCTACTATCTTTTATGATTTTAAAGGTTTTCATCATCATGTTATAGCCGAGACTCGACTTTAATAAATAATCCACATCATCGAATCACCCCACACTTTTCTGGCGAGGATATTCTTTAGTATCACGATCACAATTATTCACCTTTTCTGGCGAGAATAGTTGTGTATTCATTAATAGTCATGATCATGCCAACAACGTCCATCGATGCACTACTACCCTTTGAGGATTTTTACCACATCATTTGTAACATTACGGTCGTGATTACACCGAATAATCCACAGTCATAATCATACCAAGTCCATCCATGCTCTCTACGAATACACGATGACTTTAAAAAATATAAAAATGAGGATGATGACAATGATATAAGAATTGAATAAAACAAGTTCAAAATTATTTTATCCAGGAATTTTTAACGTCAAACTGTCGACATGATACTTCTTTGTAGAGTAAAATTCAAGAATGATCGAAAGAATATTTCCATGAAAAGATCTTTGGATGAAGCATGAAATATCGAGGATATTCTACTAATTTCATGGAGTATAGAAGTCAAAGTTTTAACCAATTTGGGTATAATAAAGAATGGAATAACAAAAGAAATCACCATGCATGCGGTACTTGCGCATGAGCGAGTTATTCAGCGAGAATAATAATAACGGAACGGTCGGTGAAATTCACACAAGCGGGATGTTCCAACGAATAATAAAGATGGAACCGATCCGGTGTAAAACACACGAGATAGGATATTCCAACGAGAATGATAAAGATTTTAACCGGTCCGGTGTAAAACACATGCATGGGATGTTCCAGCGAATAATAATAAAAAGCGGAACCGGTCCGGTGTAAAACACACGCAGCAGGATGTTCCAACGAGAATAATAATAAAGATTTTAACCGAGTCCGTGTAAAACACATGAGCATGGATGTTCCAGCGAATAATAATAAAAAGCGGAACCGGTCGGTGTAAAACACACTGAGACGGGATGTTCCAATGTAATAATAATAAAGAGCGGAACCCGGTCCTGTAAAACACAGCATGTGATGTTCAATGAGAATAATAGAAGAATGTCACCAAGTATAGGGTAGATCAGCGTATCTGAGTTATTCAACGAAATAATAAGCGATGGAATAACATAAGGATTTCACCAGTATAGGGTATCTGGCGTATCACGAGGTTATGTATAGGGTATGCCACTTTTACGAGTTATTCAAATGAGAATAATAATGAATGGAATAACGAAGTTCTCTTCGAAGAAGAAAGAATAACACCCTTCTACCGTAAAAAGAACCTGAATATAGAAGTAATGAAGTAGCGAAATACTCTTCTTCTTTCATAACTTTCTCTCTATAACTTCTCTCTATAATTCTCTCTCTAGAGTTTGAATGAATTAAATAAGAAAATAATGAAGGAATGAGCTTATTTATAGGAAAATGGAATGCATAGTAACTAATCCATGAACGGTCCAGTTGATTTACTTTAATCGGCGGTCCATATTTAAAAGAAAAATCTTTTAAATAAAATATAATATATTCTATTTATATAAAAACATTTTACTATGCAAACACTATGCAAAACACTATGCAAACACTATCATAATAAAATATAATATATTTTATTTATAAAATAACTTTAATAAAGTATTACATTTTATATAAAAGATGTTTACATTTTATTACGTTAATAATACGAATAAAACAAAAGCGTCATTATCGCTTATAATAATTCATATTATTAATCGATGATAATGGAATCAAACTAAGTGACTTCTCACATAAGCATCGATAATCAATACTGGTGTGCTCTTATGCAACCACACGTATTCTTGTACTTTTACTACCGAGTAGTTCAACAATATCAACGGTAAAACTTCCGCCAGTTATTTCAATAAAATATTTTTGTCTTTTTCTCAATCAAACAATAATTACATTGTAGGGGTCCACCAATGATTGAGTAGTTATGCGAATATTCCTGCTAAGCAAGAAATATTCCCCGACCAATCGAATATAATATAACCACTTGTATACTTTGCAAAATTTATAAATATTACCCACAACTATAACATTATATCAAATTATTCCATAATATTCAAAAATAATATTTATAGAAAATTCATCTTTATTTATAAAAGCTGGGTCTTGACAACCTCCCTTCTTATGAAATTTAGCCCTCGAAATTAGAATGCGTACTGGTATGTCGAAGAGGTAAGGATACCTTGATTTCATTTGATTCTAACTCCCAAGTCATTTCCTCAACATCGTGGTTCCTCCACAAAACTTTGACTTGAGGTATAACCTTGGGCGTAGAATATGTTCCTTCTTATCAAAATTTGAGCAGAAACCTCTTCATACGTCAAATCTTCCGCTATTTAAATCCGGTTCTAACTCAATAATATGGTTCGGGTCTTTCACATATTTACGTAACATGGATATGTGAAAACGTTATGAACACGAGACATATTTGGCGGTAAAAGCGAGTCTATAGGCCACGATTCCTACTCGATCGAGGATTAAAATGGACCAGATGAATCGAGGATTAAGTTTCCTCTCTTTCCAAATCTTGTAACTCCTTTCCATGGAAGCAACTTTTAACAACACATGATCTCCTATATTGAATTCCACGTCCTTTCGATGAAGATCGGCATAACTCTTTTATCGATTTTGTGAGGTTTTTTATCGTTGTCGGATCGTTTGAATCTTTTCCGTAGTCATACGTACCAACTCGGTCCCAACAAACGTTGCTTCACCCACCTCATCCCAAAGATCTTTGGAAACGACACTTTCTTCCATCTGGCGCTTGAATGGAGCCATGCCAATACTTGCTTGATAAGCTGTTGTTGTAGGAAAACTCCACCATGGTAAAAACTTGTCCCAACTCCCTTGAAATCAAGAACCACGAGTCTTAATAGATCTTGAAGAGTTTGAATAGTCCTCTCCATTGTCCGTCCGTCTGAGGATGATATCTTAGAAACTAAATCGTGAAGTCCGTGCCCATAGCTTTTTTGCAAACTAACCCAAAATCTTGAAGTGAATCTTGGGTCTCGATCGAAACTATGGATACTGGCATACCATGCGATCTTATAATCTCGTTTATGTACATACGAGCAAGACGTTCAAGTGTATAAGTTTCTCGTGTCGGTAAGAAATGAAGCGGACTTGGTCAATCTATCAACAATGACCCAAATCGCATCAATGCCTTGAGAAACCTTAGGAAGGCCGTGCTTGAAATCCATGGTAATGTGCTCCCACTTCCATTCCGGAATTTCAAGTGGTTGCAATGGACCTTTTGGTACTTGATGCTCGCTTTAACTTTCGTTGACAAGTTAGACACCTTGAGATAAGCAGCGCTTCTCCTCCTCTTATTGCTCCACCAAAATGTATGACGAATATCATGATACATTTTGGTACTCCCGAGATGGATTACAAATGGTGTGTTGTGCGCCTCCATCATGATATTATACTTTAAATCGAGGGTTAGTTAGGAACACAAAGTCTGGAGTTGACTCAAGTATTCCTTCTTCATCGATTCTTGCTTCCTAAGCGTAGCACCCTCTTGCACTTTCTTTTTCATACGCGCGCCGGCTCCAGTGCGTAGCTTGGCGACTTTAACTTTATCGATTAAAAGTCGGTTCTACTCGTATATTTGCTATCATCACATGCGTCCTGAGTCTTTAACTCTATCTCCATCCTTTGCAAGTCACACAAAATGGGCCTTTGTGTTGACAATAACGCACTTTTCGTGCTTGCATACGATCTTACTACTCGATGCATCGACTACCACGTTAAGCTTTTCCGGGATGGTATTGGATGGTATGATCATAATCTTTCAATGAGTTCAAGCCAGCGTCGTTGTCGCGTGTTGAGTTCCTTTTGAGTGAAGAAATATTTGAGGCTTTTATGATCCGTAAAGATCTCCACTTTCTCCCCATCTGAGTAATGCCTCCAAATTTTAAGTGCAAAGACAAACAATTTGCTAACTCGGATCATGAGTAGGATAATTCCTCTCATATTCTTTGAGTTGTCGCGAGGCATAAACTATAACTTTTCCATGTTGCATAAGAACACATCCCAACCCTTTGCTCGAAGCATCACTTTGTAGATGACAAATCCTCAAGGCAAATGGTATTGTCGAAACAGTCTTGAAATAAGTCTCTTCTTGAGTTCTTGAAAACTCTTCTCACATTCTTCGCTCCAATAGAACTTTGTATCTTTTCGAGTCAATTTGAGTCAATGGAGTAGCGATTCGAGAAAATCCTTCCACGAATCTCCGATAATAACCAAATTTAAACCGAGAAAGCTACGTGCTTGGTCATTTGATTTAGGTTGTTCCCGACTTTGAATAGCTTCAATCTTTCTTGGTCAATGGATATTCCATGACTTGATCTGGCGTGCCCAAGGAATGCTACTTCTTCAAGCCGAACTTCGCATTTCTTCAACTTGGCATAAAGCTTATATTCACGAAGCTTTTGGAGTGTCGACCTCAAGTGTTGCTCATGATCTTCCACGGCTTTTGGAATAAATAAAGATGTCATCAATAAAGGCGACCACAAAGTGATCTAAATATTCCTTGAATACTCGGTTCATCAAATCCATGAAGGCGGCGGGGAGCATTAGTTAATCCAAAGGACATGACTAGGAATTCATAATGCCCGTCTGCAAGGAAAGCCTTTAAAGCCGTCTTTGGAATGTCGTGTATTTCTAATCTTCAATTGGTGATATCCGGAAACGAAGATCAATCTTTGAAAAGAATTTGGCTCCTTTGATTCAACCCCGGTCAAACGGGTCATCAATACGTAGCGATGGATACCTATTTTTGATGGTGACATGATTCAACTCCCGATAATCAATACAAAGTCGTACTCCCATCTTTCTTCTTCACGAATAGAACAGAGGAGCACCCCAGGAAAGTACTAGGGGCGAATAAAGCCAACGATGTCTAACAATTCCTGCGGTTGGGTCTTTAACTCACGAAGTTCAATAGGAGCCATTCGATATGGGGCTTTGGAAATAGGTTTTGTACCGGAGTTCAAGGTCGATACAAAATTTAATTTCACGCTACGGGGGTAGGCGAAAGTTCTTGAGGGAATCGTCGAAATTTATTAACAATAGAAATATCGCTCAAAATTGGCGTATTTTTGTTTAAATCATGGACATGAGCTAAGAAAGCTTGACATCCATTTTTCAATAAGCGAATAACGAATAGTGTATAAATAGAATATTATATTTTATTTAAAAGATTTTTCTTTAAATATGGACCGTCAGATTAAAGTAAATCAATACGACCGTTCATGGATTAGTTACTATGCATTCCATTTTCCTATAAATAGAAGCTCATTCCTTCATTATTTTCTTCATTTAATTCATTGAAACTAGAGAAATTATAGAGAAGCTATAGAGAGAGAAAATTATAGAAAGAAGACCTTCGCTACTTCTACTTATATTCGGTTCTTTTACGGTGAGGGTGTTATTCTTTCTTCTTGAAGAGAACTTCATTATTCCATTCATTATTATTACATTGGAATAACATAAAAAAATGGCGCACCTAATTTCATACATAACTTGTATAATGCCGTGTACCCTATACTTGAGTGAAATCCTTATATTTATTCAATTGCTTATTATTACATTGGAATAACACATGTCTGTAGTTTACCCTATACTTGGTGACATTATACTATTATTATTTGGAACATCACATGCATGTGTTTTCTGGGGGACACAGTTAAGATTTTTATTAATACGTTGGAACATCCTACGTCGTGTGTTTTACACCGACTGGTTCGTCTCTTTATCATTCATTTGGAATATCCTGTCATGTGTTTTACACCGGATGCAGTTCCATCTTTATTATTACTTTGGAACATCCTGCCCGATTGTGAATTTCACCGACTGGTTAAAATTATTATTATTCTGTTGGAATAACTGCATGCATCACAAGTACATCGCGTCGTGGTGATTTCTTTGTTATTCCATTCTTTATTATGCCGGTTAGTTAAAACTTTGACTTCTATACTCCGTGAAATTAGTAGAATATCCTTGATATTTGCGTTTCATCCATATCTTTCATGAAATATTCTTACGATCATTCTTGAATTTTACTCTACAAAAGCAGTATCATGTTGATAATTTGGGCGTTAATAAATTATGTGGATTAAATAATTCTTGAACTTGTTTTATTGAATTATTATGTCATTCATCCCTCATTATATTATGTTATCTTTGAAACTTACGTGGCATAGATGAACTTAGTATGATTGCAGCGAGGGATAATTCGAATAATCGTGACGATATAAATGATGTGACAAAAGTCCTCGATGCCGTTTGTGACTACTGATAATTTGATGAAAATCCTTAGCATGGAGTAGAGGATAATTAGATGTGGTGGTTTATTTATTGGTTGAGTCTTTAAACCTGGTTGTCTGTATTTTATCGGTTTAATGAATTGAAGGCTAATGATAATTTATTCTCGATTATCTTAGTCATAATATTTCTTCTTTTGGCTAGTTAGAAGCTCACCTTTCTTTCCTTCTCTTATATGGAAATAGAAGAACATAGTAGATTTAGCTCGGGGGGGAGTTAATGGTCGAAATAGTGTATAATAAGTGAGGACTCCTTTTGAGTTTGTATAATATCTAGTAGACAAAATTTGTATTCAACTCAGCTTATGTCATACGTATTATTATACAACAGTTATATTTAAGTTGTATTTGAATTTATGTACCATGTAGGGCGACCCAAGATGGGTGGCGTATACCCACCTTTTAAGGCGTCGCGGTTGGTATCGAGCCGTAAGTGTGAAGAGAAACCCGAGCCTCTCATTTGGTGACTTCACCATTGATGGGGAATGCAGCTAGAGGGCGCGTCTTTGGTGGCAAGGTGATAGGTACCAATGTGAGTCATGACCTGAGTTGGTGTCCGTAGTCGCGATTGGTATCGAGCTTAGAGATATGATCCACCAGCCAAGATGTGAGATAAGAACTAGGAGGAGAGAGGGAAATTCTTGTTAGTATGACCTACCTAAGTTTATTTGGTATTTAATTGGTTCGGTCGAAGTATAGGGATAATATTGATATATTAATTAACCCTTGTGTTTGTGGCGGTGTTTGAAATGGCGGTGAAAATATTCACAATGGAGTTGAATGTGGCCGTTGGCGACACCTTTAATCACTAATCGAGGTTAATGCGAGTGTGAGGGCAGGAACAAATTAGAGATATCCACGTAGTGAATGAAGAAGAATTAATTGTTGCACCCGAGCTGAAGTTGCAGGAGGTAGCAATTAAAGTGAGAAGAAGAGGAAGAAAGAAGAGAAGAGGAACTGAGGAGAATTGGTTAGAAGAAATTTATGATCAAAACTTTAGAATTACAAAATCGTGTTCGTGAGCTAGAAGAACGGAGTTGAAGAGCGGCAAGCGATTAAATGGAACAAAGGGATACAACCATTCAAAATTGGGTTACCCGATATGTGATGTCGACAAAATCACGCTTTGGCGGGTGTAAAGATATAAAGTTGGAATGAGAATTTAAAATCAAGGATCAGGTGAGGAAGAAACAAAGCGAACGAAGGAGAATATAGGCGATGCGTAGGGTAAAAAGCCGCACAACGTTGATAAGCAGTAGAAAAAAGCGTCTGATCCATAAAGCGAAATAGATGAAATGGACTTTGCTTTTTGGACAAGACGATTGGGAGAACCAAACATCGAATTCGAATTACCCTGCGCACAGCTGGCAACGCATAACCCGAATTACGATATGGATCGGAGAATAATGATTCAAATCATGGATCGAGAATGTGAAGAAGCAGCAATTTGGGTGGAATGTACCCTATAGTAAAAGTCGAACTTCGATAATTTAAGCGAAGCGTTTAATGAAAACGAAACCTTAACGTTATTACGTAAGTTAATTATAAATTAATTGAAGTCTATACTTTATTCATACAAGTTCTACCTACTCTTTTATTTCACCTAGTTGTGTTCAACGTTTAAATTCTGATTCCGAAGTTAAACTTTGACTTATTGGTTGAAACTTCGTTAGTAGAGCCTTCACGTTACCTATTTACTATTTTTTAAATCTTGCTTAATTCAAATAAACATTTTCATGTTACACAGTCGATCTTATCTTTTTTGAAAATATTTGCCTTTGATGTGATTTTTGAGTCAATTAGCTACTCATCGCCTTTTAAATGTTGTTGTTAGCTTTTATATTTATAATGACCACATTATACCGAATTCAAAGTTTGAAGCCCTAAAGTTAATCATTGTTATCATGAGCCATAAGTAAAGAGCCCTTAACCTTTCGTTAACTTCCAGTGTGGAATGCACGAAGCCGGGGTTTAATTACATGGCGACATCGTGAATGAAGATGGCAAGTTTATAGGTATCATTGTGAGAGTGCTATCTAGGTTAAGGGATAGAAGTCGTAGTTGGTATCGATATAACGTACTATCCAAGTCTTGGATAAGAGAGTAGCGATTTGAATGATATTTCTATCATTAATAAATTTCTTGACGTATTCTTGAAGATTTCCTAGCCTACCTAGGCGTGAAATCGAATTTTGTATCAATGAAAGAGTCAAAAACCCATTTCTAAACCTCAAATATTTCTTCAACTAAAATGAACATTACGTAGTTTATGATGAAAGTCATAATAAAGCGTTGGAATAATGAAAATCATGGGTATATGAAGTATTAGTAAGTTTTATGATGAGTTATGTTTGATGGGGTATGTGAAAAACATGAAAAGAGTTGAAAATCGATTTTGGTGAAAAGTAATATGAAATTCAATTGACCATATCTCTTATTATATTTTTGAATTTTTAATGTGGTCAAGTCCTAAGTTAGATCTGAGTTACCCTAACTAATCCAAGTGGAATTCTTGAAAGGTGTTGTGGATTTTTGTGTGGAATTTTTGTAAAGGAGGCCAAAGTCAGTAAATTTAAAATGCTACTCTTGCCTAGAAACTTTAAGGGCTGTTTCTGGCCACTTAAATTATGAGAAAATTCTGGCCTTTAGGGACATGAAGGTATATGGTATAAAGTATCTCTGTCCAAAAATGAGCTCATTCTCGACTTAAAATGAGCAGTTATGACTCTTTCAATATTTAGGTTTTTCTTAAAATGACGCTTATAACCGGAAGTTATCTTCAAATGGCGACCATGAAATTTAAACTAGAAGCTCAAGTTAACATGTATGAAGATCCTACTTCAAGATTTGGGAATTTTGGAGTTAAACTTGGGTAGCTAATTTCTTTCAAGGTTAATTAGAAATTGATTTTTGAAAAAATAGTAAATGAATTTAAAAATTCGAGAAAATATATTTTCATTATGGGACTATATTATGCTAAATCCCAGAAAAGAAATATTTTTGGGACTAATTTGGTATTTTCATGAAAATAGTTTGAATTACTTAACATATGAGTTAAATATGTTATGAAATTAACAAAGTTGAAAATAGGATTTTATGGCAGAGAATCTATATATAGAGTATATGCATATTTTTTGATGAGGATTTGATAATTGGTGATGATATTTTATGAGGAAATAATTTTTAATATTATAGTGTGAATTTGAGATAATATTATAGTTGTGGTAGTATTTATAAATTTTTGCAGTATGCAAGTGGTTATATTATATTCGATTGGTCGGGAATATTGGTTTTAGAGGAATATCTGTACAACGACTCAATCGTTGGTGATTCTCATTAATGTCGGATTGAAAGCAGCAAAATATTTTATTAAAATAACGGCGGAAGTTTTTCGAAGTAGTTACTTTTGTTGAACTACTTCATTAGTAAAAAATGCTGATGTCACGTGTGGTTGCGCTAGTAACGCGCGGTATTGATTATTGATGCTTATGTGAGAAGTCACTCAGTTTGATTCCATTATTGTCGATTAATAATATGAATTATTATAGCGATAATGACGATTTTATTTTATTCATTATATTAGCAGTAATAAAAGCGTAAAACATCTTTTTATAAAATAGAATACTTTATTAAGTTATTCTAAATGAATTATATTATATTTTTATTGTGTCGTAGGTCATTGCGTAGTGTTTTTTAATAGTGTTTTGCGTAGTATTGCATAGTGTTTGCGTAGTAAAATGTTTTATATAAATAGAATATATTATATTTTATTTAAAAGATTTTTCTTAAATATGAACTAGTGTCAGTTAAGTAAATGAACTGACCCAGTTCATGGATTGAATTACTATGCATTCCATTTTCATAAATGAAGCTCGTTCCTTCATTATTTTAACTTTACAGAATTCATTTGAAACTGCAGAGAGAAATTATAGAGAGAAAGTTATAGAGAAAATTATAGAAAGAAGAAGAGTAGATACTTGCTTCACGATATTACAGTTCTTTTACGGCAGTGAGGGGTGTTATTCTTTCTTCTCAGAAGAAACTTGATTATTCCATTCATTATTATTACATTTGAATAACTTTTGTGATTGATTTTAATGGTTTGAGTTCGTTTGACAACAACCTTACGAAAACAATCAATTTTGCATGATAAGTAGTTAACCAATCAATCCCTAGAATCACGTCAAATGCAAGTATTTTTAATGAAATAAGATCGACGAGGTAATGTGAGGTACCGATTTGAACCAAACAAGACTTATAAGCGATTGGATGTAATGAAGGTTTCTCCCAATCGGAGTTTCCACGAGATAAGTCAAAGTCTAATTTCTCCTGAGTCAAATTTAATCGATGAAATGCAAGTAGGAGAAATAAAAGAATGGGTAGAACAAATTATCAAATAAAGTGTAGACTTCATTAGAGTTTATGATAAGCTTACCCGATGACCTCATTCGGGTTCCTTGCTCTCTGGAGGTCACAACAAACGCTCTCCCTTGACTCTTCTGGTTTTGACTTTTACGGGAATGACCTTTGGTGCCTCCATCCTAGTTGAATTTGTCTTGATGGCAACAAAATCGAGCTAAGTGACCTTCTCTTCCACAATTATAACATGCTTTGGACCGGCATGGCACAGATTCGGATGATGTGTCCCTCTTCTCCGCATTTGAAGCATATGATAGGTGGTCTTTCTCCTTCCTTAACAACGGGTCTTTGGTCTTTGACGTCTTTCCATCATTGTTGAATCTCCGTTTCTTGAAATGTCCATTCTTATTGTTTTGTACGATTACCACACCGAAGTGGTTACCATATCCGCCTTTGATTCCCTCCACGCTTGTTGTCACCGCTTGATGACTACTCTCTACCGGTATTATATAACTTCTTGGTACTGCTCTCTTTTAGTTGCGTTGACTTCGTTATCGCGCTCCACTAATCGAGCCCTATTTACAACATCTGAATACAAACACGGTTTATGAGAAATAAGATGTTGGCGTATCTCGACTTCAAACCTCTTAAAAACATTCGCGCCATTCTTCTTCTTCATTATCCACCAGTGGGGCCGAAAACCGTGATAACTCCGCAAATTTTGCCTCGTATTGCGACACGGTCATATTGTTTTGTTCCAACTTGATAAACTCCACCTCCTTCATGTGGCGAATACTTTCGGGAAAGTATTTGTCGTTGAAACGACTCTGGAACTTCTCCCAAGATATCTTGATCTGGCCGAGGTTGAGTACGTTTCTGATTCCCACCAATGTCTGCCTCTCCGCGCAACATAAAGCGCGCGGCAAAGGAACCTTTTGCTCCTCGGAGCATCCCAAGACATCAAATATCTTGGTAATCTGCTTTATCCATGCTTCCGCGAAGTGGTTTTGGCTCTCCCTTAAACTCCGGTGGTCCCAGCTCCTTGAATTGTTTAGCGGTGGCCGAGAGTTTTCCGTGTTTCCACACCTACGTTTTGGGCCAGTCGCTCTCTTTCTTTGTTGCATAAATTGCATAAAGCCTCTCGAACATTTGATCATTCATCATTTGGTCGGTGTTGTTGTTTGCATGAGGATTGTCGCCTTCACGATGCACATTATCCCCGATTATTGATATGTGGTGAATCAACGATCGCTTTGTGCTCCATTGCTATTCTCAACATTCTCGGATATCATTTTGAGATCTTGCCACAAAACAAAAGATTAATTGACATTTAACAATTATCTTTATATTACGATGACCAATAAAATAGCACAAAAACTTAGGTAGGTCATACTAGCGAAGGTATTCCCGTCTCTCCCTCCTAGTACTTTTCTCACATCTTAGCGAGGATCATATCCCTTAGCTTTGATACTAACCGTGGCGCCCCCAAAATTAGGTATACATCACCCATCTTGGGTCGCCACTTACATGGTGCAAATTTAAATACAACTTATTAACATAAGCGTAAATATACACATCGACATAAATCGTGAGTTTAAATACAAATATCGCTCTACTAGATATTATACAAACTCAAACAAAAAGTCCTCATTACAATTATTATCACACTATTTCACGAGAATAGTGAGGACTACTAATGCTATCTTCGGGACCATCACTTTCGTTTCCCAGGCTCGTCCCAAATATATTCTCATTTCACGAAGAAAACGGTGAAAGAAAGGGTGAGCTCAACTAGCCCAAGAAGAAATATTATGACTAAGATAATGCAAAATAAATTATCAATAGTCTTCAACAATGTTAAACCGATAAAATACAATAGACAACCGGTTTAATCTGCGGTGAATATCTGATCCATTAAAAAGAGTCAGTAGAAAATAAAATCTACTATCTTTTATGATTTTAAAAGGTTTTTCATCAACATTATAGTTGAGACTCGACTTTAATAAATAATCCACATCATCGAATCACCCCCTTTACTGACGAGGATATTCTTTAGTATCACGATCACAATTATTCACCGCACTGACGAGAATAGTTGTGTATTCATTAATAGTCATGATCATGCCAACAATCGTCCATCGATACTACTGACCCTTTGAGGATTTTTACCACATCATTTGTAACATTACGGTCATGATTACACAAGAATAATCCACAGGTCATAATCATACCAAGTCCATCCATGCTCTACAGAATACGAGATGACTTTAAAAAATATAAAAAATGAGGATGATGACAATGATATAAGAATTCAATAAAACAAGTTCAAGAATTATTTTATCCGAGAATTTTTAACGTCAAAACTGTCGACATGATACTTCTTTGTAGAGTAAAAATTCAAGAATGATCGTAAGAATATTTCCATGAAAAGATCTTTGGATGAAACGCAAATATCAAGGATATTCTACTAATTTCATGGAGTATAGAAGTCAAAGTTTTAACCAATTTGGGTATAATAAAGAATGGAATAACAAAAGAAATCACCATGCATGCGGTACTTAGATGTAGACAGGTTATTCCAATGAGAATAATAATAATCTAACCAAAGTCGGTGAAATTCACACCCAAGCGGGATGTTCCAATGAATAATAAAGATGGAACCGGATCCGGTAAAAAACACGATAGATAGGATATTCCAACGAGAATGATAAAGATTTTAACCGTGTCCGGTAAAAACACACAGACGATGTTCCAACAGAATAATAATAAAAAAGCGGAACCCCGTGGGTGTAAAACACACGAGCGAGGATGTTCCAAATGCGAGAATAATAATAAAGATTTTAACCGAGTCCGGTGTAAAACACATGAGCGGGATGTTCCAATGAATAATAATAAAAAGCGGAACCAGTCCTGTAAAACACATGATGGGATGTTCCAATGTAATAATAATAAAGATTTTAACCGGTCCTGTAAAACACATGCATGGGGATGTTCCAATGAATAATAGAAGAATGTCACCAAGTATAGGGTGAGCATCACGTATCTGAGTTATTCCAATGAATAATAAGCGATGGAATAACATAAGGATTTCACCAAGTATAGGGTATCTGGCGTATCTGAGTTATGTATAGGGTATGCCACTTTTACGAAAGTTATTCCAACAGAATAATAATGAATGGAATAACGAAGTTCTCTTCTTCGAAGAAAGAATAACACCCTTACTAGTAAAAAGAACCTGAATATAGAAGTAATGAAGTAGCGAGAATACTCTTCTTCTTTCTATAACTTTCTCTATAAACCTCTCTATAATTTCTCTCTAGAGTTTCAATGAATTAAATAAGAAAATAATGAAGGAATGAGCTTCTATTTATAGGAAAATGGAATGCATAATGTAACTAATCCATGAGCGGTCCAGTTGATTTACTTTAATCGACGGTCCATATTTAAAGAAAAATCTTTTAAATAAAATATAATATATTCTATTTATATAAAAACATTTTACTATGCAAACACTATGCAAAACACTATGCAAAACACTATGCATAATAAAATATAATATATTTTATTTATAAAATAACTTTAATAAAGTATTACATTTTATATAAAAAGATGTTTACATTTTATTACGTTAATAATACTTAATAAAACAAAACGTCATTATCGCTATAATAATTCATATTATTAATCGATGAATAATGGAATCAAACTAAGTGACTTCTCACATAAGCATCGATAATCAATCTGGGTGTCTTATGCAACCACACGATATTCTTCTTGTACTTTTACTAACGAAGTAGTTCAACGATGTCAACGGTAAAACTTCCGCCGTTATTTCAATAAATATTTTTGTCTTTTCTCAATCCGATGATAATTACATTGTGGGGTCCACCAATGATTGAGTAGTTATGCGAATATTCCTCGCTAAACCGAATATTCTCAGACCAATCGAATATAATATAACCACTTGTATACTTTGCAAAATTTATAAATATTACCCACAACTATAACATTATATCAAATTATTCCATAATATTCAAAAATAATATTTATAGAAAATTCATCTTTATTTATAAAAACTGGGGTCTTACACATGTGACACCGCTGACAAGGACATTTTCTATTTCATTGCCAAAAAACTTGTTGAACCCAAGATTCGAACTCAAAACCCCTAATTTGAAATCTTGGTCATAAGACCAACCGAGCACCACAGACCTAATTATTAAATTCACTCAAAGATTAAATTTTATAACAAAACAATTATTTTTTCCCAAAATATTAAAAGACAAAGATACCTAATCTAATTTTATAACAAAACAATTATTTTTCCCCAAAATGTTAAAAAACAATTATCATATCCATTAATCAAATTTTTGTTTTCTTCCATTTGTTATGGTTGCGAAATTAGATCATATCTCCCCCTCCCCCTCCATATTCCTCCTCTGCCGCCAATATTATCCTCCTTGGCCCATTACTCACCTTCCTCCCTTCTTCACCCTTCGACCCACCATTTCTACCTGTGGAAGCTATGATCTGAGGTGGTGGCTCTATTTGGGGTTCATAGATTGGGGGTTTCGGATCTTGTTGGTATTTTTTGGTGACGATTTTTGGAAGATGTATCTCGAATCTAAATGGTTGGATCTGGCGTCGGCTAACAGACGAGGCTCTCGTTGATTTGTGTTTTGTCTCAATTTGGGTTCATGTTGTATCTATTTTCTATCTTTATACATGTTCAGATTTGGGATTTATTGTCAAAAGTCATTAATATTTCTGTTTTTTTTCCTATGTTTAGTCTCTATTCCACTCATGGGTGTTTTTAAAATGGACGATTTTTGATTTTGCTGCTCTGTTTTGTTCTTGATTGTATCTATGGTGGGACATCGTTTCGTCGACGATTCTTCCGGTAACAGAGTAGTCGAGAAAGGCCTGGATCTTATTTTGGCTGCTGATGTTTTTGATTTAGTCTGCTATAGTGCTATGGGTCAAGGTGCGGGGGCCACCAGCGGAAGAAGGTCCTAGAGTTATAGTCCTCGTCATGTGGCTGAGAGGGGTTCTTGGGCTTCTGCCAAAGGAGGCGGAGCTGGTGTTGGTCAGACTCGAAGAAGGATCATGTTCATGTTCCTGGTATAGATCTAGATCTATAAAACTGTGAGACCCCGAATTTTATGAAATGAAAGTATTCAATTTTCTTATAATTATTCTATTTAGTAAATGGTTAAATTGATAAAAGGTTAAAGTTAAGGGTGATATGTGAAAATTTTTCAAAGTATGCAAGTTGTTATAAAATATTCTTTTTATCGGGGAATATCCGTAGGGCGGCACAATCATTGGTGGACTCCTGGCGGAAGTATTATCGTAGTAAGAAAAGCAGCGACATAATTAATTTTTATAAAAATAACAAATAAAGTGTTACTGAATTAAAACCGCTGAACAACTCAAGGTAAAGTAAAAGTACGATGTCTGCGTGGTTGCATAGTAACACACGGTATTGATTATTGATGCTTACGTGAGAAGTCACTCGATTATACTCAATTATTGATATAGTAATTCTTGCATCATATCTCTCATATTATTGATTCAATTATTGTCACAATATCATCTCGCATAATATATTATATATTATTAAATCAATAATTGAGACGCAAAAGTTATTCATATTATTATTTGTAATATTGACAATGTTTAGAAGTTCTGTCAAGGAGAGGTTTGGTCACCTAATTGGCGCCAATAAGGAGAAATTCTTATCGGAAAGTCCCCTCTTTCCCGGGAACGACCTGGTTGTTAAATATTGTGAGTTATAATATTAATGATGAATGTTATTAAAAATCAAATTTGAGTTTGGAGTTGAATTTGGAGACGCGGACGTGATATTTGAGTCCAAAACGATGAAATTAGTAGAAATAGACTATAAACACAAAATTTATCTGGTTGACTGTTTGGTCAAAAAAGTCAATAGTTGACTTTTTGGAAAAAGTCAAACTTCAAAATTTCAAAAATGAAATTGTTGAGGAAAATATTTCCATTGTGTTGGGATTATTAGTGTTAGTGGAAATCGACATTTATTTTGATAGTAATTGATGTCTGGAAGTTATATTGATCAACCGGGTAATTAATCGGGTAAATGAGCAATTAATTGCCATTAATTCACATGATTGTAACTATTCATTCACATGTGTGGACTATTGATTCACATTCTTTTACTATTAGGGGAGTTGGTGCAAGATTGATAATACTTGCATGACTAAGTTAAAAATGGAGGTATAGATGGAGGTACTATACTGTAATTCGTATTTTCACATGATTAAAACTATTGATTCACATGATTGAACTATTGATTCACATTATTTACTATTAGGGGAGGTGGTGCAAGTTTGATAATACTTGCAGGACTAAATTAAAAATGAAGAAAAAGAGGAAGGTTGTAATATTTGAGCCCCAAAACGTGCAATTATCGAAACTATATTTTCCTATAAATAGAAGCTCATTCTTCCTTCATTTCTCACCAATTCACTAAAAGCAATAGAGCAATTATTATAGAGAGAAATTATAAAGAGAAAGAAGAAGAAAAGTCTCACCTCACTATTTCAAAGATATCCGGTTTCTTAAGGTAAGGGATATTGTTATTATAGTAAAAATATATTATTTCTTTCTTATTCATGAAAAGAGCTATTGTTATTCCATTCCTTATTATTATGTTGGAATAACTTGTATCGCTTTATCGTATACATGGTGAAATTCTTTTGTTATTTCATTCTTTATTATTCGTTGGAATATCCTGGAATATCACATGCGTGCGATTACGCATGATTGATTTCATTCTTCATTATTCATTTGAATATCCCGTCTGCATGCGGATTCGCGTGACCCGGTTCCATTCTTTATTATTCGCTGAATAATCTATCTCGCGATCTATCGCATGCATGGTGAATTCTTACATTATTCCATTCTTTATTATTCTATTGGAATAACTTTTGTCTACATGTGATTTACCACATGCACGGTGAATGATCATTCGTATTCATTTCTTATTAAATTGTGGAAATGAACTGTCTACGTGAATTACCGCATGGCGGACGAAAATCTATTTACAGTTTCGTAATTTTTCTGACCCTCAAAAATTTTGGAAAAATTTGAAATGATAATTTGATGAGTTTTTTAGATTGTGTCCAAAAATGGCGATTTTTGGATGTATAGATTAGGAGTTATGAATTTTATGGGAAAAGACTATTTTAAAAGTAAACCCTTATTACTCCTTGTGGTTAACTCCAAAATTGGTAAAATTTTTATTGGGAGTACATATATATAACAGAAGTATACCCTGTAAATTTCGGAATTTTTGGACAAAAGTACAATTTAAGATAAATGTCTAAATATTCTGCAGTTTTGGTCATATGAAAAATAGTAAATGAATTTTAAAATTTTTGAGAAAAATTTATGTTCAATATAGGACTATATTCTGCTAAATCCCGGAAAAGAAATATTTTTGGGACTGATTTGGCATTTTTCATGAAAATAAACTAGTTATGAGTAAATGAATTAAATATGTTATGTGAAGTAACAAAATTGGAAAATAGGATTTTATGGCTTGGGAATCCTATATAGGGTATATACAAATTTTTGATGAGGAATTTGATCATTGGTGATGAAATCTTATGAGTATGGAATTTTTGAATGATTAAATGCATTATTTGGTAAAGTGTAAACAATTGAAATAAATTATTTATAAGTTTAAGAAGTAATTAAAATATTATTATAATATTAATAATATTAGATTATGAGTTTAGTAAGTGATTGATAATATTTGGATAAATTTAAAGTCTTTAATATTTATCCTTATTTTCGTTTGATTAATGCTTATATCATTGTCATCATCATCATGCTTATATTGTGATGAAAGTCATCTTTGGCTTACGTGGGCTTACGTGCAAAGATGGACTGTTGATTATTGGTTTTATAGTTGTATATCTTTGGCTTACGTGCAAAGATGGACCGTTGATTATTTGTTTTATAGTTGTATATCTTTGGCTTACGTGCAAATATGGACTGATGATTATTGGTTTTATAGTTGTATATCTTTGGCTTACGTGCAAAGATGACTGTTGATTATTGATTTTACAATTTGGCTTACGTGCAAAGATGGACTGTTGATTATTGGTTTTATAGTTGTATATCATTGGCTTACGTGCAAAGATGGACTGTTGATTATTGATTTTATAATTGTATATCTTTGGCTTACGTGCATTGATGGACAGTTGTTGGTATGATTATAACCAGGGATTATTCGGTATAATCATGACCATTGTTGAAAACATGAATATCCTTGGCCCGTAGTGCATAGATAATTCATGGTCGTAATACTAGTGAATATCTTTGGCTGTAGTGCAGGGATGATTCAATGATGCGGATTATTTATTAAGCTGAGTCTCAGCGATAACATATTGATAATACACTTTTAATTCGTAGAAGATTGTAGATATCATACTCTACTTGACTCTTCTAAAATACAGTTGTATGTCTTTGGCCTGTAGTGCAAAGATGAATTGTTAATGAATATCTTTGGCCGTAGTGCAAAGATGAATTTATTAGTATGATTGTGAGCAGGAATTATGATTTGGTATAACCATGATTTTTGATGTTTCGGTGAGGATAGGTGATGAAAATTATCTTAAATCACAGGTGCGAAGAGGAATTTAGAATCACAATTATGATTATGAGTTATTCATATGATTGTGGGCGGAATTGTTGAATTGATGTTACAAGGATAAAACATTATTGGTGGACTTTTAACATGGAGAAGATAATAAACCCGATGGTCTTTTTAACTCTTCTAATGGATTGCTTCGTTCATTGCAACTATGGTTGAAATGTTTTATCATCTACCATATGTTCTAAATCTACGATTTATTATTGACAACTATTATTGATAATTTAATTATCTTTAGTCATGATATTCTTTATCGGGCTATTTGTGCTCACCCTTTGTTTCACAATTCCTTTCGTGTAATAAGAGTGTATTTGGGTGAGTGGGGATAACGAAATAGTGTGATGGTCCGAGATCGTGAAGTTTCTCAATACATTATAAAATGGCATGACATGCAATGAGATAATTGTATTGAGGACCTAAGATGTGTGTGTCGATTTTTATCGTCACTTAATAATTGATTTTAGCGAACAACAATAGGGTGATGAGAACCCGACTTTGAAAGCGTCAAAAGTGCACCTCATTAGAATGAATATGATAGTAATCTTCTCGTTCTTCTTTGGGGTCTTAAAATATTTGTTGTTTGTATTTTATATGGCATTGTAACAATTTGAGTTTGATCATCTCTACTGAGATAATATTGTATTAAAACTCATAGCTTTATTTGTTGTCGTACTCTTGCGACGATTCAACGATTAATATAAATGAAGTTTGTATTTGATTTTTATAGTATAATATCTCGTGTGTCGCCCCCCAAAATAGGTATACATCACCCATTCGAGTTGTCAATACATGGTGTGTAAACAACTACAACTTTATTATTACAACAAGAAAAGCGTGAGTTTGAATACAAATATTATTTTCTAGACAATATCTATACTCAAATAAATCCTAATCACATTTATTGATACATTATTTTATAAAAATGGTGAGGACTACTAAACAACTCTCTCTAGAACCTTCATTCCATACCTCACTGCATCACTCGCTTATATTCTCGCCTCTTGAGAGAAGAAAAATGGAACAAAAAGGAAAAGGGTGAGCTCAACTAGCCCAAAGAAAGAATATTATGACTAAGATAATATACAACAAATTATCATTAGTCTTCAACAGGAAAAATCTAATAGAATACAATAGACAACAAGTTTTTAAATCAATATTCATAATGAAATAATAATTCATTAGAAGAGTTAAGTAGAGAATGCAAACTACTATCTTCTATGTATGAATTTAAAAGTTCATCGCTCTATCTTTTATCCTCGTAACATCAATCAATATACATCCGGAATCAAATATTCATCTTTGCACTACAGCCGAAAGATATTCATCGATTAATCATGTTCATCTAAACACTGTTCATCTTTGCACTCTGGGCCAAAGATATTCATCGAAATCATTCATCTTTGCACTACAGCCAAAGATATTCAATAATATCATCATTTAAGACCGAGTATGATGAAAAATATTTTAAAAAACGAATCCAAAGAAACAAAATGACAAGGATTAAGGATTAAGAATTCGTACTTTGTTTTATCCATGTCCAAAAATACCTCAAAAATAATCATAGTGGTGTAAAATTCAAGAATGATCAAAACATGGATACAATCAAAGCTAGTATCCACAATAGATATTTTAGATAAAAAGGAAAATTTTCATTTTTCGATGAATAGTGCCGTATTAAGTGAATAATCATCAGTATCGTGAATAGTCAGATAATCGTGAATAAGTAACTCTAGACACCAAAAGTTCCAAATTTGATAAAACTTCAGATCAATATTTCAAAGATAATGATATTGAAGAAATAATATCATTACAAAAATAATAATATCCCTTACCTCGAAAGATCGATCTTAAATTAAAACCTGGATATAAAGCTATGACTTGAACTTGCACCAGTATAGCAATACTCAAAATATACTCAAAATACTCACAAGAATACGCCTTCGATAATATAGAGAGAAAACTTTAATTTACGGTGTGATTTTCAATTCTAACCTAAGCACCCTATTTATAGGAAAATGCTTAGAACACCAAAGCAGAAAATTTATTAAAATATTAATTTATTAATTTTTATTCCTACGCCCACATTTAGAGATCTGAATTCAGCCACTTCTAACACATGCAAGACCCACAATAATGACAAAAAATGTTTTTGTCATTTTAAATATTTTATAATTCCAAAAATCAATTATTTCGGAGCTTCGAAACTTCAATAATTCACAATAAATAGCCCTTTTGTTAGAAAATTCGAAACTCGCGACTTTTTATAGGAAATTCAATTCTCTACAACTTTGCAGAAGAAAGTTTTTCTGAATTCCAAACAGAAATTGACCGAAATCCATAAACGGGCGATTTTACAGGCTATATTTAAATTTCAGTCAATAAATGGGGTCCACAGACATGTTTAACATGTTTTAAACATTTATTGCAACAAAAATACTTTTCTTCGTATACTCATATATCCCACATTCGTTGTAAAAATATCATCATTATTATATTATTAAAATATAATAATATATTTAAATGAATTATTTTATCAGAAAAAAATAAAATTTTAATTTTCAATAATTGTCACATTAAAATTTTTCTCCATCTATATCCACATAAAATCAATATTTTTCTCATCATATGAATCAATAATTAATTATTCATAAATAATATTACATAATCACAATATTGACAACCAGGCAGTTCCCAGGAAAGAGGGGGCTTTCCAATAAGAATTTCTCCTTACTGGCTCGCAATTAGGTGACCAAACCTCTCCTTAGTATGTAACTTTCTAGACATTGCCAATAATGTTATCTAATAATATTATTAAGATAATATGAATTATTAGCCGATAATGAAAATACTATGTAATGACAATTATTGAAACAACAAACATATAAAATATCAACGTAGCAATTATTAAATCAATAAAATCTTTGAGCGAATTCATCGTAACCATTATTGAGTAGTGCCTTCTTACGTAAGAATCAATAATTGGTGCGATATCGTATCTTCTTGTGTTTTAACCACGAGTAGTATTTAACAATGATTAATCGGTAATAACTACTTTGTTATTTTTAAACAACTTATATTTGTCGCTTTCTTCATCCAATCACTTTCCTATATGGGCTCCATTATTACGTCATTGCTGGCCGCATACGAATATTCCCCAAAGCATTTAATATTTCACGACCAAACGAATATTCCCAGAAAACAATGAATATTTTATAACCACTTACTTATTTTGAAATATTTTCGTATTTTACCCCTAACTATCCACATTAATCAAATCAACCCTTACTATTTCAAAATAATAAATAGAAAATTAAATTTCATTAATAATAAGTTGGGGTCTTACAACCTCCCTCCTTATGAAATTTCGTCCTCGAAATTGACGTCACGATACTGGTGTTTCAAAAGGTGAGGATAGCTCGCTTTCATTTCCGTTTCCAATTCCCAGGTCATTTCCTCTATAGCATGATTCCTCCACAGAACTTTAACTTGTGGTATGACCTTTGTGCGTAGAACATGCTCCTTCCTATCCAAGATCTTGACAGGTACCTCTTCGTACGTTAAGTCTTCGGCTATCTCGTTTGGTTCTAACTCTATTTCGTGGTTCGGGTCTTTCACATATTTACGAAGTACAGATATGTGAAACACATTATGAACACGAGACATACTCGGAGGTAACACGAGTCTATAGGCTACATTTCCTACTCGGTCAAGAATTTGAAATGGACCAATAAATCGTGGATTGAGTTTTTCTTTCTTCCCAAATCTTGTAAATCCCTTCCATGGAGCAACTCGCAACAATACATGATCCCTTATACTAAATTCCACATCCTTTCGATGAAGATCCGCATAACTCTTTTGTCTATCTTGTGCCGTTTGTATAAGTTGTCGAATCATTTGGATCTTTTCGGTGATCATATGCGTCTTAACTCGGGTCCCAACAATGTTGCTTCACCCACCTCATCCCAACATATTGGAGAGCGACACTTTCGTCCCATATAATGCTTCAAATGGAGCCACACCTATACTTGCACGATAACTTTGTTGTTGTAGGAGAATTCCACCAATGGTAAATACTTATCCCAACCGCCCTTGAAGTCTAGGACACGAGTCTTAATAGATCTTCAAGAGTTTGAATAGTCCTTTCGATTGTCCGTCTGGTTTGAGGATGGTATACCAAATCAATCGTAAATCCGTGCCCATAGCTTTTTGCAAGATAACCCAAAATCTTGAAGTGAATCTTGGGTCACGATCCAAACTATGGATACGGGCATGCCATGCAACCTCACAATCTCATTCACGCATATACTAGCAAGACGTTCAAGGAATAAGTCTCCCGTATCGACAAGAAATGAGCAGACTTGGTTAATCTATCAAAAATAACCCAAATAGCATTGATGCCTTGAGAAACCGTAGGAAGACCCGTAACGAAATCCATGGTAATGTGTTCCCACTTCCATTTCGGAATCTCAAGTGGTTGCAACGGACCCTTAGGTACTAGATGCTCCGCCTTTACACGTTGACAAGTTAAACACATTGAGATAAACTTTGCAATCTCTCTCTTCATATTGTTCCACCAAAATGTATGTCGAAGATCACTATACATTTTGGTACTTCCAGGATGGATTGCAAATGGTGTATTGTGTGCCTCCATCATAATCTTGTACTTCAAATCAGAGTCGTTAGGGACACAAAGTCTGGAGTGGACTCGAAGTATTCCTTCTTCATCAATTCTCGCTTCCGGAATAGCTCCTTCTTATACTTTCTTCTTTATACGCGATCGCTCTCGGCCTGGTGGCTTGAGCAACCTTAACTTTTCTATTAAAGTTGGCTCTATCGTATACTTGACATCATCGCACTTATTCCCATATATGATCTTCTACTCAACGCGTACTACCACGTTCGCTTTTCCGTGATGGTATTGAATAGTGTGGTCGTAATCTTTCAACAACTCGAGCCAACGTCGTTGCATGCATGAGAGTTTTTTTTATGAAGAAATATTTGAGGCTTTTATGGTCCGAATATATCTCCACTTTCTCCCCATATAGATAGTGCCTCCATATCTTTAAGCAGCAAATCGATCGGGCTTTGCCAACTCTAGATCATGAGTAGGATAATTCCTCTCATATTCTTTAAGTTGTCATGAGGCATAAGCTATGACTTTCCCATGTTGTATGAGAACACATCCTAACCCTTTGCTCGAAGCATCATTTGTAGATAACAAATCCATCCGAACCGGATGGTATTGTTAGAACAGTCTAAATAAGTCTCCTCTTAAGCTCTTGGAAACTCTTCTCGCATTCTTCGCTCCAAACGAATTATATATCTTTCCGAGTTAGCTGAGTTAATGGAGTAACAATTCGAGAAAACCCTTCCACGAATCTGTGACGCCCCCAAAATTAGGTATACATCACCCATCTTGGGTAGTCAGATACATGGTACAGAATTTAAATACAACTTACTAATATAACTGCGTAGGTACAATACTGACATAAAGCGTGAGTTTGAATACAAATATTGTCTACTAGATATTATACAAACTCAAAAGGAGTTCTCATTACAATTATTATCACACTATTTCACGAGAATAGTGAGGACTACTAATGCTATCCTCTGGACCATTACTCCGTTCCCAGACTAAGTCCCAAATTTATGTTCTCATTTCACGAAGAGAAACGGTGAAAGAAAAGGGTGAGCTCAACTAGCCCAATAAAGAAATATTATGACTAAGATAATGCGAGAATAAATTATCAATAGCCTTCAACATGTTAAACCGATAAAATATAATAAACATCAAGTTTAATCTAAGGATGAACAAGTAATCCATTAAAAGAGTCAAGTAGAAAATAAAATTTACTATCTTTTATGATTTAAAGGTTTTTCATCATTTATAATATTTGAGACTCGGCTTTAATAAATATTCCACATCATCGAATCACCCCTGCACTACTACGCGCCAAGGATATTCTTTAGTATCACGACTACAATTATTTATACTTTTCTGACCAAGAATAGTTGTATATTCATTAATGGTCATGATCATGTCAACAAGCTGTCCATCAATGCACTACGGCCCTTCGAGGATTTTTATCACATCATTTGTAACATTACTACCATGATTACACCGAATAGTCTCTCAGTCATAATCATACCAAGTCCATCTATGCACTACAGAATACGACGGATGACTTTCAACATAATATAAATATGAGATGATGACAATGATATAAGAATTCAATAAAACAAGTTCAAGAATTATTTTATCCGAGGAATTATTAACGTCCAAATTATCAACATGATCTTTGTTTTGTAGAGTAAAATTCAAGAATGATCGGAAGAATATTTCCATGAAAAGATCTTTGGATGAAGCGAAAATATCAAGGATATTCCACTAATTTCATGGAGTATAGAAGTCAAAGTTTTAACTTACTGGGTATAATAAAGAATGGAATAACAAAAGAAATCACCATGCATGCGATGAGATCGCATGCAGGCGAGTTATTCCAATGAAATAATAAATAACGGAACCAGTCCGGCGTAAACGCATGCATGAGATATTCCAATGAATAATAAAGAATGGAACCCGGTCCCACGTAAAAGCGCATGACGGATGTTCCAATGAGAATAATAATAAAGACGGAACCAGTCCGGTGTAAAACGCCTTATGACGATGATGTTCAACAATGTAATAATAGAAGAATGTCACAAAGTATAGGTAAATCACGTATACAAGTTATTCCAATGTAATAATAAGCAATGGAATAACAACAGCCTCTCTTCATGAATAAGAAAGAATAACACCCCTTACTTTTGGTAGGAGATTGAATCGCATGATAGTGTAGTAACAAAATACTCTTCTTCTTTCTCTCTCTTATTCTCTCTATACTTTCTTTCTCTAAAGCTTGAATGAATTAAGTGAAAAATAATGAAGCACTAGGCCTCTATTTATAGAAGATTTCTAGCTTAGCACCGCCATGTGAAAAGGCAAGTGGCTTGACGAATGATGATGTGAAAAGAAAAGTGGTTTGGCCTTTTATGAATGTGAAACGACAAGTGGTTCGGCGCTTTGTAATGTGAAGCGACAAGTGGTTCGGCGCTTTTAATGTGAAAGCGGCAAGTGGTTTGACGTCTGGTAAAGGTAATTACTATTGACGAAGGTAATTACTATTCACAAGGGTAATTACTATCGACGAAGGTAATTACTATCGATGAAGGTAAATACTATTGACGAAGGTAATTACTATTCACAAAGGTAATTACTATTGATGAAGAGACTCTTAGATGATGACATATGGGCCCCCCCATAAAATAATCAAACTTACCACAAACGCCTCATAATGTACTCTTTATATACATTAAGGATTGAATAAATATTACCACAAATCATTTTATTTTTAATCAACATATTTTTAATCTTTCAACAATTATTAATCATTTATAACTTGTCGTCTCAATTAATAATATAACATATTATACTGATGATAATCTTGTGACAATAATTGAATCAATAATATAAGAGATATGATGCAAAGAATTATCGTAGCAATAATCGAGTATAGCTAAGTGACTTCGTAAAGATCAACAATGGTCATAAATCGCATCAATGCCTTGAGAAACCTTAGGAAGGCCGTGAATTGAAATCCATGGTAATGTGCTCCACTTCCATTCTGGAATTTCAAGTGGTTGCAATGGACCTTTTGGTACTTGATGCTCCACTTTAACTTCGTTGACAAGTTAGACACCTTGAGATAAAATAATATTATCTCTCTCTTTCATATTGCTCCACCAAAATGTATGGCCGAATATCATGATACATTTTGGTACTCCCGAGATGGATTGCAAATGGTGTGTTGTGCGCCTCCATCATGATATTATACTTTAAATCGAGGTCGTTAGGAACACGAAGTGCAGAGTTGACTCGAAGTATTCCTTCTTCATCGATTCTTGCTTCCGATAGCACCTTCTTGCACTTTCTTCCTCATACGCATCGGCTCCAGTGCAGCTTGGCGACTTTAACTTTATCGATTAAAATCGGTTCTACTCGTATACTCGCTATCATCACATGCGTCCTAGAGTCTTTAACTCTATCTCCATCCTTTGCAAGTCACACAAAATGGGCCTTTATGTTGACAATAACGCACTTTTCATGCTTTGAATACGATCTTACGCTTTCGATCGTCGGCTACCACGTTAAGCTTTTCGGGATGTTATTGGATGGTATGATCATAATCTTTCAATGCAGTCAAAGCCACGTCGTTGTCGCATGTTGAGTTCCTTTTGAGTGAAGAAATATTTGAGGCTTTTATGATCCGTAAAGATCTCCACTTTCTCCCCATACAAGTAATGCCTCCAAATTTTAAGTGCAAAAGACAACATTTTATGACTCTAGATCATGAGTAGGATAATTCCTCTCATATTCTTTGAGTTGTCATGAGGCATAAACTATAACTTTTCCATGTTGCATAAGAACACATCCCAACCCTTTGCTCAAGCATCACTATAGATGACAAATCCTCCGAGCCAGGATGGTATTGTCGAGCAGTCTTTGAAATAAGTCTCCTCTTGAGTTCTTGAAAACTCCTCTCACATTCTTCGCTCCAACCGAACTTTGTATCTTTCCGAGTCAAATTTGAGTCGATGGAGTAGCGATTAGAGAAAATCCTTCCACGAATCTCCGATAATAACCAAATTAAACCGAGAAAGCTACGTACTTCGGTCATTTGATTTAGGTTGTTCCCGACTTTGAATAGCTTTAATCTTTCTTTGGTCAGCGGATATTCCATGACTTGATACCACGTGCCCAAGGAATGCTACTTTTTCAAGCCGAACTCACATTTCTTCACTTGGCATAAAGCTTATATTCACGAAGCTTTTGGAGTGTCGACCTCAAGTGTTGCTCATGATCTTCACGGCTTTTGGAATAAATAAGGATGTCATCAATAAAGACGACCACAAAGTGATCTAAATATTCCTTGAATACTCGATTCATCATATCCATGAAGGCGGCGGGAGCATTAGTCGATCGAAAGGACATGACTAGGAATTTATAATGCCCGTCTGCCAGAGTTACGGCGAGTCTTTGGAATGTCGGTGGTTCTAATCTTCAATTGGTGATATCCTAACGAAGATCAATCTTTGAAAAGAATTTGGCTCCTTGCAATTTGGTCAAACGGTCATCAATACGTGGCAATGGATACCTATTTTGATGGTGACATGATTCACTCCAGATAATCAATACAAAGTCGCGTACTCCCATCTTTCTTCTTCACGAATAGAGCAGGAGCACCCCAGAGAAGTACTAGGGCGAATAAAGCCAATGTCTAACAATTCCTGCGGTTGGGTCTTTAACTCACGAAGTTCAATAGGAGCCATTCGATATGGGGCTTTGGAAATAGGTTTTGTCTGGGGTTCAAGGTCGATACAAAATTCAATTTCACGCTCTGAGGGTAGGCGGAAGTTCTTGAGAATCGTCGGAAATTTATTAACAATAGAAATATCGTTCAAAACCGGCGTATTTTTGTTTAAATCGTGACATGAGCTAAGAAAGCTTGACATCCGTTTTTCAATAAGCGAATAGCTTTATGGCTTGAGATAGTAGTGATTGATTTTAATGGTTTGGTCATTTGAATTCGCATAATAGGTTGATTAGGAATATGAAAGCTAACAACCTTTACGAAAACAATCAATTTTTGCATGATAAGTAGTTAACCAATCAATCCACTAGAATCACGTCAAATGCAAGTATTTTTAATGAAATAAGATCGACGGTAATGTGAGGGTGCCGATTTGAACCAAACAAGACTTATAAGCGATTGGATGTAATGAAGGTTTCTCCCAGCGGAGTTTCCACAGATAAGTCAAAGTCTAATTTCTCCGGTCAAATTTAATCGATGGCCATAAGTAGGAGAAATAAAAGAATGGGTAGAACCGGTTATCAAATAAAGTATAGACTTCATTAGAGTTTATGATAAGCTTACCCGTGATGACCTCATTCGGATTCCTTGCTCTTTGGGAGGTCACAAAAAACGCTTTCCTCCTGCACCTTCTGGGTTTTGACTTTTCTCGGGATGACCTTTGGTGCCTCCATCCTAGTTTGAATTTGTCTTGATGGCGACAAAAATCAAGCTAAGTGACCTTCTCTTCCACAATTATAACATGCTTTGGACGGACATACGCAGTTTGGTGATGTGTCCCTCTCCTCGCATTTGAAGCATATGATAGGTGGTCTTTCTCCTTCCTTAACAACGGGTCTTTGGTCTTGACGTCTTTCCATCATTGTTGAATCTCCTTTTCTTGAAATGTCCATTCTTATTGTTTTGTTACGATTACCACCAAGTGGTTACCATATCGGCTGTTGATTCCCTCCACGCTTGTTGTCACCGCTTGATGACTACTCTCATTTGGTATTATAATTTTGTCGGTTGCTCTCTTTTTAGTTGCGTTGACTCATTATCGCGCTCCACTAAGCGAGCCTATTTACAACATCCGAATACAAACACGGTTTATGAGAAATAAGATGTTGGCGTATCTCCCGACTTCAAACCTCTTAAAAACATTAGCAGCGCCATTCTCTTCATTATCCACCAGTGGGGCATGGCCGTGATAACTCATGAAATTTTGCCTCGTATTGCGACACGGTCGTATTGTTTTGTTCCAACTTGATAAACTCCACCTCCTTCATGTGGCGAATACTTTCGGGAAAGTATTTGTCGTTGAAACGACTCTGGAACTTCTCCCAAGATATCTTGATCTGACAATGAGTTGAGTACGTTTCTGGATTTCCACCGATGTCTGCCTCTCTCAAGCGCAACATAAAAAGGCGTGAAGGGAACCTTTTGCTCCTCGGAGCATCCCAAGACATCAAATATCTTGGTAATCTGCTTTATCCATGCTTCCGCGAAAGTGGTTTTGCTCTCCCTTAAACTCCGGTGGTCCCAACTCCTTGAATTGTTTAGCGGTGACCTTGAGAGTTTTCCGTGTTTCCACCTACGTTTTGGATAGAGTCGCTCTACTTTCTTTGTTGCATAAATTGCATAAAGCCTCTGAACATTTGATCATTCATCATTTGGTCGGTGTTGTTGTTTGCATGAGGATTATCGCCTTCTGATGCACATTATCCCGATTATTGATATGTGGTGAATCAACGATCGCTGCGCTCCATTCTATTCTCAACATTCTCGGATGTCATTTTGAGATCTTGCCCACAAAACAAAAGGTTAATTGACATGTAACAAATTATCTCTATCTTCCGACCAACCAATAAAATAGCACATAAACTTAGGTAAGTCATACTTGGCGAAGGTATTCCCCTGCTCTCCCCTCCTAGTACTATTCTCACATCTTAGCTTGGGATCATATCCTAAGCTACGATACTGTATTGTGGCGCCCCCAAAATTAGGTATACATCACCCATCTTGGGTAGTCGGATACATGGTCACCGAATTTAAATACAACTTACTAATATAAGCATAGTATACAATCGACGTAAAACCGTGAGTTTGAATACAAATATTGTCTACTAGATATTATACTGACTCAAAAGGAGTCCTCATTACAATTATTATCACACTATTTCACGAATAGTGAGGACTACTAATCTTATCCTCGGACCATTACTCCGTTCCCAGACTAAGTCCCGGTATGTTCTCATTTCACGAAGAGAATGGTGAAAGAAAGGGTGAGCTCAACTAGCCCGAAGAAATATTATGACTAAGATAATGCGAATAAATTATCAATAGCCTTCAACAAAGATGTTAAACCGATAAAATATAATAAACATCAAGTTTAAGCTGCGGTGAACAAGCAATCCATTAAAAGAGTCAGTAGAAAATAAAATCTACTATCTTTTATGATTTAAAAGGTTTTCATCACTGTTATAAATTTGAGACTCGACTTTAATAAATATTCCACATCATCGAATCACCCCCACTACTGCGAGGATATTCTTTAGTATCACGACCACAATTATTCATGCACTACTGGCGAGAATAGTTGTGTATTCATTAATAGTCATGATCATGTCAACAACTATCCATCAATGCACTATGGCCCTTTGAGGATTTTTATCACATCATTTATAACATTACGATTATGATTACATCAATCAGTCTCTGGTCATAATCATACCAAGTCCATCTATGCACTACTGAGGCCACAGATGACTTTAACATAATATAAACATGAGGATGATGACAATGATATAAGAATTCAATAAAACAAGTTCAAGAATTATTTTATCCGGGAATTATTAACGTCCAAATTATCAACATGATCTTGTTTTGTAGAGTAAAATTCAAGAATGATCGGAAGAATATTTCCATGAAAAGATCTTTGGATGAAACGAAAATATCGAGGATATTCCACTAATTTCATGGAGTATAGAAGTCAAAGTTTTAACCAACTGGGTATAATAAAGAATGGAATAACAAAAGAAATCACCGTAAATGCGATAGATCGCGATGCAGCGAGAGTTATTCAACGAAATAATAAATAACGGAACCCGTCCCAACGTAAAACGCATGCAGAAAACGATAGGATATTCCAACGAATAATAAAGAATGGAACCGGTCCCAAAAAAACATACATGAGCGGGATGTTCCAGCAAAATAATAATAATAAGACGAAACAGTCCTGTAAAACGCATGCAGACAGGATGTTCCAGCGAGAATAATAGAAGAATGTCACCAAAGTATAGGGTAAACCAGCATTATACGAGTTATTCCAACGAGAATAATAAGCAATGGAATAACAACAGTTCTCTTCATGAATAAGAAAGAATAACACCCCTTACTTTTGGTAGGAGATTGAATCTGCGGTAGTAGTGTAGTAAAAAATACTCTTCTTCTTTCTCTCTTATTCTCTCTATACTTTCTCTCTCTAAAGCTTGAATGAATTAAGTGAAAATAATGAAGCACTAGGCCTCTATTTATAGAAGATTTCTAGCTTAGCACTACCGCCATGTGAAAAGGCAAGTGGCTTGACGGTGATGATGTGAAAAAAAAAAAGTGGTTTGGCCTTTGTAATGTGAAGCGACAAGTGGTTCGGCCTTTTGTAATGTGAAACGACAAGTGGTTCGGCCTTTGTAATGTGAAAAGCGGCAAGTGGTTTGACGTCTGGTAAAGGTAATTACTATTGTGAAGGTAATTACTATTCACAAGGGTAATTACTATTGACGAAGGTAAATACTATTATTGAAGGTAATTACTTACTATTCACAAAGGTAATTACTATTGACGAAGAGACTCTTAAATGATGACATATGGGCCCCCATAAAATAATCAAACTTACCACAAACGTCTCATATGAGACTCTTTATATACATTAAGGATTGAATAAATATTACCACAAATCATTTTATTTTTAATCAACACATTTTAATCTTTCAACAATTATTAATCATTTATAACTTGTCGTCTCAATTAATAATATAACATATTATCTGGATGATCTTGTGTGACAATAATTGAATCAATAATATAAGAGATATGATCAAAGTGATTCTTGTAGCGATAATTGAGTATAGCTGAGTGACTTCTCACGTAAGCATCGATAATCAATCTGGTGTCTTACTATGCGACCAGCGTATTCTTCGTACTTTTACCATAGGGTAGTTCAATGCAGTTTTTAACGGTAACACCTCATAGTTATTTTTATAAAAATATTTTTGTCGTTTTCTCAATCCGATGATAATTACATTAATGGGGTCCACCAATGATTGAGCCATTGTCATGAATATTCCCTAACAAAAGAATATTCCCCAGACCAAACGAATATTTTATAACAACTTGCATACTTTGCAAAATTATAAATATTACCCACAACTATAACATTATATCAAATTTATTCCATAATATTCAAAAATAATATTTATAGAAAATTTATCTTTATTTATAATAGTTTGGGTCTTACTGAATCTCCGAGAATAACCCCAAGCTCATTATAAAAAGACCTTTGCAACCTTCGTCTTGATCAAAGACTTGGTTGCTCCCGACTTTGTATTGCTTGATCTTGGCGGGTCCACGGATACTCCATGTTTTGACACCACGTGCCCAAGGAATGCTTACTTCCTCGAAGCCGAAACTTCGCATTTCTTCATTTTGGCATATAGTTTGTTTTCCGCGAAGCCTTTGGAGTACCGACTTCAAATGGTGCTCATGATCTTCCGACTTTTGGAATATATGAGGATGTCATCATCGATAAAAACAACATAAATTGATCCAAATATTCCTTGAATACTCGGTTCATCATATCCATGAAAGCAGCGGGAGGAGCATTAGTCGATCCGAAAATACATGACTAAGAATTCATAATGCCGTCTTAGGAGTTACTAAGCGGTCTTTGGAATATCCTCGGTTCTAATCTTGGTGATGATATCCGAGCGAAGATCGATTTTTGAAAAGAATTGTGCCCTTTGCAATTGGTCGAACAAGTCATCAATCTGAGGTGAGGATACCTATTCTTGATGGTGACATGGTTCAATTCGATAGTCGATACAAAGTCGCATACTCCGTCTTTCTTTCTTCTTTCTGAATAAAGCAGGGCACACCCGAGGAGATGTCTTGGGGCCAGAATGAAATCGATGTCCAACAATTCACGTAGTTGGACCTTTAACTCTGAAGTTCAATAGGAGCCATTCGATATGGGGTTTTAGAAATGGGCTTTGTGCAGGGTTCAAGATCAATAAAGAATTCAACTTCACGTTTTGGGGGTAGGCCAAGGAAGTTCTTGAAATCGTCGGAAAATCGATAACAACGAGAATATTATTCAAATTTGGCGTGTCTTTATTCAAATCCATAACATGGGCTAAAAAGCTTGACATCCGTTTTCAATAAGCGAATAGCTTTATGATTAGATATGATAATGATTGATTTTAATGGTTTAGTTGCTTGAATTAAATACTGACGGGTTGGTTAGGAATATGAAAACTAACACCTTACGAAAACAATCAATTTTGGCATGATGAGTAGTTAACCATCAATCCTAAAATCATTTCAAAAGAAAGTATCTTTAAAGAGATAAGGTTAGCAATGTAAGGTGATGGTGCTTGCTTAAATCAAACAAGATTTATAAGCGATGGATGTGATGAAAGTTTCTCTAGCGGAGTTTCCACGAGATAGCTCAAAGTCTAATTTCTTGGTCAAGTTTAAGCGTTGAGCACAAGCGGAGAGATAAATGAATGGGTATGCAAATTATCAAGTAAGGTATAAACTTACGCGAGAATTTATAAATAGCTTACCGTGATCACCTCGTTTGGGTTCTCGCATTTTGACCCGTCACAACAAACGCTCTTCCGAGAACCGTTGACTTTGACTTTTACGGGGACGATCTTTTGAGTCACCGTCCCCATTGAACTAGATTTATTCTAAATCTGATCTCGAAAGCGATATGTCCTTCCTTTCCACAATTATAGCATACCTTGAAGCTGTTGTGGGCGGTTTGGTGATATGTCCCTCTTTCCGCATTTATAGCATATGGCCAGGTGGTGAATTCTCCTCCACTTAGAACCGATTCTTCTTTGGTTTATCGTCTTCACATGGTCGTTGTTAAATCTCCTCTTTTTAAAATCTCCTCGACTTCGTTTCTTCTATTTTCATGGCCATGATTACCACCAGTGGTTACCATTTTTGTCCGTCTGTTTCTTTCTCATTTGGTTATCATTATTACATTGTTCTTTTATCTACGATACGATCCTGGTTATGGTCCCTCGGTTGAACATACTCGTTATCTCGCTCTAATAATTGAGCCACATTAACAACATCTGAATAGAGAAAAAATTTATGAGAAATGAGATATTGTCGTATCTGGGGTTTCAAACCTCTTAGAAACATCCGCGTCATCGTTCCTCATTCTCCACCAAATGAGGTGCAAACACAGATAACTCTGTAAACTTTGCCTCGTCTTTGAGACACCGTCGTATTGTTTTTTCTAATCTGATGAACTCCACTTCCTTGTATAGCGAACACTTTCGGAAAAGTATTTGTCATTAAATAGTTTCTGAAAGCGTCTCCCGAAGACATCTTTGAGTGCGGTGGATGGAGTGCGCTTCACAGACTCCCACCGATGATCTGCCTCATCACGGAACATAAAGGTGGCGAATGGAACCTTACATTCCTCAAGTGCATCCCAGACATCGAATATCTTGGTAATTTGCTTGACCCGTGTTTCCGCCGTGATCGGATCGGCTTTCCCTTAAATTACAGTGGTCCCGACTCTTTGAAGCGCTTGGTTTGTGACAACCCTTAAATTGCTATCATTTCCTCCTGTATTTTGAACACGAGTCTCCTCGTGCGATTTTGCATGAATTATGAAAAGCTTCAAACATCCCCTCGTTCATCATACACTTTCGGTGGTGTTGTTCACGGGAGGAACATTGCCCGACTGTTTGCCGTTCTCCTCGTTGGTGAAATGCGAGGCGTCTCCACGGTCTCATTTCCCATTGTTAATATTCTCGATCGACATTCTCAAATCTTGTCCATAAAACAAGGGTTAATTAAGAAATCAATATATCACATAATATCCTATATCTTGACCAACTAACAAATAAGCTTAGGTAGGACACCTTTAGCGAAGGATTTACTCGTCTCTCCCTCACTGGTTACATTCCCGATCTCATGGGAGATCATATCCTAAGCTACGATACCAAGCTGGGCGCCCCCAAAATAGGTATACATCACCCATTACGGGTTGTCGATACGTGATGCGAAGCTTACTACAACTTTATTATTACAACGGTAAAAGCTTTGAGTTTGAATACAAATATTATCTTACTAGACAATATCTATACTCAAATAAATCCTCATCACATTTATTGATACATTATTTTACAAAATGGTGAGGACTACTAAACAACTCTCTCTAGAACCTTCATTCCATACCCAGGCTAAATTACTATTTATATTCTCGCCTCTGAGAAGAAAAATGGAACAAAAAGGAAAAGGGTGAGCTCAACTAGCCCGATAAAGAATATTATGACTAAGATAATATCAACAAATTATCGTTAGTCTTGACGAGGAAAAATCTAATAGAATCTGATAGGCAACAAATTTTAAATCAATATTACATGGTGAAATAATAATTCATTAGAAGAGTTAAGTAGAGAATGCAAACTACTATCTTACATGTATGAATTTAAAAGTTCATCGTCTATCTTTTATCCTGTAACATCAATCGATATATATACGGAATCAAATATTCATCTTTTACTTTCTGAGGCCGAAGATATTCATCGATTAATTAAGTATTAAATCTAAACACTGTTCATCTTTGCACTCTGGGCGAAAGATATTCATCGAAAATCATTCATCTTTACTCTGGGCGAAAGATATTCAATAATATCATCATTTAAGGTGAGGATGATGAAAATATTTTTAAAAAGCGAATCCGGTGAAACAAAATGAGCGAGGATTAAGGATTAAGGATTAAATACTTTGTTTTATCCATGTCGAAAAATACCTCAAAAATAATCGTAGTGGTGTAAAATTCGAGAATGATCAAAACATGGATCTGATCAAAGCTAGTATCCAGAATAGATATTTTAGACGAAAAGAAAATTTTCATTTTTAGATGAATAGTGCTAGTATTAAATGAATAATAATCAAGTATCGTGAATAGTCTTTATCGTGAATAGTAACTCAGAGCACCAAAAGTTCCAAATTTGATAAAAACTTGGATCAATATTTCAACATAATGATATTGAAGAAATAATATCATTACAAAAAAATAATATCCACTTACCTCGAAGATCGGTGCTTAGTTTGAAACAGGATATAGGCTATGACTTGAACTTGCACCAAGATATAGCAATACTCAAAAGTATACTCAAAATACTCACAAGAATAAACTCGATAATATAGAGAGAAAAAAACTTGAGTTTACGGTGTGATTTTCAATTCTAACCTAAGCACCTATTTATAGGAAAATCTTTAGAACACAAAAGCGAAAAATTTAATATAATATTAATATATATATTACAATTTCTCTCACTCACATTTAGAATCTGAATTCAATAATTCTAACACATGTTAAATGACCCAATAATAATAAAAAACGTTTTTGTCAATTTAAATATTTAAAATTCCAAAAATCAATTATTTGAACTTGAACTTGATAATTCATAATAAATAGCCCTTTTATCGGAAAATTCAAATCTCGCGAATTTTTATAGGAAATTCAATTCTCTACAACTTTGCGAAGAAAGTTTTTCCAAATTCCAAAGCAAATTGGTAAAAATCCATAAGCAGACGATTTTACAAAGTATAATCAAATTTGATCGATAAATGGGGTCCCTTGGCATGTTTAACATGTTTTAAACATTTATTGCAACAAAAATACTCTTCCTCCTCGTATACTCATATATCCCACATTAAATTTGTAAAAATATCACCATTATTATATTATTAAAATATAATAATATATTTAAATGAATTATTTTATCGAGAAAAATAAAATTTCAATTTTCAACAATTGTCACATTAAAATTTTCTCCATCATATCCACATAAAATCAATATTTTCCTCATCATATGAATCAATAATTAATTATTCACAAAATAATATTACGAGAATCACTGATATTGTGACGAGGCGGTTCAGGAAAGAGGGGGCTTT
>CM035152.1:162208745-162469126 GCA_020205615.1 Panax quinquefolius
AACAGTAATAATAAGCAATGGAATAACAACAGCTTCTTCTATGAATAAGAAAGAATAACACCCCCTTACTTTGGTAGAGATTGAATAACGCAGTAGTGTAGAAAAAATACTCTTCTTCTTTCTCTTATTCTCTATACTTTCTCTCTCTAAAGCTTGAATGAATTGTGAAAATAATGAAGCACTAGGCCTCTATTTATAGAAGATTTCTAGCTTAGCACCGCCACGTGAAAAGGCAAGGCTCGACGAATCGATGATGTGAAAAAAAAGTGGTTTCGACGCCTCAGTAATGTGAAACGACAAGTGGTTCGACGCCTGTAATGTGAAACGACAAGTGGTTCGACGCCTCAGAATGTGAAACGGCAAGTGTTTGATCGCTGCATAAAGGTAATTACTATCGACGAAGGTAATTACTATTCACAAGGGTAATTACTATCGACGAAGGTAAATACTATCGACGAAGGTAATTACTATTCACAAAGGTAATTACTATCGACGGGGTAAGAGACTCTTAAATGATGACATATGGGCCCCCCATAAAATAATCAAACTTACCACAAACGCCCCATAATGCACTTTATATACATTAAGGATCGAATAAATATTACCACAAATTATTTTATTTTTTAATCAACACATTTTTAATCTTTCAACAATTATTAATCATTTATAACTTGTCGCCCAATTAATAATATAACATATTATACGTATGATATCGTGACAATAATTGAATCAATAATATAAGAGATATGATGCAAAGAATTATCAGAGCAATAATCGAGTATAGAAGCAAGGACTTCTTACGAAGTGATCAATAATCAATACCGTGTGCTACTACGCAACCACGCCAGACATCGTACTTCTTTACCAACGTAGTTCAACAGCTTTAATTCAGAATACCTTCGGCCGTTATTTTTATAAAATATTTTTGTCGCTTTTTCAATCCCACAATAATTCTCGCTAGGG
The DNA here is from genome assembly GCA_020205615.1 of Panax quinquefolius. Taxonomy (NCBI): domain Eukaryota; kingdom Viridiplantae; phylum Streptophyta; class Magnoliopsida; order Apiales; family Araliaceae; genus Panax; species Panax quinquefolius. Next base: position 162,209,709 of record CM035152.1, read on the forward strand.
TCCACCAATGATTGAGCCACAGATTTAATATTCCCTAACAAAAGAATATTCCCCACCAAACTAATATTTTATAACAACTTGCATACTTTGCAAAATTATAAATATTACCCACAACTATAACATTATATCAAATTTATTCCATAATATTCAAAATAATATTTATGTAAAATTTATCTTTATTTATAATAGTTGTCTTTATACCTCCGATAATATTCAATGCTTTTCAAAGTCACGACTAACCACGACGCAATTGCTTCCCACCAGATCCATCATTCGCTGGGTCTGATACCATAGTGACGCAGAATGCTATTGTTAAATCGCATTTTTCATTTCGCATATGGTCACTTATCTTCACGGTTTTGAGTGTTCACAACCTTTGCCTTCATCAGCTTTGAAGAACTCCCAATCGATAGTCCTCACCTCATCTGTACTCAAGCGTTCAAATCTGATGACAATTCTGAAATGGCTTTGTTCAGTTCAAGATCAATAAATCAACTCCACACCTCATTTCTTTCTGTAACTGAAGGATTGATCAAATGCACTTAACGGAGTTTCAGGATGGGCTTTGTATCAGTTCATCAATAACGAAATAACTCTTATCCTGAAGATAGCAGAGAGATAATCGACCCTTTAAATAGCATGCATCAAGTTTTGAGCAATATTATTCAACTATCTTTATTTTCAAAGTCGCATTTGGTAACAATCCAAATAAACGCCTTTCCAGACAAAATCAAAGAAAGCTCGATAATTGGTCAACTCTCGAAGTCATGTTCTTTCATCAAATCAACGTTTTCCCATCTGAGTTTCACAGATAGCCTAAAGTCTAATTTTTTGGAAAGTCAAATTTAACGCTTGAATGTCCTGCTTTCGAATAACGACCTTTCTATAAGGTATAACTTCACCAGAGATAAATTTTGCCTTCACATGTTATCTCCGCCGATCATACTTCATGGTCCGACTCCGCTTCGGTTCTTCATTTTGACCAAATCGATTGGTTGGCAACAAACGCCATCTTCCGTGAAAATTCGCTAACTTTGACTTCTTCCGGGACACTTTTGATTTCATCGTCACAGTATTCTTTGCCACGCTGAGCTCATAATCTCGATCGACGTCTGCCCTTCTTTTCGACCGTTGCTTATTATAGATGTCAATATTCCACTAATCGCTAGACGATCGATGATTCAGAATGCCAAGACAGCTCCGAACTATTCGCATTTATAGAGATGATCGGGTGGTCCTTTTCGTAATCAAAGAAATGTTCGCCTTCATCGACGACACCAAAACTGGTTTTGGCCTTCCTCCACTTTTCTATTTACGGTTAATATTCCGCCGCATCGCTATTACATTTTCCGATCCTCGTGTCTTGAACATATCATTATTCCGCCGAAGCTATCTTTTCTCGATTTTCATGAATCCTCGTTGAATATACGCGCATCGGCTTTCTCGGAAGACTGTTACTTGTTCATCGGAGACCCATTTCCTTCTCATAATTCGTTTCAACACTTGCTGACCATTTCACCAATGAGGTGTTGATCGCTTGCTCATCTGCTCGCCGGTCCATCCGCCATGCTATTCGCCTAATATTCCCATTTATCTCCATCATTTTCACGATCCGAACACTTTCAGAAAGTACGGTGGCAACTTAAACAGTTGGTTCATGAACCCAAAAGGGCCGTATCATCGCTTCGTCATAGTGCATTCGAAGCAGCCATTTGCATCCCAACATGGCACAACCCAACACTCATTTCGGCTTCCCACTTAACTTTCATGCCGGGCCAACAACTAAATAAACTTTATTATTACAAAGATTGAACAATGAACATCTCTCAAGACAATATCTATACTAACATCATCACACCCCATTGACAGTTCATTCCCAAATATCTAGCTTACTAAAACATCACATAAAACCTTATCATTAAGTTCATGAAAAGACTCTAATAGTCCTATACAACAGACAACAAAGTTTTTAAATCACATATTCAAGAGATATGAAATAATATTCATTGCCTATTCTCGATCTTTCCAGAGAAATCAAACTACAATCTTTCTATATAATGAATTTAAAAGTTCATCGCCTATCTTTATCTCTGAAATATCAATCAATATAACAGATCTCGAATCAACATATTCATGGATGCACCAAAGATATTCATCACCGTCGCATATACAACTTCATTTAAACACACTCGTTTATCTTTGACATACGGCAAAAAGATATTCATCGAAATCATTCATTCTTCATATACGAATTCCAAAGATATTCAATATATCATCATTTAAGATCGAGGATGATGAAAATATTTTTAAAGAAACGAATCCAAAGAAACAAAAATGACAAGGATTAAGGATTAAGAATTGCATTTTGTTTTATCCATGTCAAAATACCTCAAAAATAATCATATGGGTAAAATTCAAGAATGATTAAAATATGGATATAATCAAAAGCTAAGATTCACAATAGATATTTTAGACAAAAAGGAAAATTTTCATTTTCGATGAATAAGGTTATATTCGCGAATATAAGACAGATACGCGAATAAGGCAGATACGTGAATAAGAATCTGACACCAAAAGTTCCAAATTTGATAAAATCAGATTATATTTCAAAGATAATGATATTGAAGAAATAATATCATTATAAAATAATAATATCCCTTACTCGAAAGATCAAGATTTCTAAATTTAAACACCGACATAAGCATGATTGAATCTCAGACCAGATAGCAATACTCAAATATACTAAATATATTAAAGAATATATTAGAGAGAAAACTTTACTGGTGATTTTCAATTTCTAATTCTAAAGACTTATTTATAGAAATGCTGTAATATCAAAGTTAGTAATTTATTAAAATATTAATTTATTAATTTTTATTTCACGCCCACATTTAGAGATCTGAATTCAGCCACTTCTAATACATGCAAGACTCCACAACAATGACAAAAACGCTTTTTTGTCATTTTAAATATTTTATAATTCCAAAATCAATTATTTCAGTAGCTGAAATTCAATAATTATAACAAATAGCCTTTTTGTCGTAAAAAAAAACTCAAACTTTTATATAGAAATTAATTTTCATAACTTCTGTAAGAAAGTTTATGTTTATTTCAACATGATTAAACGGATGGGTCCACAAGTTATAATCAATTTCAAATAATAAATGCAATTGCTTAACATGTTTTAATATTTCATTGCAACAAAATACCTCCTCCTTTATAATTATCCTTCATTAATATTTCAATAAATTATCTATTCATCATAAATATTTCCATCAAAATATCATATCACATGTTTCAAGAAACATTATTTCAATCAATATTTGAATTTTCAGTTACTAATTAAACATTGCAATATCTTCATATTCTAACAAATATGAATTTCTCCTCACACAGTTGTAATTCACAAATAATCAATATTTTATAACCACTTTATTATTTTGAAATAACTTCATAGATTTTAATATTCATGTATTTTACCATCATTCATTAATCAAATCAACCCTTACTATTTCAAAATAATAAATAGAGAAAATTAAATTTCATTAATAATAAGTTGGTCTTATAATCCTGCGACTCGTAATGGGCCGTAGGACCTATTTTAGGGCGCCACAAATGATATCGCACCTGTGGAAAGACCCCAACTTATTATAAATGAAATTAAATTTCCTCTATTTATTATTTTGAAATAGTAAGGGTTGATTTGATTAATGTGGTTAGTTATGGGTAAAATGCGCAAATATTTCAAATAAGCAAGTGGTTATAAAATATTCATTGTTGTTTGGAAATATTCGTCATGGTCGTGGAATATTCTTACCGCTTGGGAATATTCGCATTTACTCGCCAAAACGCAAATTGTAAAATTCCCATAACTAAAAAGTGATTGGATGAAGAAAACGACAAATATAAGTTGTTTATAAATAACGACGAAGTTGTTACCAAGTAATACCGTTGAATACCCTATGGTTAAAACACAAGAAGATACCAGATTGCACCAATTATTGATTCTTACGTAAGAAGGCACTACTCAATAATTATTACAAGAATTACTGCTCAATATTTTATTTTATCGATTCAATAATTGCTACGCTGATATTTTATATTATCGTTGTTTCAATAATTATCATTACACAAGATTTTCCTTTATCGAATCAATAATTCATATTATTTGAATAATATTATTAGATAAAGCATTATTGGCAATGTCTAGAAAGTTCTGCCTAAGGAGAGGTTTGGTCACCTAATTACGCTACAAAGAAGGAGAAATCCTTATCGAAAGCCCCTCTTCCTCGAACTACTACCGTCATTTATATCAGATTCCGTAATATTATTTATGAATAATTAATTATTGATTTATATGATAAGAAAAATATTCATTTTATGTGGATATAGATGGAGAAAATTTTAAAGTAACAATTGTTGAAAAATGATATTTTATCTTTTCTCGATAAAATAATTCATTTAAATATATTATTATATTTTAATAATATAATAATGGTGATATTTTTAAATGAATGTGGGATATATGAATATATGAGGAGGAAGAATATTTTTGTTGCAAAAAAATGTTTAAAACATGTTAAACATGTCTCAGGGGCCCATTTCTCGACCGAAATTTGATTATAAATTGAAAATCGTCTGTATGTGGATTTCTTTGGCCAATTTCTGCTTTGAATTTGAAAAACTTTCTTCAAAGTTGTAGAGAATGAAATTTCCTATGAAAAGACATAAGGTTTGAATTTTTCTGATAAAAGGGCTATTTATTATGAATTATTGAAGTTTCAAGTTCAAATAATTAATTTTTAAAAGTTTTAATTATTTTTAATAAAAAATGTTTTTTTTTTGTTTTTCATTAGTATTCAAAATATGTTGATGGTCAAGGTGGATAAGTATGTAAATTTTGTAAATAATATTAATATTTTATTAAATTTTCTCTTTTGTGTTCTAAGATTTTCCTATAAATAGGTTGCTTAGGTTAGAATTGAAAATCACACCGTAAACTCAAGTTTTCTCTCTATATTATCGAAAGTATTCTTGTGAGTATTTTGATACTTTGAGTGTTGCTATACTACTGCAAGTTCCTTCAAAGACTATATCCACCAAATGTAAGTACTATTTTTTCGAGGTAAGTGGATATTATTTTTTTAAAATGATATTATTTCTTCTAATATCATTATGCCGGAATATCGTAAGATTTTTCTTGTGAAATTTTTGTCTTTTAGTGTCTGGTTACTATTCACGATACTGCATAATTATTCACGATACTAATTACACTATTCACGTATCACGATATTATTCACAAAAAAATAAAATTTTTCATTTTTTGTCCAAAATATCTATTATGGATACTAGCTTTGATCAGATCCATGTTTTGATCATTCTTGAATTTTACTTCACTATGATTATTTATGAAGTATTTTTGAACTGATTGTTTAAAAATACTTAATCCTTAATATTTATTCTTTTGTTTCACCGATTCGCTTTTCTTTAAAATATTTTTCATCATCCTCATTCTAAATGATGATATTATCAATATCTTCGCCCAGAAGGCAAAGATGGTTGATTTTCTTATGAATATCTTTTTGGTCCCGTAGTAAAAAGATGTACAAAGTGTTGAGATGAACACGACCGATCGATGAATATCTTCGGCTCAGAAGGCAAAGATGAATATTTGATTCAAGATGTATATCGATTGATGTTACAGTGATAAAATATCGATGATGGACTTTTAAATTCATAGATAATAGTAGATTTCATTCTCTACATAACTCTTCTAATGAATTATTATTTTCATGCGCTAAATATTGATCCTCAAACTTGTCGCCTATTTTATTTTATCGATTTTTTCTCATCAAGACTAACGATAATTTGTTCTATATTATCTTAGTCATAATATTCTTTATCGGGCTAGTTGAGCTCACCTTTTCTTTTTTTGTTCCATTTTTCTTCTCAAGAGGCGAGAATGTAATGAGTTCTAGCTGGGGGTGTGGAATGATGGTTCTAGAGAGTTGTTTTAGTAGTCCTCACCATTTTTAAAATAATGTACCAATAATTGTAATGAGGACTTATTTGGGTGTGAATATTGTCTAGATGACAATATTTGTATTTAAACTCACAGCTTTATATGTCAGATTAATAAAGTTGTAGTTGTTTTCATTCATGTTATCGATTTACTCAAAATGGGTGATGTATACCTATTTTGGGGGCGCCACAAATTGGTATCGTAGCTAGGATATGATCTCCAAGCGAGATCGGAATAGAACTAGAGGGGGGAGAGACGATTAAAACCTTCACCAAGCAGTGTCTTACCTAAGCTTATTTGTTGGTCGGTCAAGATATAGATATTATGTGATATGTTGATTTCTTTAATTAACCCTTGTTTTATGGCAAGATTTGAGAATGTCGATCGAGAATGTTAACAAGGGAGTAAATGAGACCGTGGAGACACCTTTACTCACCAACGAGGAGAACGTGCAACAGTCGGCAATGTTCCTCCCGTGAACAACACCACCGAAAGCGTATGATGAACGACGGATGTTTAGAAGCTTTTGTAGTTCATACAAAATCGCATAAGGGAGACTCGTGGCACAAAATACCGGTGGAAATGATAACAACGCACGGCTTTGTCACAAATAAATGCAGCAGCTTCAAAGAGTCAGACCACCGTAATTCTCGGGAAAGCCGATCCGATTAAGGCGTAAACGTCAAAACAAATTACCAAGATATTCGATGTCTTGGGATGCACGGAGGAATGTAAGGTTCCATTCGCCACCTTTATGTTCCAGAATGAGGCAGACATCGGTGGGAATCATGAAGCGCACTCCATCCAAATTGACTCAAAGATGTCTTCGGGAGACATTTCAAATCTGCTCAATGACAAGTACTTTCCCGAAAGTATTCATCATATAAAGGAAGTAGAGTTTATTAGATCGAACAAAATAACATGACAAAGGTCCCAAAGACGAGGCGAAGTTTGCAGAGAGTTATCCAGGTTTGCACTTCATTTGGTGGAGAATGAGGAACGATGACGCGGATGTTTCGAGAGGTTTGAAACCCATACGCCAATATCTCATTTCTCATAAATTTTCTCTATTCGTATGTTGTCAACAGGCTCAATTATTAGAGCGAGATAACGAGTACGCTCAACCGAGGGACCACAAACCAGATCATACCGGATGATAAAGTAGTCATCGTAACAACGATAACCAAATGAGAAAGAAAAATACTTGACAAAAGCAAGAACCACTTTGGTGGTAATCATGGCCATGAGAATAAAAGAAGCGAGCCTGGGAGGAGATTTTAAAAAGAGGAGATTCAACAACGACTATGTGAAGACGCCAAGACCAAAGAAAGAATCGGTTCTAAGGAGGAGAACGACCACCTATCAGATGCTATAAATGCGGAAAGAGGGACATATCACCCAAACCGCCCACAACAAATAAGGTATGCTATAATTATGGAAAAGAAGGATATATCGCCGAGATCAGACGGTAGAAGGAAAACCAAGTCCAATGGGGATGGTGACTCAAAAGGTCGTCTCCAAAAAAGTCAAAGTCAATGGTCCTCGAAGAGCGCTTTGTCGTGATCGTCAAAATACGAGGAACCCAAACGAGGTGATCACGGGTAAGCTAATCATAAATTCTTGTGATGTTTATACCTTACTAGATACCGTTGCATACTACCCATTCATTTATCTCTCCCGCTTGTGCTCAACGCTTAAACTTAACTCCTAGAGAAATTAGACTTTGATTTATCTCGTGGAGACTCTATTAGAGAAACTTTCATTACATCCACTCGCTTATAAATCTTGTTTGATCCAAGTTGGCACCATCACATTACCTCGCCAACCTTATCTCTTTAAAGATACTTGCTTTTGATGTGATTTTAGGGATTGATCGTTAACTACTCATCATGCCAAAATTGATTGTTTTTCGTAAGGTTGTTAGTTTTATATTCCTAACCAACCTCGTTGTATTTAATTCAAGCAACTAAACCATTAAAATCAATCACCGCTATATCAAGTCATAAAGCTATTCGCTTATTGAAAAACGGATGTCAAGCTTTCTTAGCCCATGTTATGGATTTGAATAAAGACACGCCGATTTGAATAATATTCCCGTTGTTAGTAAATTTCCCGACGATTTTCAAGAACTTCCCGCTCTACCCCGTAACGTGAAGTTGAATTCTTTATTGATCTTGAACTCGTACAAAGCCCATTTCTAAAACCCCATATCGAATGGCTCCTATTGAACTTCAGAGTTAAAGATCCAACTACAGAGTTGTTGGACATCGCTTTCATTCGGCCCCAAGACATCTCCTCGGGGTGCTCCTATTTTATTTGTAAAGAAGAAAGACGGAGTATGCGATTTTGTATTGACTATCGGAATCGAACCATGTCACCATCAAGAATAGGTATCCGCTACCTCGTATTGATGACCTATTTGACCAACAGCAAGGAGCACAATTCTTTTCAAAGATCGATCTTCGCTCGATATCATCACCAAGATTAGAATCCGAGGATATTCCAAAGACTTCCTTCAAAACTCCAGACGACGGCATTATGAATTCTTAGTTATGTCTTTTGATCGACTAATGCTCCCGCTTTCATGGATATGATGAACCGAGTATTCAAGGATTATTTGATCATTCATTTGTTGTCTTTATTGATGACATCCTCATATATTCCAAAAGTCGTGAAGATCATGAGCACCATTTGAAGTCGGTAATCCAAAGGCTTCGTGAAAACAAGCTATATGCCAAGTTGAAGAAATGCGAGTTCGCTTAAGGAAGTAGCATTCCTCGGGCACGTGGTGTCAAAACATGGAGTATCTCACGACCCGGCGAAGATCAAGCAATACAAAGTTGGGAGCAACCAAAGTTTCCATGATCAAGTACGAAGCTTTCGGGCCTAGTCGGTTATTATCGGAGATTCGTGGAAGGATTTTCTCGAATCGCTACCCCGCTAACTCAACCGACTCTTAAAGATACAAAATTGTATGGAGCGAGGAACGCGAAAAGAGTTTCCAAGAGCTTAAGAGGAGACTCATTTCGCACTGCTCGACAATACCATCCGGTTCGGATGGATTTTTATCTACAACGATGCTTCGTGCAAAGGGGTTAGGATGTGTTCTCATGCAATGTGAGAAAGTCATAGCCTATGCCTCGTGACAACTTAAAGAGTATGAGAGAATTATCCTACCATGATCTAGAGTCAAGTAAAGCAATTTTAAGGCTTAAAGATCTAGAGAGGCACTATCTATATGGAGAGAAAGTGGAGATATATTCGCACCATAAAAGCCTCAAATATTTTTCACCCAAAAGGAACTCAACACGCGAACGACGCTGGCTCGAGCGGTTGAAAGATTACGACCACACTATTCAATACCATCTTGGAAAATGAACGTGGTAGCCGACGCTGCCGAGTAGAAAGATCATATGCGGAACGAAAAGCGATGTTGTCAACACAAAGGCCCATTTTGTGTGATTTATAAAAGATGAAGATAGAATTCAAGACTCGGGGACCCATGTGATGATGTCAAGATACGATAGAGCCAACTTTAATAGAAAAGTTAAAGTTGCTCAAGCCACCGAACCCGAGTCCGATGCGTATGAAGAAGAAAGTACAAGAAGGTGCTATTCCGTAAGCAGAATCGATGAAGAAGGAATACTTCGAGTCCACTCTGCACTTTGTGTTCCTAACGACTTCGATTTGAAATACAAGATCATGATGGAGGCACATAATACACCGCTTATAATCCATCTCGAAGTACCAAAATGTATCGTGATCTTCGACATACATTTTGGTGGAACAATATGAAGAGAGAGATTGCAAAGTTTATCTCGAGGTGTTTAACTTGTCAACATGTAAAGGCGGAGCATCAAGTACCTAAGGGTCCGTTGCAACCACTTGAGATTCCGAAATGGAAGTGGGAACACATTACCATGGATTTCATTACGGGTCTTCCCACGGTTTCTCAAGGCATAGATGTAATTTGGGTTATTGTTGATAGATTAACTAAGTCTGCTCATTTCTTGCCGATACGGGAGACTTATTCCCTTAAACGTCTTGCTCGTATGTATATAAATGAGATTGTGAGATTTCATGGCATGCCAGTATCCATAGTTTTGGATCGTGACCCAAGATTCACTTCACAATTTTGGGTTAGTTTGTAAAAAGCTATGGCACACGGATTTATTTATTCATTTCGCAGATACCATCCTCAAACCGGACGAACAATCAGAGAGGACTATTCAAACTCTTAAAGATCTATTAAGACTCTGTGTCCTAGACTTCAAAGGGAGTTGGGATAAGTATTTACCATTGGTGGAATTCTCCTACAATAACAGTTATCAAACAAGTATAGGGGTAGCTCTATTCGAAGCATTGTGTGGAAGAAAGTGTCGCTCTCCAATATGTTGGGATGAGGTGGGTGAAGCAACATTGTTGGGACCAGAATTGGTACGTATTACTACAGAAATTGATCCAAATAATTCGACAACGTATACAAACGGCACAAGATTGACAAAAGAGTTATGCGGATCTTCATCGAAAGGACATAGAATTCAGTATTGGGGATCATGTATTGTTGCGTGTGGCTCCATGGAAGGGAGTTACAAGATTTGGGAAAAGAGGAAAGCTCAATCCACGATTTATTGGTCCATTTCAGTTTCTTGACCGAGTAGGAAATGTAGCCTATAGACTCGCGTTACCTCCAAGTATGTCTCGTGTTCATAATGTTTTTCATATATCTGTGCTTTCAAATTTGTGAAAGACCCAAACCACGTTATCGAAGTTAGAACCGATGAGATAGCCAAGACTTAACGTATGAGGAGGTACCTGTCAAGATCTTGGATAGGAAGGAGCATGTCTTACGTACAAAGGTCATACCACAATTCAATGTTTTGTGGAGGAACCATGCTATTGAGGAAATGACCTGGGAGTTGGAAACGGAAATGAAAGCGAGGTATCCTCACCTTTTCGAAACACCAGGTACGTACGTCAATTTCGAGGACGAAATTTCATAAGGAGGGGAGGTTGTAAGACCCCAACTTATTATAAATAAAATTAAACTTCCTCTATTTATTATTTTGAAATAGTAAGGGTTGATTTGATTAATGTGGTTAGTTATGGGTAAAATGCGCAAATATTTCAAATAAGCAAGTGGTTATAAAATATTCATTGTTGTCTGGGAATATTCGTTTGGTCGTGGAATATTCTTACTGTCGGGGAATATTCGTATGACGGCGCAGCCTTGTGTGGGCACCATAACGGAAAGCGATTGGATGAAGAAAACGACAAATATAAGTTGTTTATAAATAATGGCGTAGTTGTTACAAGTAATATCGTTGGAATACCCAAAGGGTTAAAACACAAGAAGATTACCAGATTGCACCAATTATTGATTCTTACGTAAGAAGGCACTACTCAATAATTGTTACAAGAATTATCGCTCAATATTTTATTTTATCGATTCAATAATTGCTACTTTGATAATTTATATTTTTGTTGTTTCAATAATTGTCATTACACAGTATTTTCCTTTATCGAATCAATAATTCATATTATTTGAATAATATTATTAGATAGTATTATTGGCAATGTCTAGAAAGTTCTCGTCTAATGAGAGGTTTGGTCACCTAATCATAGCAGCCAGAAGAAGAAATCCTTATCGAAAGCCCTCTTCCCTCGAAACGGCCAGTTGTTTATATTGTGATTCTCAGAATATTATTTATGAATAATTAATTATTGATTTATATGATAAGGAAAATATTCATTTTATGTGGATATAGATGGAGAAAATTTTAAAGTAAAAATTGTTGAAAAATTGATATTTTATCTTTCTCGATAAAATAATTCATTTAAATATATTATTATATTTTAATAATATAATAATGGTGATATTTTTACAATGAATGTGGGATATATGAATATATGAGGAGGAAGAATATTTTTGTTGCAAAAGTTGTTTAAAACATGTTAAACATGTCTGTGGGCCCATTTCTTGACTGAAATTTGATTATAAATTGTAAAATCGTCAGATGTGGATTTCTATTAATTTCATTTGGAAATTGGAAAACTTTCTTCTTCCGGTTGTAGAGAATGAAATTTCCTATAAAAAGGACATAAGATTTGATTTTTTTTGATAAAAGAGCTATTTATTATGAATTATTGAAGTTTCGTAGTTCCGAAATAATTAATTTTTGAAAGTTTTAATTATTTTTAATAACAAAAACGTTTTTTTAATTTTTGTCATTAGTGGTGGATGAATTCAGATGGTCAAGGTGGGCGTAAGAATTTAAATAAATAATATTAATATTTTATTAAATTTTCTGTTTTGGTGTTCTAAGCAATTTCTTATAAATAGGTGCTTAGGTTAGAATTGAAAATCACACTAAATCTCCAAGTTTTCTCTCTCTATATTATCGAAGCGTATTCTTGTGAGTATTTTGATACTTTGAGTGTTGCTATACTCTGCAAAAGTTCCTTCAAAGACTATATCCAAAGATTCCACCCGGCAGTACCGCCTTTTTCGAGGTAAGGGATATTATTTTTTTAAAATGATATTATTTCTTCTAATATCATTATGCCGGAATATTGGTAAGATTTTTCTTGTGAAATTCTTGTCTTTTAGTGTCGGGATTACTATTCACGTATACGACACTATTCACGTATACGACACTATTCACGAATACGACACTATTCACAGAAAAATTAAATTTTTATTTTTTGTCCAAAATATCTATTATGGATACTAACTTTGATTGTATCCATGTTTTGATTATTCTTGAATTTTACTTCACTACGATTTTTGTGACGCCCCCAAAATTAGGTATACATCACCCATCTTGAGTCGCCAAATACATGGTACAAAATACAAATACAAATTTAATTATACAACTGTCGTGTAACATACGACAATACATAAACTGAGAGTTTTAATAGGAATATTGTCATCTAGACAATATCCATACTCAAGGAGTCCTCATTACATTTATTGTCACACTATTTAATAGAATAGTGAGGACTACTAATGCTATCTTCTGGACCATCACTCCTTTCCCGACTCGTCCCAAATATATTCTCATTTCACGAAGAGAACAAAAGGAAAGAAAGGGTGAGCTCAACTAGTCCAAAGAAGAAATATTATGACTAAGATAATGCGAATAAATTATCAATAGTCTTCAACAATGTTAAACTGATAAAATACAATAGACATCAAGTTTAACTGCAGCGGAATAAGCAATCCATTAGAAGAGTTAAGTAGAGAATAAAACCTACTATCTTCTATGATTTAAAAATGTTTTCATCAACTTTTATCACTGAGACTCAGCTTAATAAATAAACCACACCTTCTAATCATCCCTATACTACGAGCCAAGGATATTCATTAAATCATCCACGGTCATGACTATACCGAATAATCCCTGGTTATAATCATACAAAAAATTATCCATCAATGCATTACAGGCCACTAAGAACTTTTACCACATCACTTATAACATCACAGTTCATGATTATATCGAATGATCCCTGGTCATAATCATACTAAGTCCATCTATGCACGTAAGTCAAAGATGACTTTCAACATAATATAAACATGAGAATGATGACAATGTTGTAAGAATTCAATAAAACAAGTTCACGAATTAAATTATCCAGGAACTAATAACGTCCAAATTATCAACATGATACTTCTGTGTAGAGTAAAATTCAAGAATTATCTCAAGAATATTTCCATGAAAGATCTATCGATGAAGCGCAAATATCAAGGATATTCCACTAATTTCATGGAGTATCGGGTTAAAACTTTAACCAACCGAGTATAATAAAGAATATATAAAACTGCAAAATGGATTTTCACCCGCCATGCAGAATCCACGATATCTGATCATTTCCACAATTTAATAAGGAATGAATACAAAGGATCATTCACCATGCACGTGGTAATCCACGTAAAAGTTATTCCAATGAATAATAAAGAATGGAATAATGTAAGGATTCACCATGCATGCGATAGAGACCGCGATAGATGAAGTTATTCCCAATGTAATAATAAATGCGGAATAATAAATATGGAACCAAAGTCGTGAAATTCACACAAACGGTGATATTCCGGCGTAATAATAAAGAATGTAATAATAAAAGAATTTCACCAAGTATGCGGTACTTTGCATAAACAAAGTTATTCCAACATAATAATAAAGAATTGAATAACGTAAGAAGATCACCAAGTATTGGGTAAACCGTGATATATGTGTCATTCCACCAAGTATAGGTAAACCACAGCATCAAGTTATTCCAATGAATAATAAAGAATGGAATAACATAAGGATTTCACCAAGTATAGGGTATGCCAGATCACAGGTTATGTATAGGGTATGCCACTTTTACTACGAGTTATTCTAACGTAATAATAAAGAATGGAATAACATAAGGATTTCACTAAGTATAGGTATGCCATGTGATCTGAGTTATGTATAGGGTATGCCACTTTTGAGTTATTCCAAATGTAATAATAAAGAATGGAATAACTTAAGGATTTCACCAAGTATAGGGTATGCCACTTATACAAAGTTATGTACAGGTATGCCACGTATATCTGAGTTATTCAAATGTAATAATAAAGAATGGAATAACAAAAGTTCTCTTCATGAATAAGAAAGAATAACACCCTTACCACCGTAAAAGAAACTGGATATAGAAGTAGTGAGTTAGCGAATACTCTTCTTCTTTCTCTCTATAATTTTCTCTCTATAGCTTCTCTCTCAATTTCTCTCTTTAGAGTTTCAATGAATTAAGTAAGAAATAATGAAGGAATGAGCTTCTATTTATAGAAGAATGGAATGAATAAGAACTAATTCATGAAATCGGTCCGATCAATTTACTTTTAAACGAACGGTCCAGATTGATTTACTATTAAAACTTAAAGCAACGGTCCATACTGATTCACTATTCTAACTTTTAAACCAGCGATCCATATTGATTCATTCACTATTATAACTTTTTCACCAGCGGTCCATATTGATTCACTATTATAACTTTCCACCAGCGGTCCATATTGATTCATTCAACCAACTATTCGAAAAATTAAAGACATCTCCTCATGGAATAATATTGTACCCAAATACCCGAATGCACAATACTAGAGTGAATAGTAACCAGGTGAATAGTAACTCGTGAATAGTAATTCGTGAATAGTAACTCATAAATAGTAACGCATGAATAGTAACTCTTGTATAGTAACTCATGAATAGTAACTCGTGAATAGTAACTCCGACACAAAAAGTGTCCCAAATATTCGAGTGAACAATACTAGAGTGAATAGTAATTTCGGTGAATAGTAACTCCGACACAAAAAGTGTCCCAAATACTCGAGTGAACAATACTAGAGTGAATAGTAATTTTAGTGAATAGTAACCCGTGAATAGTAACTCGTGAATAGTAACTCCGACACAAAAAGTGTCCCAAATACTCAAGTGAACAATACTACCTCCAGACATCAATTACTATCGAAATAGATGTCAATTTCTACTAACACAAATAATCCCAACACAATGAAACTATTAAATTCATCTTTAATCAACACGAACTTATCCATCATTAATATTATAACTCACAATATTTAACAACCAGGTTGTTCCCAGGAAAGAGGGGGCTTTCTGATAAGGATTTCTCCTTATTATTGGCGCCTTGATTAGATTATCTAACCTCTCCTTGACAGAACTTCTAGACATTGTAAATATTGCAATTTAATAATATGAATAACTTTGTCATCTTAATTATTGATTTAATAAAATAGCATATTATGCACACGACATCGCGACAATAATTGAATCAATAATACGAGAGATATGATCAAAGAATTATCGTAGTAATAATGCAGAGATAAAGCGAGTGACTTCTTACGTAAGCATCAATAATCAATACTGGTGCTTACTATGCAACCACGCCAGACATTATACTTTTACTACCGGGTAGTTAAACAAAGATTAATGGTAAAACCTCCGTAGTTATTTCCATAGAATATTTTTTGTCGCTTTCTAACTACGACAGATTTCCATTAGGGGTCCACTGAATGATTGATTTGCCGTCATCTGGATATTCCCAACAAAAAGAATATTCCCACCAAACAAATATTTATAACAACTTGCATATTTTGCAAAATTTTCAAATACTACCCAAAACTATAACACTATCTCAAATCCACACCATAATATTAAAAAAAATATTTCGAGAAATTTAAATTTTTATTTATAAAATCTGGGGTCTCACAGTTATTTATGAAGTATTTTGAACTTGGATTGTTTGAAATACTAATCCTTAATATTTATTATTTTGTTTCACTGGATTCATTTTCTTTAAAATATTTTCATCATCCTTAGGTCCTAAATGATGATATTACTGAATTTCTTTGGCTCGTAGTGCAAAGATGGTTGATTTTCTTATGAATATCTTTGGCCCGTAGTGCAAAGATGTACGAATATTGAGATGAACACGATCGATCGATGAATATCTTTGGCTGTAGTAAAGATGATTATTTGATTCAAGATGTATATTGATTGACGCTATGAGGGTAAAATATTGATGATGGACTTTTAAATTCATAGATAATAGTAGATTTCATTCTCTACATAACTCTTCTATGAATTATTATTTTTTTCGCGAATATTGATCCAAACTTGTTGTATATTGTATTTTATCGATTTTTCCTCATTGAAGACTAACGATAATTTTTCTATATTATCTTAGTCATAATATTCTTTACTGGGCTAGTTGAGCTCACCCTTTTCCTTTTTGTTCCATTTTTCTTCTTAGGAGGCGAGAATATAGCGAGTTCTAGCCGGGGTGTGGAATGATGGTTCTAGAGAGTTGTATTAGTAGTCCTCACCATTTTTATAAAATAATGTACCAATAATTATAATTAGGACTTATTTGGGTGTGAATATTGTCTAGATGGCAATATTTGTATTTAAACTCACAGTTTATATGTTGTATTAATAAAGTTGTAGTTGTTTCTGTACCATGTTATTGACGACTCAAAATGGGTGATGTATACCTATTTTGGGGGCGTCACAAAAATAATTAATTTAGTGGTTAGAAATTATACCGAATATAAAAATGCTTCTGAAATTGATGCGCTCGAATCTCCAACGCAATCCAAACGAAACTCGCCTCTACGGTATCCACACGAACGCCCATGAACCGTATCATGACGATCTCGCGAAGAAAAGGAATCAAGCAGTACTAGCCACCAAAAGGAATGGATTTTAGAACTGTTTCTCTCTAGTCTCTCTATTTAAATCCTTAAAATTTAAATTAATTCCATTTTAAATTACGTTCTATGTGTGTGACCCTATAGGTTATTATTACGTTGGCAATAATTTTAAAATTATATTATAAAATTATAAACAGTGAGCGACATCTAGTAATGCATCACTGCTACCCAAGTAATAATAAGATCGATGATTCGATGCAACCTTTTCGTGACCAATGTTTCAATGTAATTTAATCCTTTTAACCTTAATATCCTAGATTAAACTCGAGTCATGGAATGTGTCATACTCTTCGTAATTTAATCTGAGTTTTCTTGATCAATGAGTAGACTATATGAAACAAATCACTATTTGAGCATGGCCATGCATTTCATAGTCTTACTCAATCAAGAGGCCTATGGATATCACCCCTAATATATAGGATGGTTAAATTTCATCTAGATCACTCATATTCCTCACACGATTCATGATGTACCCAATAATCACCTTTATAGTCCACCCTATTAAAGGTGACATTTGATGATCTCAAAGTACATAAATTCCCGTGTAGAAATATAGTGATTTCAGGTCGGAGGACCATTACATCATTGTCACTATGAGAATTGCTAATAACACTTCGCATAATGCTCCACATAGAATTCTCATGGTGGGTATGTCCAGTATATCGTTCTCTAACATGTACCTATGCATTGACTTAATATCTCATATATTTATGACCAATGAGATTTGGTCATCAGTTAATCCACATACTAGTCTAAATGCATCATTGTTGTCCCATCAACAATGATACTCGACTAGGGACATTTAAGAACAATGATACTAATTATAATTATATAATTTCATGTTCAAGTCACATACTTGAACTATATAATTTGTATCATTATTCTAAGGATTTTTTTATATTATGTTAACATTTATATAACGCAGTAAATAAAAGCATAATAAAATCATTCATTTATTCAATCAAATATAATATCAAAACGTTAAGCAATTATATCAAATAATTGGCCTCTAGGGCATAAACTCTAACAATCTCCCATTTGCACTAGTGTGACCATCGTGCTTCTGCTGCGACAAAGCCTTGGTCAGTGGATCTGCAACATTATCATCAGTTGGCACTCTTCCTATATGTACATCTCCTCTATCAATGATTTCACGGATGAGATGGTACCACCTAAGTATATGCTTGGATCGTTGGTGAGATCTGGGTTCCTTAGCCTGTGCAATGGCTCCATTGTTATCACAGTATAGCTTAACCAGATCAACAATGGTTGGAACAAAACCTAGTTCAGATATGAACTTTTTAATCCATACAGCCTTTTTGGTCGCACTAGAAGCATCAATATATTCAGCCTCTGTTGTAGAATCGGCTACTGTTTCTTGCTTCGAACTCTTCCAGCTAACAACACCACCATTAAGGCAAAACACAAAACCTGACTGAGACTTATAGTCATCATTGTCAGTCTGGAAACTAACATCTGTGTAACCCTTCTTTGCCATTCGTCTTCACCTCCATATACCAAGAATGAATCCTTAGTCTTTTTTAGGTACTTGAGGATATTCTTGACTGCTGTCCAGTGACCTTCACCTGGATTCGACTGGTATCTGCTCATCATGCTCAAAGCATACGAGACATCCGGAGGAGTACATATCATTGCATACATGATAGATCCAATTGTCGAAGCATAAGGGATCTTTCTCATCGCTCCTCATCATCTTGTGATTGAGGACATTGGGCCTTAGAGATCTTTACACCATGAGTCATGGGTAAGTGTCCTCTTTTGCCTCTTGCATGCTAAACCGCTTTGACACTTTATCAATATATGTACTTCGACTTAGGTCGAAAGATTTTCCTCGATCTATCTCGATAGATCTTGATACCTAAAATGTAAATCGCATCGCTTTAAATCTTTCATGGAGAAACATTTTCCTAACCATGTTTTTACTGACTTGTAATGAAGGAATGTCATTCCCGATAATTAATATATAAATCAACATATAATATCGAGAATACAATATGACTCCTACTAACCTTCTTATATACACAAGGTTCATCTTCATTTTAATAAAAGCCAAACTCTTTTGACTTGTTTCATCAAATCAAGATTCCAACTCCGAGAGGCTTGCTTCAATCCATAAATGGATCGTTGCAGCTTACATAACTTTCCAGCATCCTTTGGATTGACAAATCCCTCAGGTTGTGTCATGTACACATCCTCAAGGAGATTTCAGTTAAGGAAATCAGTTTTGACATCCATCTGCCAGATTTCATAATCATAAAAGGCTGCAATAGCAAGTAAGATCTTGATAGATTTAACCATTGCCACTGGAGAGAAGGTTTCATCATAGTCAACACCTTGAACTTGTTTGTAACCTTTTGCTACCAGTTGACCTTTATAGGTTTGTATATTACCATCCATATCGGTTTTCTTCTTGAAAACCCACTTGCACCCGATTGGTTTTACCCCTTCGGGTGGATCAACCAAAGTCCATACTTGGTTAGTATACATGGAGTCCATTTCAGATCTCATGGCTTCAAGCCATCTCTCAGAATCTGGTCGATTCATAGCTTCTTGGTAGGAAGCAGGCTCATCCTGATCTATGAGTATCACATCGCCGTTTTGAGTCACTAGATATCCATAATATCTCTCGGGCTCTTGGCGTGTCCTACCAGATCTACGAATTCCTTGTGTAATTTGAGCAGGTTCACTTTCCACAACATCTTGTGGTTCCTGTTCACGTTCTAACTCAGGTTCAATGATATTCTGTGGTTCTCGAATTTCTTCAAGTTCTACTGTCCTCCCACTGTTTCCTTTAGAGAAAAATTCTCTTTCTAGAAAAATATCAGTTCGAGTAACAAACACTTTGTTCTCAGAAGGTTTGTAGAAATAATACCCTTTTGTTTTCTTTGGGTATCCCAGAAATTACATTTGTCAGATTTGGGTCTGAGCTTATCAGAATCTAAACGTTTTATAAATGCCTCGCAACCCCAAATCTTCATGAATAATATACTAGGACGTTTCCCAGTCCACATCTCATATGGTGTCTTCTGAACCATTTTTGTAGGAACACGGTTAAGTGTGAATGCAGCTGTCTCTAGGGCATGACCCCAGAAGCTTATTGGAAGATCTGCATGACTCATCATTGATCGTACCATGTCCAACAAGGTTCGATTCCTCCTCTCAGACACACCATTCCATTGTGGTGTTCCAGGTGGAGTGAGCTGTGATATAATACCACACTCCTTTAGAAGGTCATCAAAGTCTTGGCTTAAGTATTCACTTCTGCGATCGGATTGAAGGGCTTTTATGCTTTTGCCAAATTGGTTTTGAACTTCATTCTTGAATTCCTTGAACTTTTCAAAGGATTCGGATTTGTGTCTCATAAGATACACATATCCATATCTACTGAAGTCGTCAGTAAATGTAATGAAGTAATAAAACCTACCTCTTGCTAACGAACTCATGGGTCCACATACATCACTATGTATAAGTCCCAATATATCGCTAGCTTGCTCAACGTGTGTCCGAAGTGAAAGGGCTTTAGTCATCTTTCCTAATAAACAAGATTCGCATTTTTCATATGATTCAAAATCAAATGAATCCAAAATCCATCTTTATGGAGTTTTGATATCGTTTCTCATTTATATAGCCCAAAGCGATTACCCGAGATATGTCGGATTTAAATCATTTGATTTAAATCATTTTATATTTATGTTATAGATAGGCATTTCCAAATCAAGAATATAAAGACCATTAAACAAATGTGCAACACCATATCATATATCATTTAAGTAAAACGAACAACGGTTGTTCTTTATTATAAATGAAAAACCTTTCTTGTCCAAACAAGAAACATAAATAATGTTTTTGCTTATAGCAGGCACATAATAACAATCTTCTAATTCTATAACTAGCCCAGAGGGCAAAGATAAATGATAAGTTCCTACGGCCAGTGCAGGAACTTTTGCTCCATTCCCAACACGTAGGCCAACCTCTCCTTTTGCCAAAGTCCTACTCCTTCGGAGTTCCTGCACATTAACACAAATGTGAAAACCACATCCAGTATCTAATACCCATGATGTAGAAGTAGACAAGTTGACTTATATAACATATATACCTGAATTAGAAGTCATACTTCCTTTCCTTTTCTTCACTTCTTCCAAATAAGCATGACAATTCCTTTTTCAGTGTCCAGGTTTTCCACAGAAGTGACAATCACCTTCTTTAGCCACCCACCTATAGGTTTTAAAGCCTGTTTGGTTTTGGAATTGGGTTTGGCACCAGATTTAGATCCTATCTTCTCCTTGCCTTTCCAATTTCCTTTAGCATTCCCCCTTTTCACCATCATTATGGGAGCGGGTCCTGCCTTTTTCATGTTGTTCTCAACAGTTATTAACATGCTCAACAACTCAGTAAGGGGTTTCGTAATTTCATTCAAAAGATAATTTATGACAAATTGAGAATAGATGCTGTTCAGGGATTGCAAAACAAGATCTGTTTGGGCCTCCGGAGTGATTGGAAAACCCAACCTATCAAGGTACTCAATATACCCAATCATTTTCAGCACATGTGGACCAACTGGATCACGTTCACCCATCTTGCGGTGATACTGACGCCTTGCTTGTATCATACCTCTCTGTCGAGCATGCCCTTGAACAATTTCTTGAGATGCTTGATCATCTCATAAGCATCCATCAACTCGTGTTTGCTTACGAAGCTCGGCGTTCATGGTTGCTAGCATGAGACAACTCATGTCCAGAGCATCATCTTGATGCTTCTTGTAAGCATTATGCTCCTTGCGTAGTGCGAAAGATCACCGGTCTTTGCGAGGAATGGGCTTTTCAATGGCATATAGCTTGCGCTCTTGTTTGAGGACAATCCTCAAGCCAGTCAAGGAAATTAATTCCACTCAGCTTGTCCTTCTCAAGGACTTATCGTAGTGAAAGACTACTTGTATTATTGTTGTTTGCCATTGATATCTACAATTTATAAGTACAAAAAAAAAAAATAAGTCAAATTGCAGAGTTGATATTATGTAATTGATAATAGTCATTCAAAATATACCTCCAACTATTTTATTCAAATTAATAGCCCTCACCATTAATTTGGAAAGCATTTTTTCAATTAAATCTTTCTAGTGAGCCAAGATCCATATTTCATTATGCCCTAAGTTAGCTTTGGCTAATCTCTTAAAACACAATTATTTAGGTAGACAACCCTTTTGTCAATTATATCATATATAACTCTTGGATAGTTTGGTAAACAACATTTGTTTCTAGTCCATCTTATGGTACCTACCAAACTCTATGCCTCTTAGTCCACAATCCTATTGAGATAACTTAGTTAAGTCGGGCCCAATGATTTTAACAGTTTGGATATCACAATTATCCTATCGCATCTTACCAAGATAAATAGGGTACTTTGCTTTGGCAAACCTACATCTATTGATCAAGGGCTTGATGAGTGTTATTCATTGGAAGGCATCTGATTTAGACTTAATAGTTTAATGAGGGATTTTATAAATAAATTTAGATTTCACCAATTTTTAATCTTATTAAGAATGCACATTATTTATCATATCATATCGCATATAAGTATAAATAAAGTACAAAAATAAATGTGTCACAGTTATGGCCCAATCCACTGTCAATCTTTTCAAGCTAATGAAAGATTGAAGGTCAATCTAAGATGGTAAAAGATCTTAAAATAAATAGCTTCCTTGGATCTTCCTCAAGCATGTGCCTCTTCTCCATCATCATCTTTCCATCGTGTTCTCCATCTTGACATCTTCATCGATTACAGATTATTACATGACATAAAGAAACCTCGAGTTACATTCGAGGGGATTTAGATGAGAAGAGAATATTACATTAGAATGTATAGAAAGGCACGACATGCAAGTCGTATTTCAAAACCAAAAACCACTAACCTATGGGTTAAAAGGCCATAACTGTGCACCATGCATATCACAATAAACACATAACAATTTATATATAATTAAAGAAAACTATATATAACATATAGGGGACACGACCATCGTAAGCTATTTCTGACGGGGGGGTCCAGAGGGGTCTTCCTCAGCGGTGGTATCTACAAACGGTTTGAAATCATATATTTAATCCACCAAAACAATCATAATAACAATACACCGGTACATATCATATATGTCGATTTCAATTAATCATATTAAATCGAATCTGCATACTTCTAATCCAATTAGAACATAAGTTATATCTTTTATTATTACGCCATATAAGATACAATTAATGTAACATCATATACATGCATATCTATTATTTGATATTCATAATACCGAATATATCGATTACGAATATCATATACTCAATTAATAGAACATCATATACATGCATATCTATTACTAATATTCATAATAACAGAATATGTCGATTACAGAATATCATATACTCAATTTCAGTTCGGTAAAATTGTATCACCATATATCATATATATCGAAAACAATGAAATCAATTTCAGATCGGTAAAATTGTATCATCACATATCATATATATTGAAAATAATTAAACACGTTATCTGAATTAATCGTTTCGCAAGTAGCTCTGATACCACTGAAGGGTTTCGACACAGAAATGCACAGCGAAAATAGAATAATTTAAACCAAATTCGAAACCCTAAACAAGATCCATGCGAAAACAATTAATTCAGTGGTTAGAAATTATACCGAATATGAAAATGCTTCTGAAATTGATGCGCTCGAATCTCCAACGCAATCCAAACGAATCGCGCCTCTACGGTATCCACACGAACGCATGAGCAAACTGTCAAACGATCTGCGATAAAAAGGAACTGCAGATGTATTAGCCACCAAAAGGAATGGATTTTAGAACTGTTTCTCTCTAGTCTCTCTCTAACGATCTATTTCTGAGTTTTAAAATGGACAGAAAAGAAAAAAAATGGACAGAAAAGTTAAGTTTTCTTTCCAATTCTTATGTTTCTGAGTTTTTTAATAAATGGAAAAGAAATGAAATGGATAGAAAACTTGGCCACTTTTTCTGCCAAAGTTTTCCGTCCAAATTTGGCCTGATTTAGATGGAAAAGAAATTGAAATAAGTAATATTTTTATAATTCTCATATTATCCTCAACTTTTAATATAATAAATTTTAAATTACAACGCATGTCCTCAATTTTAAATTTTCTATTCTTTTCTATTAAAAACTAAGAAACAACACAAAGGAAAACTTCAAGTTTTCTATTCTTTTCTTTTCTGCTTACAATTTAAGTTTTCTATTCTTTTATTTTCTGCTCAAAACTCGTAAGCAGTGTAAGAACTATTAGGTTATGAAGTTATGATATAACCTAAAGTGGCTACTATATCATATATATAGTAGTTAAAAAAGAGGATTAATCAAAACCTAATTTCATAAAATCCAATTTATTATATATATATATATATATATATATATATATCTTAATTAAGTCTTACTTAATTAATATACATATATACAAATTATCCTTTTAATTTAAATTAAGTGATTTAAATACTATTAATCATATTAATATATTTAAATTCTTAAAATTTAAATTAATTCTATTTTAAATTACGTTCTACATGTGTGTGACCCTATAGGTTATTATTACGTTGGCAATAGTTTTAAAATCATATTATAAAATTATAAATGTTGGAAGCGTCTAGTAATGCATCACTGCTACCCAAGTAATAATAAGATCGATGATTTGATGCAACCTTTTAAGTGGCCAATGTTTCAATGTAATTTAATCCTTTTAACCTTAATATCCTAGATTAAACTCGAGTCATGGAATGTGTCATACTCTTCATAATTTAATCTAATTTTTCTTGATCAATGAGTAGACTATATGAAACAAATCACTATTTGAGCATGGCCATGCATTTCATAGTCCTACTCAATCAAGAGGCCTATGGATATTATGAGACCCCAGATTTTATCAATAAAGATTTAAATTTTGTTGAAATAATTTTTTAATATTATGGTGTGAATTTAAGATAATATTATAGTTGTGGGTAGTATTTATAAATTTTGCAAAGTATGCAAGTGGTTATATTATATTTCGATTGGTGGGGAATATTCGGTTTAGCGGGGAATATTAAATACAACTACTCAATCATTGGTGGACCCTATAATGAAATTATTGTCGGATTGAGAAAACGACAAAAATATTTTATTAAAATAACGGCGGAAGTTTTACTGTAGTTCTTCTTGTTGAACTACTCGGTAGTAAAAGTACGAAGAATACGTGTGGTTGCATAATAAAGCACGATATTGATTATTGATGCTTATGTGAGAAGTCACTCGGTTTGATTCCATTATTGTCGATTAATAATATGAATTATTATAGCGATAATGACGTTTTGTTTTATTCAGTATTATTAACGTAATAAAAGCGAAACATCTTTTATATAAAATAGAATACTTTATTAAAGTTATTCTATAAATAGAATATATTATATTTTATTATGCATAGTGTTGCATAGTGTTTTACATAGTGTTTTGCATAGTATTGTATAGTGTTTGCATAGTAAAATGTTTTTATATAAATAGAATATATTATATTTTATTTAAAAGATTTTTCTTTAAATATGGACCGCCGATTAAAGTAAATCAATCTGGACCGTTCATGGATTAGTTACTATGCATTCCATTTTCCTATAAATAGAAGCTCATTCCTTCATTATTTTCTTACTTAATTCATTGAAACTCTAGAGAGAGAAATTATAGAGAGAAGCTATAGAGAAAATTATAGAAAGAAGAAGAGTATTCTCTTTACTTCACTACTTCTATATTCAGGTTCTTTTACTAGTAAGGGTATTATTTGTTGTACCCGTAAGGGTGTTATTCTTTGTTCTTGAAGAGAACTTCATTATTCCATTCATTATTATTACATTGGAATAACTTTGTAAAAGTGGCATACCCTATACATAACTTTTGTATCATGCTGGATACCCTATACTTGGTGAAATCCTTATGTTATTCCATTGCTTATTATTACATTGGAATAACTTTGTATACGCCGGTTTACCCCTATACTTGGTGACATTCTTCTATTATTACATTGGAACATCACATGCATGTGTTTTTTACACTTTGACTGGTTCCGCTTTTATTATTCTGTTGGAACATCCTCATGCATGTGTTTTACACCGACTGGTTCCGCTCTTTATCATTCATTGGAATATCCTATCGTATGTTTTACACCGGATCCGTTCCATCTTTAATATTCTGTTGGAACATCTTGTTTGTGTGAATTTCACGACCAGTTCCGTTATTATTATTTCATTGGAATAACTTTTATCATGCGAGAAATACACCGCATGCATGGTGATTTCTTTTGTTATTCCATTCTTTATTATACCCAAATTGGTTAAAACTTTGACTTCTATACTCTATGAAATTAGTAGAATATCCTTGATATTTGCGTTTCATCCAATATCTTTTCATGGAAATATTCTTGATCATTCTTGAATTTTACTCTACTGCAAACAAGATCATGTTGACAATTTGGGCGTTAATAATTCATGGATTAAATAATTCTTGAACTTGTTTTATTGAATTATTATGTCATTGTCATCATCCTCATGTTATATTATGTTATCTTTGGCTTACGTGCATAGATGAACTTAGTATGATTATGACCGAGGATCATTAGGGTATAATCATGACTTGATATAAATGATGTGACAAAAGTCCTCGGTGGCTTTGTAATGCGGTGATTGATAGTTTTGGTATGATTATGACCGGGGGTGATTCGGTATAGTCATGACCATTGATAATTTGATTAAAATCCTTGGCCGTAGTACGAGGGATGATTAGATGTAATGGTTTATTTATTAAAAGTTTGAGTCTCGGCGATAAAAAATTGATGAAAACCTTTTAAAACCTAAAAGATAGTAGACTTTATTCTCTACTTGACTCTTTTAATGGATTGCTAATTCATTGCGCAGTTAAACGGGTTGTCTATTGTATTTTATCGGTTTAACATTGTTGTTGAAGGCTAATGATAATTTATTACGCATTATCTTAGTCATAATATTTCTTCTTGGGCTAGTTGAGCTCACCCTTTCTTTCATTGTTCTCTTGAGAAATGAGAACATAAATTTGGACGAAGTCGGGGAGCGAAGTAATGGTCCAGAGGATAGCATTAGTAGTCCTCACTATTACGTGAAATAGTGTGATAATAGTTGTAATGAGGACTCCTTTTGAGTTTGTATAATATCTAGTAGACAATATTTGTATTCAAACTCACGGTTTATGTCGTATTATACCACGGACGATTAGGTTAATAAGTTGTATTTGAATTTATGTACCATGTAAGTGGCGACCCAAGATGGGTGGCGTATACCCAATTTTGGGGGCGTCAACAGGTATCGAGCTTAGGGATATGATCCACGGCTAAGATGCGAGATAAGAACTAGGAGGGAGAGCAGGGAATTCCTTCGCTAGTATGACCTACCTAAGTTTATTTGTTATTTAATTGGTCGGTCAGAGTATAGGGATAATATTTGATATATTAATTAACCCTTTTGCTTCATAATTCCTTTCAGGTAATAAGAGTGTAGCTAGGTCGAGCGGGGGTAACAGTGGAATAGAACGGTGGTCATCATTTAGTAGTTATATTTGGTGAATCAACTAGGGTGAGGCGAACCCAATGTTGGAAGAGTATTTTGCCACTATCATACAAGATGTCTAATGACATACAACCTCGTGTCATCATAAAGATGCAGGTTTGTGCTCATCCACTTCTTTGAGTATATTTACGAACACTACCTATATGATCTTGGTGTTTGTTTGAAGTATAATTCTCAATTTGAGACAGTGGAGATAATGATAAATCAAGAGAAGACTCACCATTGGGAAGAATATGATAGTAATCTTCTCATTTTTCTTTGGGGTCTATTGGGTAAACCAAGAATAATTCTGTGGCCATATGATATCTATCATAACCTAGAAGTATGGCCTCCCATGTACGAAGGTTTCCTTGAGCACTTCCCAAAGATTCTAATTTCTAAAACAGTTTTTGACTATACATTTATGTAAGGTGTCATTGTGACGTGCTATCCAAAGATGGGATGAAAGTCACAGTTGGTATTAATGTGACGTACTATCCAAATCTTGGATGAGAGTAATGATTTTGAATGATATTTATATCATTAATAAATTTCTTAACGTATTCTTGAAGATTTCCTAGCCTACCCTAGAGCGTGAAATCGAATTTTGTATTGACCCCGATCTGAAAACCCATTTCTTAAACCCTCAAATATTTCTTCAACTAAAAGGATCTCATTTACAAGGATTATGATGAAATCATCATAATAAAAGCATTGGACTAATGAAAATTATGGGTATATGAAGTATTAGTAAGTGTTATGATGAGTTATGTTGGTTATTATGTGAAAACATGAAAGTTTCTTAGAAATCACAAAAGTTGAAAATCGATTTTTGGTGAAAAAGCGTAACATGAAATTCAATTGACCATATCTCCTATTATATTTTGAATTTTTGAGTGTGGTCAAGTCCTAGAGTTAGATCTATGAGTTACCTAACTAATCCAAGTAGAATTACTGGAAAAGGTGTTGTAGATTTTTGTGTGGACTGATTTTAGCAAAGGAGGCCAAAGCTGTAAATTTCAAAAATGCTACTGCCCAGAAACTTTAAGGGGCTGTCTCGGCCACTTAAATTATGAGAAAAATTCTGGCCTTTTGGGACATGAAATTATATGGTATAAAGTACCTCCTGTCCAAAAATGAGCTCATTCTGACTTAAAATGAGCAAGTTATGACTATTTCAATATTTAGATTTTTAAAATGAAAAACGCTTATAACCAAGTTCTATAACTCCGATGACCATGAAATTTAAACTGGAGGCTCACGTTAACATGTGTAAGGTCCTGCCAAGATTTGAGAATTTTTGGAGTTAAACTTGAGGTAGCTAATTTCTTAAGAATTAATTAGAAATTGATTTTTGAAAAATAGTAAATGAATTTTAAAAATTCCGAGAAAAATATATTTTCATTATGAGACTATATTATGCTAAATCCCAGAAAAGAAATATTTTTGGACTGATTTGGTATTTTCATGAAAATAGTTTAGTTACTGAACATATGAGTTAAATATGTTATGTGAAGTAACAAAGTTGAAAATATGATTTTATGGCTAGAGAATCCTATATAGAGTATATATGTATTTTTTTGATGAGGATTTGATAATTGGTGATGATATTTTATGAGTATGGCATTTTGAATGATTAAATGCATTATATGGTAAAGCGTAAACAATTAAGATAAATTGTTTATAAATTTAAGAAGTGATTAAAATATTGTTATAATATTAATGATATTAGATTATGAGATTATTAAGTGATTGAAAACATGGGGATATTCTTGAATCTGGATAAATTATATTATAAATGTTTAATATTTATCCTTTATCTCATTTGATTGATTCTTTATATCATTATCCTCATGTTTATATTATGTTGAAAGTCATCTGTGGCACATAGTGCATAGATGGACTTGGTATGATTATGACCACGATTATTCGGTATAATCATAACCGTAATTGAAAACACAATTATCTTTGGTAGTAGTGCATGGATAATTTGTGGTCGTGATACTAATGAATACACAATTATCTTTGGTAGTAGTGCATGGATAATTTGTAGTCGTGATACTAATGAATACACAATTATCTTTCAGTAGTAGTGCATGGATAATTTGTGGTCGTGATACTAATGAATACACAATTATCTTTGGTAGTAGTGCATGGATAATTTGTGGTCGTGATACTAATGAATACACAATTATCTTTGGTAGTAGTGCATGGATAATTTATGGTCGTGATAAATGAATACACAATTATCTTTGGTAGTAGTGCATGGATAATTTGTGGTCGATACTAATGAATACACAATTATCTTTGGTAGTAGTGCATGGATAATTTGTGGTCGTGATACTAATGAATACACAATTATCTTTGGTAGTAGTGCATGGATAATTTGTGGTCGTGATAATCTTAATGAATACACATTATCTTTGGTGCGTAGTGCATGGATAATTTGTGGTCGTGATATCTTAATGAATACACATTATCTTTGGTAGTGAGTGCATGGATAATTAAATGGTCGTGATACTAAATGAATATCCTTGGCACGTAGTGCGGGGATGATTCGATGATATGGATTAATTATTGAAATGAGTCTCAATGAATGAAATATTAATTCATGGATGTGGTAAAAGTCATCTTTAGTAGTAGTGCATTGATAGACTTGGTATGATTATGACCACGGATTATTCGGTATAATCAGGTCGTAATTGAAAACACGAATATCCTTGGCGATGAGTGCATGGATAATTTGTGGTCGTGATACTATTAAGCTAAGTCTCGATATTATTGGTTTTACGATTGTATATCTTTGGCTTGTAGTGCAAAGATGAATTGTTAATGAATATCTTTGGTAGGATTGCAAAGATGAACTTAATATTTTCAACGATAAAGGTATTTAAGGTATCCTCACCTCTTTATCATATCAGTCATTACCCTAATTTCGAGAGGCTAAATTCCATAAGGAGGGAGATTGTGAGACCCCAGTTTTATCAATAAAGATTTAAATTTTGTTGAAATAATTTTTTTATATTATGGTGTGAATTTAAGATAATATTATAGTTGTGGGTAGTATTTATAAATTTTGCAAAGTATCACAGTGGTTATATTATATTCGATTGGTGGGAATATTCGGTTTAGCGGGGAATATTAAATGCAATGGCTCAATCATTGGTGGACCCTAGCAATGAAATTATTGTCGGATTGAGAAAACGACAAAAATATTTTATTGAAATAACGGCGGAAGTTTTACTGGTTATTCTTGTTGAACTACTTCGGTAGTAAAAAAATGCGATGTCGTGTGGTTGCATAGTAGCACACCATATATTGATTATTGATGCTTATGTGAGAAGTCACTCATTTGATTCCATTATTGTCGATTAATAATATGAATTATTATAGCGATAATGACGTTTTGTTTTATTCGTATTATTAACGTAATAAAAGCGAAAACATCTTTATATAAAATAGAATACTTTATTAAAGTTATTACATAAATAGAATATATTATATTTTATTATGCATAGTGTTGCATAGTGTTTTTTGCATAGTGTTTTGCATAGTATTGTATAGTGTTTGCATAGTAAAATGTTTTTATATAAATAGAATATATTATATTTTATTTAAAAGATTTTTCTTTAAATATGGAATAGTCAGTTAAAAAAATAAATCAATCTGGATAGTTCATGGATTAATTCTTATGCATTCCATTTTCCTATAAATAGAAGCTCATTCCTTCATTATTTTCTTACAAATTCATTGAAACTCTAGAGAGAAATTATAGAGAGAAGCTATAGAGAAAAATTATAGAAAGAAGAAGAGTATTACCTTACTTCACTACTTCTATATTCGGTTCTTTTTTACGGTAAGGGGTATTATTTGTTGTACCTAAAGAAGTGTTATTCTTTGTTCTTGAAGAGAACTTACATTATTCCATTCATTATTATTACATTGGAATAACTTTTGTAAAAAGTGGCATACCTATATACATAACTTTGTGTCTGTGTGGCATACCTATACTTGGTGAAAATCCTTATGTTATTCCATTGCTTATTATTACATTGGAATAACTTTTGTCTGTGATTTACCCTATACTTGGTGACATTCTTCTATTATTATTACATTGGAACATCACATGCATGTGTTTTACACCTACTGGTTCCGCTTTTTATTATTACATTGAAACATCACATGCATGTGTTTTTACAGGACTGACCGTTAAAATCTTTATCATTCTGTTGGAATATCCTATCATGTGTTTTACAGGATCTGGTTCCATCTTTATTATTACTGTTGGAACATCACATCGGTGTGAATTTCACGACACAGTTCCGTTATTATTATTACATTGGAATAACTTTTATTTGTCTGATCTACCGCATGCATGGTGATTTCTTTTGTTATTCCATTCTTTATTATACCCAGTTAGTTTAAAACTTTGACTTCTATACTCCATGAAATTAGTAGAATATCCTTGATATTTGCGTTTCATCGATATCTTTTCATGGAAATATTCTTACGATCATTCTTGAATTTTACTCTCTGAAACAAAGATATCATGTTGACAATTTGGGCGTTAATAATTCATGGATTAAATAATTCTTGAACTTGTTTTATTGAATTATTATGTCATTGTCATCATCCTCATGTTATATTATGTTATCTTTGGCTTACGTGCATAGATGAACTTAGTATGATTATGACCGAGGATCATTCGGTATAATCATGACTTGATATAAATGATGTGACAAAAGTCCTCGATGGCACATAATGCGATGATGGATAGTTTTTGGTATGATTATGACCGGGGGTGATTCGGTATAGTCATGACCATTGATAATTTGATTAAAATCCTTGGCCAAGTAATGCGGGGATGATTAGATGTGGTGGTTTATTTATTAAAATTTGAGTCTCGTGATAAAAAATTGATGAAAACCTTTTAAAACCTAAAAGATAGTAGACTTTATTCTCTACTTGACTCTTTTAATGGATTGCTAATTCATTGCAGATTAAACCGGTTTGTCATTGTATTTTATCGGTTTAACATTTGTTGAAGGCTAATGATAATTTATTACGCATTATCTTAGTCATAATATTTCTTCTTTGGGCTAGTTGAGCTCACCTTTTCTTTCATTTGTTCTCTTGAAAATGAGAACATAAATTTGGACGAGTCGGGAACGCAAGTAATGGTCGAGAGATAGCATTAGTAGTCCTCACTATTACGTGAAATAGTGTGATAATAGTTGTAATGAGGACTCCTTTTGAGTTTGTATAATATCTAGTAGACAATATTTGTATTCAAACTCACGATTTATGTCGTATTATACCTACGCAGTTAGGTTAGTAAGTTGTATTTGAATTTATGTACCATGTAAGTGGCGACCCAAGATGGGTGACGTATACCTAATTTTGGGGGCGTCACAGATATCACCCCTAATATATAGGATGGTTAAATTCCATCTAGATCACTCATATTCCTCACACGATTCATGATGTACCCAATAATCACCTTTATAGTCCACCCTATTAAAGGTGACATTTGATGATATCAAAGTACATAAATTCCGTGTAGAAATATAATGATTTCTTCGAATTCGGAGGACCATTACATCATTATCACTATGAGAATTGCTAATGACACTTCGCGTATAATGCTCCACATAGAATTCTCATGGTGGGTCCATCGATTCATCGTTCTCTAACATGTACTATGCATTGACTTAATATCTCATATTTTATGACCAATAAAGATTTGGTCATCATCCAATCCATCCACTAGTCTTAATGCATCATTGTTGTCCCATCAACAATAATACTCAACTAGGGACATTTAAGAACAATGATACTAATTGTAATTATATAATCTCAGTATTCAAGTCACATACTTGAAACTATATAATTTGTATCATTATTCTAAAAAGATTTTTTTATTATGTTAACATTTATATAACGCATGATAAATAAAACCATAATAAAATCATTCATTTATTCAATCAAATATAATATCAAAACGTTAAGCAATTATATCAAATAATTGGCCTCTGAAGCATAAACTCTAACAACAATGGTCATTTTGCGAGATAAGAGTCTAGAACTAGGAGGGAGAGACGAGTTATATACTTCGTAGTGTAAGACCCCAAATTTTTTTAAATAAAAAGGAATTTCCTTTATTTATTATTTTGAAATAGTAAGGGTTGATTTGATTAATGTGGATAGTTAAGGGTTAAATCATGAAATATTTCAAAATAAGCAAGTGGTTATAAAATATTCATTATTGTCGGGAATATTAGTTTTGGTGGTGGAATATTAAATGCGTCGGGGGGAATATTAAATGCGACAGTAGCGACCGTGTGTGGGCCCATAACGAAAGCGATTGGATGAAGAAAACGACAAATATAAGTTGTTTTTAAATAACGGGCGTAGTTATTCACAGATTAATCTTTGTTGGAATACCGGTTGGTTAAAACACACGATGTCTGGCGTTGTTGACGATGGCTTACTACTGCGGTATTGCACCAATTATTGATTCTTACGTGAAGAAGCCTTTACTCGATAATGGTTCGATAATTCTTTATTCGATATTTTATTGAGTTAATAATTCTTTGCGTTGATATTTTATATTCTTTGTTGTTTGATAATTGTCATTACACGATATTTTTCATTATCGAAGCAATAATTCATATTATCTGAATAATATTATTAGATAACATTATTGGCAATGTCTAGAAAGTTACATCTAAGGAGAGAGTTTGGTCATCTAATTGCGGCGCCGATGAGAGAAATTCTTATTGAAAGCCCTCTTTCTGAGGCTGCTGGTTGTCGATATTGTGATTACTGTAATATTATTTGTGAATAATTAATTATTGATTTATATGATGAGGAAAATATTGATTTTATGTGGATATAGATGGAAAATTTTTAAAATGACAATTGTTGAAAATTAATATTTTATCTTTTACGATAAAATAATTCGTTTAAATATATTATTTTAATAATATATTAATAATGATATTTTTACAACGAATGTGGGATATATGAGTATCTGAGGAGGAAGAGTATTTTTGTTTGCATTAAATGTTTAAAACATGTTAAACATGTCGGTGGACCCCATTTATTGGTGAAATTTGATTATAGCTTTGTAAAATCGCCCCGTTTGTGGATTTCGTCAATTTCTATTTGGAATTTGGAAAAACTTTCTTCTGCAAAGTTGTAGAGAATTGAATTTCCTATAAAAACTCATGAGATTCGAATTTTCTGATGAAAGGGCTATTTATTATGAATTATTGAAGTTAGAAGGAAGCTCAAAATAATTGATTTTTGGGAGTTTAAATTATTTTTTTTAAGAAAAACGTTTTTGTATTTTTTTGGACATCATTAACATGTGTGGCTGGTGTTTTCAGACCAAAAAGGTGGGCTAAGGAAAATTTGTATAATTATATTAATATTATATTAAATTTTACGCTTTGGTGTTCTAAGCGTTTTCTATAAATAGGGTGCTTAGGTTAGAATTGAAAATCACACGAGAAACTGAAGTTTTCTCTCTATTTCTCTCGATATTTTCGCGTATTCTTGTGAGTATTTTGAGTATACTTTGAGTATTGATATACGGTGCAAGTTCATTGACCTTATACAGGTATTCGGTTGAGAAATCTTTGCTCTTTGAGGTAAGGGATATTATTTTTTTTCGTAATGATATTATTTCTTGATATCATTATCTTTGAAATATTGATCTGAAAGTTTTTATCAAATTTGGAACTTTTTCATGTCGGGGTTACTTATTCATGGGTTCTTATTCATGAGTTCTTATTCACGAGTTCTTATTCAAGCGAGTTCTTATTCACGAGTTCTTATTCACGATTCTTATTATTACTATTCAAGCGTGAAGATGTTTTTGTGGAATTTCTATCTTTTGGTGTCGAGTTCTTATTCACGTATCTGGACACTATTCACGATATCTGACACTATTCACGTATCTGATCTTATTCATTAAAAATAAAATTTCTTCTTTTTCGTCCAAAATATCTATTACGGATACTAGCTTTGATTGTATCCATGTTTTGATCATTCTTGAATTTTACACCACTATGATTATTTTTGAGGTATTTTTTGAATGGATAAAACCAAGTACGAATCCTTAATCCTTAATCCTTGTCATTTTGTTTCAATTGGATTCGTTTCTTTAAAAAAAAAAAATATTTTCATCATCCTCGATCTTTAAATGATGATATTATGGAATATCTTTGGCTGTAGTGCAATGAATGATTTCTTAAGAATATCTTTGGCTGTGGTGCAAAGATGAATGATTTCGAAGAATATCTTTGGCCGTAGTGCAATGAGCAGTGTTTAAATGAACATGACCAATGATGAATATCTTTGGCACGTAGTGCGAAGATGAATATTTGATTCAGATGTATATTGATTGATGTTACGAGGGATAAAAGATGAGCGATGAACTTTTAAATTCATACATAGAAGATAGTAGTTTGCATTCTCTCTTAACTCTTCAATGAATTATTATTTCATTGCGAATATTGATTTAAAATTTGTTGTCTATTGTATTACATTATATTTTTTCCTGTTGAAGACTAACGATAATTTGTTGTATATTATCTTAGTCATAATATTCTTTCTTGAGCTAGTTGAGCTCACCCTTTTCCTTTTTGTTCCATTTTTCTCGGGAGAGGAGAATATAGCGAAATGCAGAGTCGGGTATGGAATGAAGGTTTAGAAAGGATTGTTTAGTAGTCCTCACCATTTTGTAAAATAATGTATCGATAAATGTGATGAGGATTTATTTGAGTATAGATATTGTCTAGAAGATAATATTTGTATTCAAACTCACAGTTTTCTTGTTGTAATAATAAAGTTGTAGTTGTTTACGTACCATGTATTGACAACTTCGAATAGGTGATGTATACCTATTTTGGGGCGTCGCGGTTAGTATCGAGCTTAGGGATATGATCTACTGGCGGAGATCGGGAATAGAACTAGGAGGGAGGCGAGTAAATCCTTATTAGTGTGTCTACTAAGCTTATTTGTTAGTTGGTCGATATATAGGGATATTATGTGATATATTGATTTCCTTAATTAACCCTTGTTTTATGATGGTATTTGAGAATGTCGTTGAGAATATTAACATGGAAAAATGAGGCCAGTGGAGATGCTGTCTTTACAGCGAGGAGAGAGCGTGCAG
Source organism: Panax quinquefolius (assembly GCA_020205615.1). Taxonomy (NCBI): domain Eukaryota; kingdom Viridiplantae; phylum Streptophyta; class Magnoliopsida; order Apiales; family Araliaceae; genus Panax; species Panax quinquefolius. The sequence continues at coordinate 162,246,791 of CM035152.1, forward strand.
CAGTGGCAATGTTCTCTCTGTGAACAACACCATTGAAAGCGAGATGATGAGCGAGGGATGTTTAGAAGCTTTTTGCGATTCATGCAAAAAAATCGAACGAGGAGACTTCGTGTTCAAAATCTGAGGAGGAAATGATAGCAATTCACGGGTTATCACGACCCAAGCGATTCGAAAGAGTTGGGACCACGAATTTAAGGAAAGCGGATCCGATCATGGCGCGGAAACATGGGTCAAACAAATTACCAAGATATTCGATGTCTTGGGATGCGGAGAAACGAAGGTTCCATTCGCCACCTTTATGTTAAAAGTGGCGAAGCGGACTCTTGGTGGGAGTGCGTGAAGCGTACCCATCCAGCCGCTTTTCGGCGTATGTGGGAGACATTTGAAAAGTATTTAATGACAAATACTTTCACGAAAGTGTTAAATCATATGAAGGAAGTGGAGTTCATCGATTGGAACAAAACAACATGGCGGTGTCTCGATGCGAGGCAAAGTTTGCGAGTTATCGAGTTTTGCACCTCATTTGGTGGAGAATGAGGAGCGTGTATGGCGGATGTTTCTTAGAGGTTTGAAACGGCGGCGTCGTCGATATCTCATTTCTCATAAATTTTCTCTCTATTCGGATGTTGTAAGCAGGGCTCAATTATTAGGCGAGATACTTGATCTGCACGGTCATTTGAGGACCTGAACCGAGGATCGTACTCGAGAGATAGCGATCAGCAGAATAATGATAACTGCGGAGAAAAGAAAGCGAGACGGACAAAAATGGTAACCACTCGGTGGTAATCATAGCCATGAAAATAGAAGAAAAGCGAGTCGGGAGGAGATTTTAAAGAGGAGATTTAACAACGACCATATGAAGGCAGCGGTCTTGCGTGACAAGCGGGTTCTAAGGGAGGAGAAAACGACCACCGGTCATATCTTTCAAATCTGGGAAAAGAGGACATATCGGTCAAAGCGCCCCTAACAGTTCAAGGTATGCTATATATTGTGGAAAGGAAGGACATATCGCTCGAGATTATGCGATGGCGAAACCTAGTTCAATGAGGGGCGGTGACTCAAAAAATTTGTCCCGAAAAAGTCAAAGTCAACGATTAGGAAAGGCGTTTGTTGTGTTGGTCATAATCACGAGGAACCCAAACGAGGTGATCACGGGTAAGCTATTTATAAATTCTTGCGAAGTTTATACCTTACTTGATCTGGGGTCTTACCCATTCATTTATCTCTCTGCATGTGCTCAGCGTTTAAACTTGACTCGGGAGAAATTAGACTTTGACCTATCTGTGGAAACTCCGTTAGGAGAAACTTTCATCACATCCACTGTTTATAAATCTTGTTTGATTCAAGTTGGCACCATTACCTTTTACTGTTGACCTTATCTCTTTAAAGATACTTGCTTTTGATGTGATTTTAGGGATTGATTGGTTAACTACTCATCATGCCAAAATTGATTGTTTTAAATAAGGTTGTTAGTTTTCATATTCTAACCAACTGTTATGCAATTCAACAACTAAACCATTAAAATCAATCACTATCATATCTAATCATAAAAGCTATTCGTTTATTAAAAAGCGGATGTCGAGCTTTCTTAGCCCATGTTATGGATTTGAATAAAGACACGTCAAATTTGAATAATATTCTGTTTGTTATTGACTTTCTGGCGTATTTCTAGAAGAACTTCCGAGTCTACCCCGAGCGTGAAGTTGAATTCTTTATTGATCTTGAACACAGTACAAGCCCATTTCTAAAACCCCATATCGAATGGCTCTATTGAACTTGAGGAGTTAAAGGTCCAACTACGAGGAATTGTTGGACATCGGTTTCATTAAATCTAGTACATCTCCTTGGGGTGCTCTGTTTTATTTGTAAAGAAGAAAGCGGGGAGTATCGACTTTGTATTGACTATCGAGAATTGAACCATGTCACCATCAAGAATAGGTATCCTCTACCTCGTATTGATGACTTGTTTGACCCGATTGCAAGAGGCACAATTCTTTTCAAAAATCGATCTTAGATTACGGATATCATCAATTTGAAGATTAAAAGCGAGGATATTCAAAAGCGCCTTGAAACTTCGGTATGGGCATTATGAATTCTTAGTCGTGTCTTTTCGACTAACTAATGCTCCTATGACTTTCATGGATATGATGAGCCAAGTATTCAAGGAATATTTGGATCAATTCGTTGTTGTCTTTATTGATGACATCCTCATATATTCAAAAGCCGTGAAGATCATGAGCACCATTTGAAGTTTGGTACTCGAAGGCTTCGTGAAAACCAACTATATGCCAAATTGAAGAAATGTGAGTTACGGCGAGGAAGTAGCATTCCTTGGGCGCGTGGTGTCGAAACATGGAGTATCTGTTGATCCGTGAAGATTGAAGCAATCTGAAAGTTAGAACAACGAAAGTCGGTGGCCAAATGCGTAGTTTTTGGGCTTAGTGGGTTATTATCGGAGATTCGTGGAAGGGTTTTCTCGAATCGCTACTCCATTAACTTCAACTAACTTCGGAAGGATACAAAATTCGTTTGGAGCGAAGAATCGAGAAAAAGTTTCGAAGAGCTTAAGAGGAGACTTATTTGACTTTGTTCTAACAATACCATCTGGTTCGGATGGATTTGTTATCTCTGACGATGCTTGAGGCGAAAGGGTTAGGATGTGTTCTCATGCAGCGTGGGAAAGTCATAGCTTTATGCCTCGCGACAACTTAAAAGAGTATGAGAGGAATTATCCTACTCATGATCTAGAATTAGCGGCCGATCGTTTTTCGCGCTAAAATATGGAGCACTATCTATATGGGAGAAAGTGGAGATATATTGAGACCATAAAAAGCTTAAATATTTCTTCACTCAAAAAGAACTCGACATGCGGCGGCGTGACGTTGGCTCGAGCTATTGAAAGACTACGACCACACTATTGATACCATACCATCTGGTAAAAGCGAGCGTGGTAGTGGGCGCGTTGAGTAGAAGATCATATCTTGAGGAGCGAGTGCGATGATGTCAGTATATCGCATAGAGCCAACTTTAATAGAAAAAGTTAAGGTTGCTCAAGCCCGCAGGCAGGAGTGATGCGTATGAAGAAGAAAGTCTGAAGGAGCTATTAGGGCGAGAATTGATGAAGAAGGAATACTTGAGTCCACTCTAGACTTTGTGTTCTAACGACTCGATTTGAAGTACAAGATTATGATGGAGGCACACAATACGCCATTTGCAATCCATCACGGAAGTACTAAAATGTATCGTGATCTTGACATACATTTTGGTGGAACAATATGAAGAGAGATTGCAAAGTTTATCTCGATGTGTTTAACTTGCCAGCGTGTAAAGGCGGAGCATCTTGTACCTAAGGGTCCGTTGCAACCACTTGAGATTCCGAATGGAAGTGGGAACACATTACTATGGATTTAGTTCTGGGTCTTCCTACGGTTTCTCAAGGCATCAATGCTATTTGGGTTATTGTTGATAGATTAACCAAGTCTGCTCATTTCTTGCCGTCTGAGAGACTTATTCCTTGAGCGTCTTGCTAGTATATACGTGAATGAGATTGTGAGGTTGCATGGCATGCTGTATCCATAGTTTGGATCGTGACCCAAGATTCACTTCAAGATTTTGGGTTAGCTTGCAAAAAGCTATGGAGCGCAGTTTTGCGATTTAGTTGACATACCATCCCCAAAGCAGACGGACAATCGATCGAGGACTATTCAAACTCTTGAAGATCTATTAAGACTACATGTCCTAGACTTCAAGGGTAGTTGGGATAAGTATTTACCATTGGTGGAATTCTCCTACAACAACAGATTATCGAGCAAGTATAGGTGTGGCTCCATTGAAGCATTATATGGGCGAAAATGTAGTTCTCGATATATTGGGGATGAGGTGGGTGAAGCAACATTGTTGGGACCCGAGTTAAATACGTATGACTACCGAAAAGATCCAAATGATTGACAGCGTATACAAAGCGGCACAAGATCGACAAAAGAGTTATCGCGGATCTTCATCGAAAGGGCGTGAAATTTAATGTAGGGATCATCGTGTATTGTTGCGAGTTGCTCCATGGAAGGGAGTTACAAGATTTGGGAAGAGAGGAAAGCTCGATCCACGATTTATTGGTCCATTTCAAATTCTTGGCCAGAGTAGGAAATGTAGCCTATAGACTTGCGTTACCTCAAGTATATGTCTAGTGTTCATAATGTGTTTCACATATCATACTTAAATAAATATGTGAAAGACCGAACCACGTTATTGAGTTAGAACAGGACGAGATAGGCGAAGACTTAGCGTATGAGGAGGTACTGTCAAGATCTTGGATAGGAAGGAGCATGTCCTACACGCAAAGGTCATACCACAAGTTAAAGTTTTGTGGAGGAATCATGCTATAGAGGAAATGACACAGGGAATTGGAAAGCGGAAATGAAGCGAGGTATCCTCACCTTTTGAAACACCCAGTCGTCGTCGATTTCGAGGGATGAAATTTCATAAGGAGGGAGGTTGTAAGACCCGTAAATTTTTAAATAAAAGGAATTTCCTTTATTTATTATTTTGAAATAGTAAGGGTTGATTTGATTAATGTGGATAGTTAAGGGTTAAATCATAAATATTTCAAAATAAGCAGTGGTTATAAAATATTCATTATTGTCGGGGAATATTAGTTTGGTGGTGGAATATTAAATGCGATCGGGGAAATATTAAATGCGACGGCCTAGCGACCATGTGTGGAGCCCATAACGAAAGTGATTGGATGAAGAAAAGCGACAAATATAAGTTGTTTTTAATTAACGGCGTAGTTATTCACAGTTAATCTTGTTGGAATACCGGTGGTTAAAACACGATGTCTGGCGTTGTTGAGCGATGGCAGCTGCAGTATTGCACCAATTATTGATTCTTACGTGAAGAGGCACTACTCGATAATGGTTACGATAATTCTTATTCGATATTTTATTGAGTTAATAATTCTTTGCGTTGATATTTTATATTCTTTGTTGTTTGATAATTGTCATTACACGTATTTTTCTTTATCGAAGCAATAATTCATATTATCTGAATAATATTATTAGATAACATTATTGGCAATGTCTAGAAAGTTACATCTAAGGAGAGGTTTGGTCATCTAATTGCATGCTATGATGAAGAAATTCTTATTGAAAGCCCCTCTTTCTGAGGAAGCTGCACGGTTGTCGATATTGTGATTACGTAATATTATTTGTGAATAATTAATTATTGATTTATATGATGAGGAAAATATTGATTTTATGTGGATATAGATGGAGAAAATTTTAAAATGACAATTGTTGAAAATTAATATTTTATCTTTTTCGATAAAATAATTCGTTTAAATATATTATTTTAATAATATATTAATGTGATATTTTACAACGAATGTGGGATATATGAGTATCTGAGGAGGAAGAGTATTTTTGTGGCATTAAATGTTTAAAACATGTTAAACATGTCGGTGGACCCCATTTATTGGTTGAAATTTGATTATAGCTTTTGTAAAATCGTCCGTTTGTGGATTTGGTCAATTTCTATTTGGAATTTGGAAAAACTTTCTTCTGCAAAGTTGTAGAAATTGAATTTCCTATAAAAACTCATGAGATTCGAATTTTTCTGATGAAAGGGCTATTTATTATGAATTATTGAAGTTAAAACTCAAAATAATTGATTTTTGGGAGTTTAAATTATTTTTGTTAAGAAAAACGTTTTTGTATTTTTGGACATCATTAACATGTGTGGCTGGTGTTTTGACCAAAAAAGGTGGGCTAAGGAAAATTTGTATAATTATATTAATATTATATTAAATTTTACGCTTTGGTGTTCTAGCGTTTTCTATAAATAGGGTCTTGGGTTAGAATTGAAAATCACACGAAGCTGAAGTTTTCTCTATTTATCTCTCGATATTTTGGCGTATTCTTGTGAGTATTTTGAGTATACTTTGAGTATTGATATCTGATTGCAAGTTCATTCAAGCGTTATTCGGATCAAAATCTTCTTTCTTTGAGGTAAGGGATATTATTTTTTTAAATGATATTATTTCTTGATATCATTATCTTTGAAATGTTGATCTGAAGTTTTTATCAAATTTGGAACTTTTTCATGTCGGGGTTACTATTCATGGGTTCTTATTCATGAGTTCTTATTCACGAGTTCTTATTAAGCGAGTTCTTATTCACGATTCTTATTCACGAGTACTATTAATGAAGCGTGAAGATGTTTTTGTGGAATTTCTATCTTTTGGTGTCGGAGTTACTATTCACGTATCGGCCTTATTCACGTATCTGACACTATTCACGTATCTGGTCTTATTCATAGAAAAATAAAATTTCTTCTTTTAATCCAAAAACATCTATTACGGATACTAGCTACGATTGTATCCATGTTTTGATCATTCTTGAATTTTACACCACTATGATTATTTTTGAGGTATTTTTGGGCGTGGATAAAACCAAATACGATCCTTAATCCTTAATCCTTAATCCTTGTCATTTTGTTTCACTTTGGATTCGTTTCTTTAAAAAAAAAAAATTTTTCATCATCCTCGGTCTTAAATGATGATATTATGGAATATCTTTGGCTGTAGTGCATTAAGAATATCTTTGGCACATGGTGCAAGATGAATGATTTCTTAAGAATATCTTTGGCACCTAGTAGTGCAAGATGAGCAGTGTTTAAATGAACATGACCAGATGAATATTTGATTCAAGATGAATATTTGATTCGGATATTGATTGATGTTACGAGGGGATAAAAGATGAGCGATGAACTTTTAAATTCATACATAGAAGATAGTAGTTTGCATTCTCTCTTAACTCTTACAATGAATTATTATTTCCATTGCGAATATTGATTTAAAATTTGTTGTCTATTGTATTCTATTATATTTTTTTCCTGTTGAAGACTAACGATAATTTGTTGTATATTATCTTAGTCATAATATTCTTCTTTGAGCTAGTTGAGCTCACCCTTTTTCCTTTTTTGTTCCATTTTTCTCGGGAGGCGAGAATATAGCGAGTATGCAGTCGGGGTATGGAATGAAGGTTTAGAAAGGATTGTTTAGTAGTCCTCACCATTTTGTAAAATAATGTATCGATAAATGTGATGAGGATTTATTTGAGTATAGATATTGTCAGAAGATAATATTTGTATTCAAACTCACAGTTTCTTGTTGTAATAATAAAGTTGTAGTTGTTTCTGTACCATGTATTGACAACTCAGAATAGGTGATGTATACCTATTTTGGGGGCGTCACAGCTAGTGTGTGACTTACCTAAGCTAAAATTATTTACTTGATAAGTTAACAAATTGTAATATGTCAATTAACCTTTGTTTTGAAGATATATTCTAGAATGATATTTGAAATGCAGGAGATGGGCAATTGAAAAATCATGATACAGAGGATATAACCGGGAAGGTACAATTCGAAAAGAAAGCAAGGTATTCTCATCTCTTTGAACTACCAGGTACGTAAATTTTGAGGGCGAAATTTCATAAGGAGGGGAGATTGTGAGACCTCGAATTTTATGAAATGAAAGTATTCAATTTTCTTATAATTATTCTATTTAGTAAATGGTTAAATTGATAAAAGGTTAAAGTTAAGGGTGATATGTGAAAATTTTTCAAAGTATGCAAGTTGTTATAAAATATTCTTTTAGTCGGGGAATATCCGTAGGACGACACAATCATTGGTGGACTCCACAACGGAAGTATTTTCATAGTAAGAAAATGACATAATTATTTATTTATAAAAATAACAGCGAAAGTGTTATCGTTAAAATTGTTGAACTACTCGGTAGTAAAAATACAGTAATACGCGTGGTTGCATATATAGTAACACACAATATTGATTATTGATGCTTACGTGAGAAGTCACTCAGTTATACTCAATTATTGCTACAGTAATTGCTGCATCATATCTCTCATATTATTGATTCAATTATTATCACAGTATCATCTGCATAATATGTTATATTATTAAATCAATAATTGAGACGGCAAAGTTATTCATATTATTATTTGCAATATTGATAATGTCTAGAAGTTCTGTCAAGGAGAGGTTTGGTCACCTAATTGCGCGCCAATAAGGAGAAATCCTTATCGGAAAGCCCTCTCTTTCTTGGGAACGACCTGGTTGTTAAATATTGTGAGTTATAATATTAATGATGAATGTTATTAAAAATCAAATTTGAGTTTGGAGTTGAATTTGGAGGCGCGGACGTGATATTTGAGTCCAAAATGATGAAATTAGTAGAAATAGACTATAAACACAAAATTTATCGGGTTGACTGTTTAGTCAAAAAAGTCAACAGTTGACTTTTTTGAAAAAAATCAAACTTCAAAATTTCAAAAATGAAATTGTTGAGGAAAATATTTCCATTATGTTGGGATTATTAGTGTTAGTGAAAATCGACATTTATTTTGATAGTAATTGATGTCTGGAAGTTATATTGACCAACCGGGTAATTAATCGGGTAAATGAGCAATTAATTGCTATTAAATCACATGATTGTAATTATTCGTTCACATGTGTATACTATTGATTCACATTCTTGTACTATTAGGGGAGTTGGTGCAAGATTGATAATACTTGTATGACTAAGTTAAAAATAGAGGTATAGATGGAGGTACTGTACTGTAATTCGTATTTTCACATGATTATAACTATTGATTCACATGATTGAACTATTGATTCACATTATTTACTATTAGGGGAGGTGGTGAAAGTTTGATAATACTTGCAGCACTAAATTAAAAATAAAAAAAAAGAGGAAGGTATTATACTGTAATACTTTGAACCCCAAAACGTGCAATTATCGAAACTATATTTTTCTATAAATAGAAGATCATTCTTCCTTCATTTCTCACCAATTCACTAAAGCTATAGAGCAATTATTATAGAGAGAAATTATAAAGAGAAAGAAGAAGAGAAGTTTGCTACCTCACTATTCCAGTATCTAGTTTCTTCTAAGGTAAAGGATATTGTTATTATAGTAAGGGGTATTATTTCTTTTGTATTCATGAAGAGAGCTATTGTTATTCCATTCCTTATTATTCTGTTGGAATAACCTGTATACGCGAACTACCGTATACATGGTGAAATTCTTTTGTTATTTCATTCTTTATTATTACATTGCGATATCACATGCATGCGGATTACGCATGACTGGTTCCATTCTTTATTATTACATTGGGAATAATGCATGCGTATGGATCTATCGCATGCATGGTGAATTCTTCTGTTATTCTATTCTTTATTATTCTGTTAGAATAACCTGTCTATATGGATTACCACATGCATGGTGAATGATCCTTCGTATTCATTTCTTATTAAATTGTGGAAATGATGCATCTCACGTGGAATACTGTGCATGGCGGATTTAAAAATCCATTTGCAGTTTTGTAATTTTTCTGACCCTCAAAATTCTGGAAAAATTTGAAATGATAATTTGATGAATTTTCTATATTGTGTCCAAAAATAGCGATTTTTGGATGTATAGATTAGGAGTTATGAATTTTATGAGAAAAACTATTTTAAAAGTAAACCCTTATACATCCTTGTGGTTAACTCCAAAATTAGTGAAATTTTTATTGGGAGTACATGTATATAATGTATATACCACAGAATTTGAATTTTTGGACAAAAGTACAATTTAAGATAAATGTCTAAATATTAAATAGCTTTTGGTCATATGAAAAATAGTAAATGAATTTTAAAATTTTGAGAAAAAAATTTATATTCAATATGGGACTATATTCGCTAAATCCAGGAAAAGAAATATTTTGGGATGATTTGGAATTTTTCATGAAAATAAACTAGTTATGAGTAAATGAATTAAATATGTTATGTGAAGTAACAAAATTGGAAAATAGGATTTTATGGCTTAGGAATCCTATATAGGGTATATGCAAATTTTTGATGAGGAATTTGATTATTGGTGATGAAATCTTATGAGTATGGAATTTTTGAATGATTAAATGCATTATTTGGTAAAGTGTAAACAATTGAAATAAATTATTTATAAGTTTAAGAAGTAATTAAAATATTGTTATAATATTAATAATATTAGATTATGAGTTTAGTAAGTGATTGATAATATTTGGATAAATTTAAAGTCTTTAATATTTATCCTTATTTTCGCGTTGATTAATGCTTATATCATTGTCATCATCCTCATGCTTATATTGTGATGAAAGTCATCTTCGGCTTACGTTGGCTTACGTGCAAAGATAGTATCGTTGATTATTTGTTTTATAGTTGTATATCTTTGGCTTACGTGCAAAGATGGACCGTTGATTATTTGTTTTATAGTTGTATATCTTTGGCTTACGTGCAAAGATGGACTGATGATTATTGGTTTTATAGTTGTATATCTTTGGCTTACGTGCAAAGACGGACTGTTGATTATGTGTTTTATAGTTGTATATCTTTGGCTTACGTGCAAAGATGGACTGTTGATTATTGATTTTACAATTGTATATCTTTGGCTTACGTGCATTAATGGACAGTTGTTGGTATGATTATAACCAGGGATTATTCGGTATAATCATAACCATTGTTGAAAACACGAATATCCTTGGCCCGTAGTGCATAGATAATTCGTGGTTGTAATACTAGTGAATATCCTTGATTGTAGTACAGGGATGATTCAATGATGTGAATTATTTATTAAGCCGAGTCTCAGCGATAACATATTGATAATACACTTTTAATTCGTAGAAGATAGTATATATCATGCTCTACTTGACTCTTCTAAAATACAGTTGTATGTCTTTGGCCTGTAGTGCAAAGATGAATTGTTAATGAATATCTTTGGCCGTAGTACAAAGATGAATTTATTAGTATGATTGTGAGCAGGAATTATGATTTGGTATAACCATGATTTTTGATATTTCAGGTGAGGATAGGTGATGAAAATTATCTTCGTCCTGGGTGCGAAGAGGAATTTAGAATCACAATTATGATTATGAGTTATTCATATGATTGTGGACATGAATTTTTGATTGATGTTACAGGGATAAAACATTATTGGTGGACTTTTAACATGGAGAAGATAATAAACCTGATGGTCTTTTTAACTCTTCTAATGGATTTACTTCGTTCACATTAACTATGGTTGAAAAGTTTTATCATCTACCATATGTTCTAAATCTCTGATTTATTATTGACGAAGGCTATTGATAATTTAATTATCTTTAGTCATGATATTCTTTACTGGGCTATTTGTGTTCACCCTTTGCTTCATAATTCCTTTCAGGTAATAAGAGTGTAGCTGGGTCGAGCGGGGATAACAGGGAAATAGTGTGATGGTCCGAGACTGTCGAAGTTTTTCAATACATTATAAAACGGCATGACATGCAACAGATAATTGTATTGAGGACCTAAGATGTGTGTGTCGTATTTTATACGTCACTTAATAATTGATTTTGGCGAACAACAATAGTGTGATGAGAACCCGACTTTAAAAGAGTTAAAAGTGCACCTCATTAGAATGAATATGATAATAATCTTCTCGTTCTTCTTTGGGGCCTTAAAATATTTGCTGCTGTATTTTATATGGCATTGTAACCATTTGAGTTTGGATACTGTCTACGAGACAATATTGTATTAAAACTCATAGCTTATGTATGTTGTTGTAAATCATCGCTTACGACGCTCAACAATTAATATAAATAAAGTTTGTATTTGATTTTTATAGTATGATATCTGACGACTCAGAATGGGTCGTGTGGACCTATTTTGGGGGCGTCACAAAAACTGTTACTCTTTTGTGTCCTTAGATCATATAGATGTTGTGGGATTTTGGTTCATATAAATGTTGTGGGATTTTTTGGTCGAATTTTGGATCTGTTCTAGACTAATTACTAACAGATCTTGTGAGAGTTTTTCAAAATAATAATAATAATCCTAATAATTATAATAATAATAATAATAATAATAATAATAATAATATAATAATAATTATTATATAATAATAATAATAATAATAATAATGAATTGATTTGGTATAAATTTTAATCTTTTTGTATATTTAATAGTTAGTCTTGTGTAGCTCAGGTGGTCTCATGATCATGACCAATATCTCAAATTTGAGGTTTTGGGTTCGATTCTTGAGAGACTGTGTTTTTTGACAATTAATTAGAAATTGCACATGTAAGCGGTTTCACATGGCAAAAATGTCCACGTCAGCAGGTCAACGCACATGTGACACTTGGGGGTTCAAAATCCAAATTTTCGAATAGAAAGAGGCTCGATTTGCGTTGACCAAAAGAAATATATGGGCTTAATACCCAAAAATACCTAAAGTTTAGTGGTTGACTTTGCATTTAACCCTTAAATGATATAACTTGTCCGAAAAACATGGAAAAAAAAGATAAAAATGATTTATGTTTTGTAAGCAAATTATAATAAGATGTGTGTTTTACCAAAGAGAAATGATATTTTTACATGTATTTTTACCGAGAGTCCCACCTTTATGTGAGAAAAAACTATGTGAAAATATTAAAAATACATGTGAAAATAGTGCTACCCTTTATGAAATCATATAATATACTCTCTGTCTCAGTTTAATTGTTACTTTTTCCCCCACGAAATTCAATAGTTTTAAATACTTTATTGTTATTAAAAACAATCTTGAATTTTTACTTGAAATATTCAATATTAACCTTTTCTTTTTTAGTTGCAATAAAAATGTTAATTGTACGTACTCAATTTATAATGGAGAAGCTCGTATAAATAAAATTTATGTTATCATTTTTTTGATTACATCATGGAGCTTAGTTGGACAACTGTTTAAAGCTATAAGATTGAGGTTTTGAGTTCAAATCTTGACCGAAACGAATTTTTTAGTCTTAGTTTGACTTACTTTACATGTCATCATTGTCACGTAGGATAGTCAATACCCAAAGGTTTCTTATCTAAATTTTTTTATAGTAGAGAGCTTGTTTTGCATTGACTAACAAAAAGGGGAGCAATATCCAAATATAGTAAGAGTATTACAGTGGTTATTTTTGCATTTTACTCTATATATATAGTACTACTATATATTTATTGTTTTCTTTGGAGGTGCATGCATTCCCTTACTAATTCTAGCTACACTATACATTAAAAAGCAAATTATATACTCTCTTTGTCCCGTATTAAACGTACTAATTTTCTTTTTAGGATGTTCCACAATAAATGTCCTATTTCTATATTAGTAACTATTTTTATCTTATTTTTCCATTTATACCCTCATAATCTTTTTAGTCAACTTTTGTTGAAAACTTAAGAAATGATAAAAGATTTACATCGGAAAGTAATATATTGTTATACCACTTCTCTCATATTATTATTATAACATCTCTTATATTTAATGTGAGAATAACAACAAAAATAATAAAGTAGCTAGAAATTAATACTACCAACAACGGTAGAAATATACTTATTGGAATCTGATAATAACAATAAAAATGATTAGAGAATCTATTCATGTGGGAACTAGCAAAGAATAATTAATGTTGCGGTATACAGTGGCGAAACCATAACGTTTTTAGAAGAGGTTCAAAATACATCAATAAAAAAAATTATTTATTGATGCTTGGAGTGCTTCATTCGATTGTACGACTGAGAGTAGGGAACTGTATCCTGCGACTCTACATAGTTTGAAAACGTCTCAAAATTTTGATCAATATCAAAATTTATGTAGAAATATTATTATTTTTATTTCATTTAGAAATACGTGAGGGATTCATGTAAAAATATTATTTTTTTATATGAAAATGTCATTTTTTTTCTATATAGAACAAAAAAAATTAATTCAGAAAGAAGTCAACAAAGGGGGGAGTCTCTGAAGTAAATTCATGATGTTTAAAAATATAAAATATTTGTAGAAAATAATTTAGTAAATAAAGAACTTAGTTTTTGTGATCATTCTTCAACCTCGAGTAGTGACCTAGATTTGATTGTGTTTTAAGTTCTTTCATTTAAATTTTATTGTAAAATAAAATTTATTCTATTTTTTAATTTATGAAGCGCATGCAGGAAATTTTGGACTGCTATTATAAACTACTATTATTATACATACATATATATATATATATATATATATTGACTATTAATATAAGTATTAATATATAATCTGTGCAGAATTTTGGTGGGGGGTCATATGACCCCCCTCGCCTCCCCTTGATTCCACCCATGGCCGTATAGAAAAATGAATGAATACTGCAATTAAAAAGTAATTTAGAAGAGCAATTTAAATAAAAAATATATATATAATTAATTAGCGTACTGAAATCAATTAACACGTTTAATATAGAAATATATAGCGTTAAAATGATTACAATCCTATTAAAAAAAATCTTACTTTTACAATAATTGCTCATGACGAAGAACATTTCTTAATTAGGTACAAAAAGTGTACGGTGAATTTTTAATTTTTCCCCTGTTCTGTTGAAGAAAAGATCATTGTGTTTTGCACACTGTTAGAAGTATATATATATATATATATATATATATATATATATAATTCTTTTTCTTTTAATTTGGCCATCGATCGATCCACCAGACTAATTAATTTTTCCAAGTTGTGGATATATCAGCAATGGCTTCTCCAACTGTCAAATAAAGTCCGTTGGACCTAAACACATCCAGAACTTTTGAGTTGTGGAGCTTCTCAATTACATCTTCAACTGGATTAACCAAAACAAGCTGCAAATTAAAACAAATGAAAGTTAAGAACTTTGTTTCTTAATTATGAAAAAAGATTTTTATTTTTATTTAATTTAGAAAGACAGCTTAATTAATAATAAAGCTGAAATTTTAAAATGAGTCGCAGCATGCAGGCACATATAATTATAATTAAGCTCATCTCAGCTCTCCCACCTGCAGTGATCTTTTGTTGAGTGTATTGTTCAGTTCTCGTATAGTATCAATGCCACTTGTATCTATAGCTGTTACAGCTGTAAATTAAATATGTTTTAACTGTCAGATAAAAGATTCTCAAAATTATATATACGCTATCATCCCAATTAATGTATTTGAGTGTGTGTGAACGAATTTTAGGCAGCTAATGGTACATAATTTGAAATATGAATTCACTGCATTAAAATTGAATCCAAAACTGACCAGTCATATCCAAAATTATGCATCTAAGAGTAGTATCCATTTTTGCTTGAATCCTCTCCTCCTCCTCCCTTACCCATCTCAATATTCTGCACAATTGTTCCAATAAAAGTTATATCTTCTGCATATGCATATATATATATATATATATATATATATATATATATATATATATATATATATATATATATATAACCGTAGTACCTTTCTTGCAGATATGTTGAATTAGCAAAGTAAATGGGAGATTCAATGCTTAAGATGAGGAAAGATGGAACTCTCTGAGCATTCTCATAGCGAGAAAGACTTTGGTATAATTGAGTTCCCGGAAAATTCCCCAAAATATTTGTATTTGGTCTTGTAACATGCAACATTATTTTAAATATGGAAACACCAACCTGTAATTATTAATTCCAGCAACATTATCATTCTCCAAACATGTAACAACACTATGCACCAAATGCTTATAATTAAAAAACGGAAACATAATGGTCAAGAAAATTACTGCAATGGCTAATCCCATCTGAACTGAGAGAAATAAAACTCCGAAAAAGGAACATAAACAGGCCAAGAAATCAAGCTTGTCAATTTTGTACAGCCTTATTACAGCACTGTAGTCAATTAATCCAATAACGGCTGTTATGATTATGGCTGCTAAGACGACGTTTGGAGTATAATAGAAGAGTGGCATTAGAAACAGAAGTGTAACAAGCACCGCAGCAGCCATCACCATATTTGAAATTGCCGTCTTTGCTCCGGCATTGTAGTTTACCGCAGATCGAGAAAATGATCCTGTAAAATTATTAAATTGTGATTTTGGTGAACAATAATATATGAGCTGATATTTCCAGCTCATTAATTGCAACTTCTTTTATTTGTATTACACAGTTGCGCAATGTATATTAATTATTGTACATTTGCACTTACATCATATGTGTGTATATATATGTATATATATATATATATATATATATAGCCCTGGAAATATCATTTTCCCTAATTATAGGCAAAAGGTTTCATCTGGCACAAACAATATATAAATGATTAATTACCTGTGGTAATATAACATGAAGAGCAGGAACCAGCCATGTTCATAAGTCCAATAGCTGTCATTTCTTTGTTTCCATCAACTTGATAATTTTGAAGAGAAGCAAATGTTCTTCCTACTGCAATTCCTTCCTGCATGCAAAGTAAATTGTGTCAAGAATTACACCTAAGCTAGCTATTAGGGAATGGATCTAACTACGTATGTATATCAAGCTCTAACATGCACTTGTCACTTAACAATTTAGTACTATTAATTGCAAGCTAGTTGCAATATTAATTTACGATGCATGTCAACACTTTTTCTGTTAATATGATATGCAGAAGTGCTAAACTCGAGTACCATAGTATTTCTAAGCCTTTTTTCCGCAAGAATAAAGTGCAAGTACTTTCAGCAGGTAGTACTCACAGTGAGAGATAAGATTCCTGTTATAAGGCCTGTTTTGATTGCAAGGCCTAAATGAGGACCATGAAAATATAGCTTGTTCACTGTGGATGGGTTGAGACCCTCTGGCAATGTACCAATCTGTGTACCAAAAATATAAGCTCCATTAATTTAAAATCCTTATATTGCTCCATTACTTCATCTCTTTATATATGATATTTTGTCAGTTCCCTAATTTTGACATTTTAAAGTGAATTTTATTAATTATACTTAATTCTAAATTAAATGAATGAATATCAATTTTGAATTTAAACAGAAATTCAAAATTGATCCATTTTGTTGGAAATTAAAATGGGGAAGTATATATAATACAAAATATAGAAGGAATTTATATAGATGTTCTTACTTTTGATATTTCATGGACTTTGGATTTGAAGAGGAACAATAAAAGAGTTGAAAGAACAACAGACGTCAATGGAGCGGCTGCTGAAATCCAGAAAAGCTTTGTTTTCTTTAAGCTCTAATGGTTTGGCAAGGGGAAAAAAGAAACAAATGAAATTTTCATTAGAAAATTAATTATCTCAAAAGAAAATTTTAAAATAAAGTACTATTTCAGAAGTACTGGTGTAACTCACAATTAGCCTTGCTGTTAATAAAAATACTAGGAAACTGAAGCCCATTATAATGGTTTGCCAGGTCCACTGCACATGCAAATCAGTAAAATCACCTCACTATATTTATATAATATTTATTAGTATATATATATATATATATATATCAATTATCATGTCTTCTTCATTTTTTTTGTTTGGTTTAATTTGTTCTTGTTTTTAGTCAGGCACATGCAACTATGCAAGTAAAACATTTTTGCTTAATTTTTAATTTCTTACTTCTTGTCTCTCATGGAAAACTGAGGACATGACTGGAATAATCTGCATTTTACCAGTGAAATGAACAATCCCAAGCAAACCTTTAAGCTGCTGAAGGGAGACAATTATTGCAGCTCCAGCCATGAACCCAATTAATGTTGCCTTTGATAGATAATCTATAATGAATCCTAACCTGAAACAAAAAAAAGAACATGTAATAGTTTGTCAAATTCATAAGCTTTTAATTAGTACTACTTGATAAATCATTCAAAACATGATAAAATGAAATATTTGATATATACAAATATATATAATATGAGTAAAAAATTCAATGCAGAATGACCAGGTAAAATTCAAGAGAAAATTTAACAGAATGTCTTTTTTATTATCTCTCTCATAGAATAGAGAGAATATTAGAGAGGGGCCAACTGTCCATGCAAGTTGTCATTTGAAGGGGTGACACGTCATTCAATTATTATATTTCAATTGGATTTTTTTTGTTAGTGGAACATTATTTATTTTTTAAATTTAAAATTGAGTTTTTATTTTTTGATGTAGAATAGCTGATGACATTGACCAGCTATAATCTTTTGCAAAAATGAAAGGAATCCCAGAAGTTTCGGTCAGGCTAAAATCAGTACAGACTTCTCTAGGACTTATGCAATGGAAGTTAAGAAGCCATCGTTTATGGCTAATTAATTAATTAATTAATATTTGGAATCTTATACGTGACAGTGAAATTGTTATACCCTCAACAAGCTTTAGAATCTTGTCCGATTGATAATTTCTAAAAGTTCTGAACATTTCAACCTACTTTATGCCAAAGGTTTTGGAAATTTTGCAATTAGATTACAAAAGTTGCATGTAGGTTAATAATCTACTTTTAAGTGTGCAATAAAGAATCACATAATTATTTGTGTTTTCTACATTTCTACCCACAAGATAAATATTCATTATTTCCTTTTTCATTTTACTGCAGTGAAGCTAATATATGTGATTATATATATATATATATATATATATATATATATATATATATATATGATTGGTGATACATAAATTATAGAAAAAAATAAACTAAGAAAGATTGGTCGTACGTACCTAAAAAGACCTAAAGAAGCTTGGAATAAACCAGCAAAGAAAGTTGTAGTGAAAGCAAGTTTGAGATAAAGATGTGGTTCATCAATTGGAGAAATTGTTTCACTTAGCATTGTTCCCATGACCAATGATGCTATTGACACTGGACCGACAGCAAGATGCCGAGAACTACCAAGTGCAGTATATATTAGTGGTGGTACAAAGCTTGAATCTGCATAATTAAGTTTGAAATTAAAATTAATGGTATTCAGTATGGAATGGAGAAAATTGAATGCTATGAATTAATGGGACTCACATAATCCAATTATAGGATGTAGATTCGCAAGCTTGGCATAACTAATTCCCTGCCAAACAAAAATAACATTGATAAGAAAAATCTTATATGTTGTTCAACTAATTAATTACAAAGTATGCAAGAAGTATACATTGACTTTTACCTTAAACATTACAATATTAAATTCTAAGACTAATTAAATTTGGTTGCTGATAATAGAAGGAAAAGAATATTTGCATTTTAGTTGTCTTAATTAATAATTAGGCCAAACCTAAAAATTAATTATGAGTAAAGATAAGGTTGTGATATATTTTCAGCACTATAAACAGTTTCAACCACTATGCAGCAGACATACCAAAAAAATACAATAAAAAATAAAAATATGCAATTTGATCATAAACTGAGAAAGAAAGAAGAGAGAAAACGAGAGAGATGGTTTAATTTAGTCAAGTTCACCTGTGGGATGGCTAAACTTGCAATGGTAAGACCAGAAATAAGATCAGATCTGAAGAGTTGGAAAGTATAAGTAGGCAGCCATTGAAATATAGGCAACATATACTCCAAACCAAGAACCCATTTTCTCAAGAAAGGTTGGTTCTCAAATCTGTGTAAGGGATCATCTGGGAAGAAAATCTCAGAGAGTTTGTATTTGAGTTTTTGGAAGGTGCTTCTTTTTGGAGGCAAACCAACTCTATGTATTTCCGTACTTGGAAATGTTCCATCTGTAGAAATTGAAATTGTGATCGGAGTTTCATCATCCGAAAACTCTGATGAAGATTCTACTCTCTTTGAATCAATTAAAACCATATTTTGCTCTTGAAAAATCACTGTTAATTTGTAGCGGTAGTGGTAGTTGTTCTTGTGAAGAGGAAATTTATTTCTTGGTTCAAATATATAGAGGGAGAGATGGAGAGAGAGAGAGAGGAACGTACGTCGGTTATAATATGTAACTGTTGTGTTGTATGAAGGAAATTAACTTCATGAAAATCCATTTGTTTGGTCGTATCAATTGACCTTTATTTGTGTATTGAGGACTCATATGGGGCCTACATGCAAAAGCCTAAATTTACCTTATTCAGTTATTCGAGTGTTATGGCAACCCTAGCTAGTAGTTAAGCCTCAACTTTCTCCACAGTACATTTTTTTTCAACTTTATTGCTAATTTCATTCCTATATCACTATACTATCACGCGTATAGGAAATTGATATTTTTCATATGTTAAAATAATATTTTTACACAAGACTCTAACATGAAGGTGAGATTCACTCACTATTCATGTGAGAACGATCATATAAAAATATAAAAATATCGATTCTGTTATATTATGATAGTGGTAAAAGGGGAAGGGGTGTTGCATCTAGAATTTGTGAGTTATATATATATATATATATATATATATATATATATATATATATATATATAATTAAAACTCTAGTGAATATATCACAATATAGTTGGTTAACTTTAATATAAGAACAAGTTACATATGTATATGTATAATACTGATCAGTTGTATTATAATTTTAATGATATTAAACATTAAGAAAACTATACAATTTTTTTTCAATTTTTTAATTACATGAATTTGACTAAGGTTAGGACATGTCAACTTCGGATTTACAGTGTGGCACTAACTAAACTACAACTACTTTTACCTATGTGTTGTACGTTTCCCATCTATCATAATTACATGCATGAACGTGAGAACAAATTATACTAAGAACAAAGCATGGAAGGGCAACTCTAGTTGAAAGCCTTTCTTTTGATTTTTCATAAACTCTTGCACGTAATTAGCACGCAATAATCCCATGATCAGTATAGGCTGGTTATTAGTGTCTCTTAATTAACGCATTAACTGATCCCCACAATGTCCGCATACAGTCTGATTTTCGGTCATATTAACATAGTATGCAAACGGCAAACCTTAAGGAAACAATGAATTTCTATTATATATATTTCGCACGTGATTAGATTCAACAAGAAAGTATATCTAATAATAATAAAAAAATCATGAAATTAATTAATTGTTGCAAACAAAACTATAATATTTAATCATAATATATCTTCTTCAAATTAAGATCGATGTTTCATGCATGATACATTAAAATTTCTTTTGGTAGAGGTAGGGTTTTGTAACTAAAGATGGATAGCTTTTTGTAAGGTCCAAAAGCAAAGATGCGAGAAAGATAAGAATAAATAAATAAATAAAACTAGCTAGAACGAAGAATATCTATCCATTTCGGTGAGCCATTTCAAACACTGCGGATTCCAATTCCCATACTAATATATTTATAAATCTGCATTGAGTATTGTTTAAAAAAATGTAAATTTGTAGAATTTCGAATTTCAATAAACGACATAAAAGTACACCTTCTTTGCACATTCTCTAAATTCCAAATTTGATAACATATTTGAAAAATATTTGCTTAACTTGAACCTTCATTTAAATTATTCGTATCACATGTCACTAGTGTTCAATAGTATGTTCAAATTTCATGCTAGTGAGGAAATTAGTGACGCACGCGAAAATGTGTAGTTTTATGGTTAATTAGTAAATTTTCGGATCATTTTTTTAGGGGAGTTGTTATTTGAGCAAAGATTATCAATCGGTCGTACATGTCAATTATTTTTATTTGGACAAATCAATACTTGACAATTCACTAGGGCTATGGTGATTGCATGTGATTGTGCACACTATTTAATTTTCATGTTGAGATTCACTCATACTTTAGTGAGTCCAATCAAAGGTTAGTACAACTAATATTTGGTACTCCCTTCATTCCTAAATAAGTGACATTTTTGAGGATTCAAAATTTTTCAATATATTTGACGTTACCAAATTTCTAAGAAGCATTAATTAAAATTTTTCCTCTATTGCCCTCAAGTATCTTTCTATCTCATTTATCTAGGGTTTCTTAATTAATGCAAAGATTATTGTGGTAATACATATCAATCTTAAGAGTTCTTCTATGTGGACATGAAAATTGAACATGAAAATCAGACATGAGTGTATTTAAATTTTATCTATCTGTATTTTTACCCACCATTGGGGGTCAAAATATAAATAAGAAAAATTTAAATATATTCATGTCCACATAGAGTTTTTGCAATCTTAATGACATAATTAGAGCAATAAATGACTTTCTTAATAAGTGTGAAACCTTTCAAAACGCCACTTATTTAGGAATGGTGTGTGGATCATTATTATAGAGTATTTGTGAGACGCATATATATGATTACACTAGAGATAAGCATGATTAGTCGCAATTTGGTGAATCTGAGTATATCGTATGCCATTTATTTTTCCGCTCTTTAATTTCCGTTATTCTTGTTTGCAATATTTGATCTTAAGAGCATTAATAACAGTTTTCCTAATCAATTCTCTATCTCCAATTTTGAAGAATACATCAACAAATTAATCATTATCCAACAACTTCTTTATCCTTATTTGACTCTCTATTTTAATCCCTATATAGGATTTTACTTCCCAATGTGAGGGAGTCAAAAGACTGTTCTCTATATATACAAAATGACATTTCACACCCTCGTTTAAGTGGACAACTCATCAATCATACACATCTATTTTTTACTACTTTATTTTCAAATTATAAACTTAATATTGACTTATTTTTTAAAAATTAATTTCAAAGGTATTCAAATTTAAAATTGATATAAATTTATTTAATTTATGTCAATATAATTATAAATATTATAAAAGTACTATTAATTATAAATTTATTATTTTTGAAATTTAAATGAATCAAATTAAATTTAAATTTAAAATATCACAAATTAACTTTTAAAAGTTAATATTAATACATTTGCAACTACAATCCATTCAATATTCACTCCATAAATTACTTAAAATTTAAAATAAAATAAAAATTATTTTAAAGTGGAATATAATTGATAAATTATAATGTCTCTTTTATAAATTATAAGATTATTATTAATTTGATGTTTTAACTATTGGAACTTTTAACTTTTAAATTTTATTATTTAAGGAAACAATATAAGGAACCTGTTGAGTACATAATGAAAAAATTGAATCCCTATTTTGCAGAATGACCCAATAGCACTGCAGAGTAAGGATAAATATAAGGAAACTGTTGTGATTGCTCTAAATCTAATAAGATAAGAGCATATTTGTTTAAGAAAAAACAATAATTTTTGTTATATAATTAATATACAATAACTAAACACTTTTGTAAGACCCCAACTTTTATGAATAAAAATAAATTTTCTATAAATATCATTTTTGAATATTATGAAATAAATTTGATATAATGTTATAGTTGTGGGTAATATTTATAAATTTTGCAAAAGTACGTGAGTTGTTATATAATATTCGATTGGTCGGGAATATTCAGATATGGCAGACAATCATTGGTGGACCCCACCTAATGTAATTATAGTCGGATTGAGAAAATGACAAAAATAATTTTATGAAAATAACTACAGGAAGTTTTACCGCCGATCTTGTTGAAGTACTTTCAGTAGTAAAATCTGATGTCTGGCGTGCGCGTAGTAGCAAGACACAAAGATTGATTATTAATGCTTATGTGAGAAGTCACTCGGTTTGATTCAATTATTATCGATATTTTAAATGTTATTAAATCAATAATTGAGATGACGAAGTTGTTAAAATTATTATTTGCATTATTAACGATGTCTAGAAGTTCAAATTAGGAGAGGTTTGGTCACCTAATTGCGCCAATAGGGGAGAAATCCTTATTAGAAAGCCCTCTTTCCTTTTAACGACACGGATGATTAATAGTGTGAATAATAATAATGATGATGACGTTTTGTTTTATTCAGATTATTAACGTAATAAAAGCGTAAAAACTTTATATAAAAAAATACTTTTATAAAGTTATCATTTTATTAGACAATAATTAGAATATATTATATTTTATTATCGTAGTATTTGCATAAGACTTGCGATAAGGTTTGTATAGTAAAATCTTTTTAAAAGTTATTCGTTTTATTATATTATAAATAGAATATATTATATTTTATTTAAAAGATTTTGCTTTAAATATGGATCGTCCGATTAAAAAGTAAATTAATCCTGAATAGTTCAATGATTTGAATTCTTATTCATTTCATTCTTCTATAAATAGAAGCTCATTCCTTCATTATTTCTTACGAATTCATTTGAAACTCTAGAGAGAAAACTATAGAGAAAGAAGAAAAGTATTCTTCTACTTCTACATCCGATATCAAGTTTCTTTTTACGAGAAGGGGTATTATTTCTTTTGTATTCATGAAAAGAACTTCTATTATTCCATCTTTATTATTCTCATTGGAATAACAGATAATGTCACGTGGGCTACCCTATACTTGGTGAAATTCTTACGTATTCCATTCTTTATTATTACATTGGAATATCCTATTCAAGTGCTTCTGGCTGGGACTGGTTCCGTCTTTATTATTCTATTGGAATATCACATACATGCTTTTACTGTGGGACTGGTTCCATCTTTATTATTACATTGGAACATCCTGTTGGTGTGAATTTCACCGACACGGTTCCGTCCATTTAGTATACTCGTTGGAATAACTTTGCCTATCGAAAAGCTGCCGCATGCATGGTGATTTCTGTTGTATTCCATTTTTATTATTACATTGGAATATCTTGTCGGTCGTATTACACGACACGGTTCCGTTATTTATTATTACGATGGAATAACTTTTATACATCAAGTACCGCGTGCGTGGTGATTTCTTTTGTTATTCTATTCTTTATTATACTTAGTTGGTTAACGTTTTGACTTCTACACTCCATGAAATTAGTGGAATATTTTTGATATTTGCATTTCATTTAGTATCTTTTTATGGAAATATTCTTCTGAGCATTCTTGAATTTTACTTTACAAAGAAGTATCATGTTGACAATTTGGATGTTATTAGTTCCTAAATAAATTAATTCTTGAACTTGTTTTATTGAACTTTTATATTATTGTCATCATCATCATGTTTATATTTTTTTTTAAAAGTTATCTGTAGCCTGTAGTGCATAGATGGACTTGGTATGATTATGACCAAAGATTATTCGGTGTAATCATGACCGTAATGTTACAAATGATGTGGTAAAAAGTCCTCGTTGGCCCGTAGTGCATTGATGGATGGGTTGTTAGCATGATCATGACCATTGATGAATACACAAATATTCTTGGTCAGAATACATGGATAATTTGTGGTCGTGACCTAATGAATATCCTCAAGCGTAGTACGGGGATGATGTGGATTATTTATTAAAAGTTTGTCTTAGCGATAAAAGTGATGAAAATCCTTTTAAATCATAAAAGATAGTAGATTTTATTCTACTTGACTCTTTTAATGGATTAGATGTTCATTGCAGCTTAAACTTGATGTCTATCAGATTTTATCGGTTTAACATTTGTTGGACTAATGATAATTTATTCGCATTATCTTAGTCATAATATTTCTTCTTTGGGTTAATTGAAATTTCGCTTTTTCTTTCACCGCTTCTTCTGTGAAATGAGAACGTGGCAGGACTAGTCGGAGAATCGGAGTGATGGTCCGAGATGGTGTCTTAGTAGTCCTCACTATTCTATTAAATAGTGTGATAATAAATGTAATGAGGACTAAATTGAGTGTGGATATTATGTAGATGACAATATTTGTATTAAAACTCACAAGACGTGTATTTTATCGATTTTTACACATTGTATAATCAAGTTGTATTTGAATTTAGTACCATGTATTTTGCGACTCAAGATGGGTGATGTATACCTATTTTGGGGACGTCACAACTTTCACATTTGATTTTTATTTTGATCATCTAATCAAAATTTGAAAATTAAAAGTCATGAATCTTACATTCTAAAAATGTTGGACTCAATTATGATCCATGAAAAATATTACTACCCTTGTTATAGTTAATTACATGGACTGATTGATGACATGAGAAAATGAACTAATTAAACCTGCAAAGTTAAGAAATTTATCATGTTGACAAGAATCCCATCAACTAAGTGGCCGACATTAAAATAAAACTTTATGAATACTGCCATAATAAGGTGTCTGATTCGAATCAAGAGTGTCCAAATTGCCAAATGTATAGTATAGGCTTCTTATATAGATGCATTCTACACAAACATATATATCTTTTCTCACATACGATAGCAGCCCGTGTTTAATATCTTTTTTGGGACATTGAATTATGAATCACGTTTGCTCCTCCAGTAATTCCTTTTCTTTTCAAAAGGATTAATTAAAATGGGATTGAAACTTTAAAAATTATTCTTCATTAATCTCAAAAATTATAACATGACTCCATTAATTAATTGTTTTTATAAAACTCACTGATGGTATCTTGAAATTTAATGGAGCTCAACATTTTTGGCCAAGAAAAGGCCAGTCATTCTCCTTCACATTCTCTCTATCTATTTTTACACTTCATAATGTGCATAATTAATTAAATATATAAGATGCTAACCCTTTTACGTACTTATAATAAAAGGAAGAATATATATATATATATATATATAATATTAGAATTGACCACCTGTATACTTAATTTCAATCCCAACCGTACATTTATATTTGGTTCGATTATATATTCACAATTTCACTGACATATTTATAGTGACCATCAAATTCCTCTTTTGGTAAGATCCCCTTCTTTCTTTATTCAGATAATCCTTTAGCCCCATACTTTTTGGGCACATATGCAATGCGATAATGATACGTAAAAGTTTTTTATTTTTTTGGATAAAGTAATAATACAATAAAAGGTCGAATATAGGTTCCATTTGAACTAGTGATCGTGTTGATATAGAATATCTCTACATCCATAAGTTACCTCAGATGGAACTATATATATGTTGAAACTAATGATGATTGATATTCATATATAATGAACTGATATGATTATCCCAATAATTCTTGCTGTTGGTCAGGTCAATTATATGTCCATGTGATTGTTCAAATTAAGACTTAAAATTAAAGGAGCAAACCTTATACTAATATAATTTGGTGGTTCAAATGCATTAATTAAACTTGACTAGTTGTGGGGAATATTGTCTAATTGAATCATTGGTAGGATATAAATTAAAATAAGCATTGAATAATATATATATATATATATATATATATATACCATTTTTTTTATGTTTAAGTTTGTTTATATGTCATAGGTAAACATTAACTCTGTGTGTGTGTTGGGGGGAGGGGATTACATGGACAACCATTTTTGAGATATTGAGAATATAGAATACAAAAGATTTGTTCATTGTATGAACAGTTGAAGAAAATTGTTTGATGTTTTAAATTTTTGCCACACGTAACTATAATTTATTTTACACACGCGCACTCTTATATATATAACACTAAAGCTGATATAATATTTTTTTTGAAGTCTCATATTTTGAGGGATACCATTATATTACAATTAAGTTTCATAATCACCAAAAAGGTTTTAGCATAATGGTTAAGACTTAGATGATGTTACTGTGACATTTAGGTCTCAGGTTTGATTTTCACTTGGATGAATTTATTTATTTCAATATGGAAAGTTTGTTTCTTCTTTATGTGAGGCTTTATTGTTTGTTTGTTTATTTCTTCTTCTTTGACGAGGTTTGATTGGATTCTCACTTAGGTGAGTTTATTTCTTCTATTATTGAAAGTTTGTTTTTTCTTTATGTGAGTCTTATTTCTTCCTCTTTGGTGAAATTTAATTGATTCTTGATAATGTACTTAATTATGAAATAATATTGTGTTTCTCAAAACGTGACTTATTTTATAAATGAAAAAAAGATTCATAATCAATATCAAGAATTACATTCATCATTGCAATATCAAATAAATCTCACATTGATGGTAAAATCATATAATATAATACATTTATTCTCTCTCATATAATTGTTATCATTGAATAATTTTCATATATTCTTTTCTTATTTTATAGTGTAACTTTATTATTTTAATTATGCTTCCTCCTGTGTTATGTATGAGATACTAATATCAAATGAATTAAAATTTCAATGAAGTTATTATAATTATGTAGAAGTTTAAATATACTTTCACCGTTTCATAAAAAGAGTTTTATTTACAATAACAAAAAATACACAAAAAAATTATCTTTTTATTGATCATAGACTAGTGTAATATTAACGGCACAATTTTCACTATCATACCACCACTAATTACTATAAGTATTCATCATTATATTTAGAAGTAAATATGAAAGAATCTACAAAGCGTAAAGCAGGAGATCTTAGGTAACTAGCAAAAAAAAAACTAATAAAAAAAGTAAATGAGTTCGAATCAATTTTTTTATTTTTTTTGACTTCTTTACTGTTTTGACATCATTGGGCTCCTTTATCACAGCTTGCTCTAACGTCTGTTCTTTCCTTTTATTATTACTAGGCCTCTTTGAGTTCGTCTTTTGTTGGTGTCAAACGTATGAAGCCCAGTAAAAATTTCTCCATTAGTTCTTGCCAATATTAAATAAAAAATGACTACACTTTATATTCTACTACTGTTTAGGAATTAGTTTTTATAAAAAAGTTCGATCGTTTATTATTTCTATACTAATCGTTTCGGCTAAGATAAATTCGAAAACATCAAAATATATTTTTGTAGTCATCACTACATAATTAATATGATATGGATGTGACAAATGATGAAGCCATCAATGCAGTGCATGTGATCTAAGGATCATCAGCCCATTACGGTATGATGTAGTATAACAAAGTCATAAAATTACGGCATTCTCAACGGGCTGTTAAATACAGTCGGTACTATGCGTCATAAAATAATTTTCAGTATTTTTAATAAATAAAAAGGTGTTAATGCTGAATTGGCTAGACACAGATTTAAATATTGCTTATATTAATCTTTTGACTGTCCAACTAAATTGAGTTGTTATGGATTCTAGAATGGGTAAAAATTTTCCTATAATGGGATTATTTTATATTGCGTCCTGGGAACGGCAAAGAGGAACTGAAAGAAATTGTTCCGTCAAGATAGTGTTGATCAACACAGAACATCCAAAATGGAAAATTCTGTTTGTACTAAATAGCAGTGATGATGAACGCAAATGTCATTCAAATTGTGTCGAATGGCAATGATGTGGAACGTAAATGTTGTGACGCCCCCAAAATAGGTCCAATCCATCCAACCTATTATGAGTCGCCAAATACATGGTACAAAAAACCACTGCAACTTTAATACTACAATTGTCGTGCAAAATACAACAACACATATCATCGTGAGTTTAATACCAATCGTGACTCATGTCCCAACTATGGACAGCACCTCACAGTGATACCTTACATAAAGGTACAATCTAGAACTGTTTTAGAAATTAAAATCTTTGGGAAGTGCTCAAAGAAACCTTCGTACATAGGAGGCCATGAATCTAAGTTATGATAGATATCATATGTCCAGAGAATTATCCTTGATTGATCCAATAGACCCCCAAAGAAAATGAGAAGATTACTATCATGTTCCTTCCATGGTGAGTCTTCTCTTGACATATAACTATCTCCACCGTCTGCGATTGAACATTATGTTTCAACCCAACTCCAAGATCATATAGGTAGTGCTCGTAGATATACTCGAAGAAGTGGATGTGCACAACCCTTTCTTATGATAACACGAGATTGTATGTCATTAGACATCTTGTATGATAGTGGCAAAACACCCTTCCAAAGTTGGGTTCACTCACCCTATTGTTGTTCACCAAAATCAATTATTAAGTGACGTATAATATCGACACACACATCTTAGGTCCTCAATACAATTATATATTTTATGTCATGCCGTTTTATAATGTGTTGAGAAACTTTGTGATCTTGGACCACCACACTATTCCTTGTTATCCCCGCCGACCCGAATACACTCTTATTACCCGAAAAGAATTGTGAAGCAAAAGGGTGAGCATAATTAACTTCGATAAAGAATATCATGACTAAAGATAATTAAATTATCAATAGCCTTCATCAATAATAAATCGAGATTTAGAACATATGGTTGATGATAAAACTTTTCAACCATAGTTGCAATGAACGAGCGATCCATTAGAAGAGTCGAATAGACCATAAAGTTTATTATCTTCTCCATGTTAAAAGTCCACCAACAATGCTTTAACCTCAGAACATTAATCAATGTATCATGTTCACGGTCATATGAATAACTCATAATCATAATTGTAGTTCTAATTTTCTCTTCATCCAAGACAAAGATATTTTTCATCACATGTCTTTACCTCGAAATGTAAGACCCCAGCTTTTTATAAATAAAGATGAATTTTCTATAAATATTATTTTTGAATATTATGGAATAATTTGATATAATGTTATAGTTGTGGGTAATATTTATAAATTTTGCAAAGTATACAAGTGGTTATATTATATTCGATTGGTGGGGAATATTCGGTTTAGCGGGAATATTCGCACAACTACTCAATCATTGGTGGACCCCACAAATGTAATTATTGTTTGATTGAGAAAAAGACAAAAATATTTTATTGAAATAACGGCGGAAGTTTTACCGCTGATATCGTTGAACTACTTTCAGTAGTAAAAGAAATAAAGAATCACGTGTGGTTGCATAGTAGCACACCAAGATTGATTATCGATGCTTATGTGAGAAGTCACTTACTGATTCCATTATTGTCGATTAATAATATGAATTATTATAATGATAATGACGCTTTTGTTTTATTCAGATTATTAACGTAATAAAACAAACATCTTTTTATATAAAATGTAATACTTTATTAAAGTTATTTTATAAATAAAATATATTATATTTTATTATGCGATAAAGTTTTTTAGCATAGTGTTTTTGCATAGTGTTTGCATAGTAAAATGTTTTTATATAAATAGAATATATTATATTTTATTTAAAAGATTTTTCTTTAAATATGGACCGTCGATTAAAGTAAATCAATCTGACCGCTCATGGATTAATTCTTATATGCATTCCATTTTCCTATAAATAAGCTCATTCCTTCATTATTTTCTTACTTAATTCATTGAAACTCTGAGAGAGAATTATAGAGAGAAGGTATAGAGAGAAAGTTATAGAAAGAAGAAGAGTATTCTGCTACTTCATTACTTCTATATTCATTCTTTTACTAGTGTAGAAGGGTGTTATTCTTTCTTCTTGAAGAGAACTTCCATTATTCCATTCATTATTATTCTCATTGGAATAACCTCGTAAAAGTGGCGTACCCTATACATAACTTTTGATACGCCAGATACCCTATATACTTGGTGAAATCCTTATGTTATTCCATTGCTTATTATTCTGTTGAATAACTCAGATAATGCTGGTTCACCCTATACTTGGTGACATTCTTCTATTATTCTTCATTGGAACATCCTCGTCATGTGTTTTACACCTTGGACCGGTTCCGCTCTTTATTATTATTCTTCGCTGGAACATCCTGTCAGGTGTGTTTTTACACCGGACCGGTTCCGCTTTTTATTATTATTCATTGGAACATCCCATCGTGTGTTTTACACCGACCGGTTCCGCCTTTTATCATTCTCATTGGAATATCCTATCTCGTGTGTTTTACACCGGATCCGTTCCATCTTTATTATTCGTTGAACATCCCGCTTGTGTGAATTTCACCGACCGGTTCCGTTATTATTATTCTCGCTGAATAACTCGCCTGGCGCGGCAATCGCATGCATGGTGATTTCTTTTGTTATTCCATTCTTTATTATACCCAAATGGTTAAAACTTTGACTTCTATACTCCATGAAATTAGTAGAATATCCTCGATATTTGCGTTTCATCCAAAGATCTTTTCATGGAAATATTCTTCCGATCATTCTTGAATTTTACTCTCACAAAGAAGTATCATGTTGATAATTTGACGTTAAAAATTCTTGGATAAAATAATTCTTGAACTTGTTTTATCAATTCTTATATCATTGTCATCATCCTCATTTTTATATTTTTAAAGTCATCTGTGTATTCAGTAGAAAGCATGGATGGACTTGGTATGATTATGACCGTGATTATTCTAAGTAATCATGACCGTAATGTTACAAATGATGTGGTAAAAAAAATCCTCGGGTCAGTAGTGCATTGATGGACGCTTGTTGGCACGATCATGACCATTAATGAATACACAACTATTCTCGCCGTAG
Source organism: Panax quinquefolius (assembly GCA_020205615.1). NCBI lineage: Eukaryota > Viridiplantae > Streptophyta > Magnoliopsida > Apiales > Araliaceae > Panax > Panax quinquefolius. The sequence goes on from CM035152.1 coordinate 162,278,698, forward strand.
TGCGGTGAATAATTGTGATCGTGATACTAAAGAATATCCTCGGTCAGTAGTGCGTGGGTGATTCGATGATGTGGATTATTTATTAAAGTCGAGTCTCAAATATAACAAAGTTGATGAAAAACCTTTTAAAATCATAAAAGATAGTAGATTTTATTTTCTACTTGACTTTTTAATGGATCGCATATTCACCGCAGCTTAAACTGGTTGTTTATTGTATTTTATCGCTTTAACATTGTTGAAGACTATTGATAATTTATTTTGCATTATCTTAGTCATAATATTTCTTCTTGGGCTAGTTGAGCTCACCCTTTCTTTCACCGTTTCTTCAGAAATGAGAATATAGCCGGGACGAGCCTGGAAACGAGTGATGGTCCCGAAGATAGCATTAGTAGTCCTCACTATTCTCGTGAAATAGTGTGATAATAATTGTAATGAGGACTTTTGTTTGAGTTTGTATAATATCTAGTAGATAATATATTTGTATTTAAACTCACGCTTTATGTCGTATTGCATACCATGCTTATGTTAATAAGTTGTATTTAAATTGCACTATGTAAGTGGCGACCCAAGATGGGTGATGTATACCTAATTTTGGGGCATCACAGCTTGGTATCAAAGCTAAGGATATGATCCTGGCTAAGATGTGAGAAAAGTACTAGGAGGGAGAGACGGGAATACCTTCGCTAGTATGACCTACCTAAGTTTTTGTGTTATTTTATTGGCTCATTGTAATATAAAGATAATTGTTAAATGTCAATTAATCTTTTGTTTTGTGGCGATTCAAAAATGACATCCGAGAATGTTGAGAATAGCAATGGAGCACAAAGCGATCGCTGATTCACCACATATCAATAATCGGGATAATGTGCATCGAGAAGGCGACAATCCTCATGCAAAAACAACAACACCGACCAAATGATGAATGATCAAATGTTCGAGAGGCTTTATGCAATTTATGCAACAAAGAAAGCGAGAGCGACTCTCGCCCAAAACGTAGGTGGAAACACGGAAACTCTCTCGCAAGGTCACCGCTAAACAATTCAAGGAGCCGACCCACCGGAGTTTAAGGAGAGCCAAAACCACTTCGCTAAGCGGAAGCATGGATAAAGCAGATTACCAAGATATTTGATGTCTTGGGATGCTCCGAGGAGCAAAAGGTTCCTTTTGCACGCCTTTATGTTGCGCGGAGAGGCAGATTACTGGTGGGAATCGGTAAAACGTACTCAACTTCTTTGTCAGATCAAGATATCTTGGGAGAAGTTCCAGGAGCTGTTCAACGACAAATCCTTTCTTGAAAGTATTCGCCACATGAAGGAGGTGGAGTTTATCAAGTTGGAACAAAACAATATGACCGTGTCGCAATACGAGGCAAAATTTGCGGAGTTATCACGGCCATATTCCCCACTTGGTGGATAATGAAGAGAGAATGGCGCGAATGTTTTTAAGAGGTTTGAAGTTCGAGATACGCCAACATCTTATTTCTCATAAACTGTGTTTGTATTCAGATGTTGTAAATAGGGCTCGCTTAGTGGAGCGCGATAACGAGTCAACGAACTAAAAGAGAGCAAATTAAGAAAGTTATAATACCAAATGAGAGTAGTCATCGGCGGTGACAACAAGCGTGGAGGGAATCAACAAAGCCGATATGGTAACCACTTCGGTGGTAATCGTACCAAAACAATAAGAATGGACATTTCAAGAAACGAGATTCAACAATGATGGAAAGACGTCAAGACCAAAGACCACAGTTAAGGAAGGAGAAAGACCACCTATCATATGCTTCAAATGCGAGAAGAGGGACACATCATCCCAATCGTGCCATGCCGTCAAAGCATGTTATAATTATGGAAGAGAAGGTCACTTAGCTCGATTTTGTCGCTTTCCATCAAGACAAATTCAACTAGGATGGAGGCACCAAAGGTCATCCCGTAAAAGTCAAAACCAAGAGGTGCAAGGGAGAAAGGTTTGTTGTGACCTCCCAGAGCAAGGAAACCGAATGAGGTCATCACGTAAGCTTATCATAAACTCTAATGAAGTCTACACTTTATTTGATACCGGTTCTACCCATTCTTTTATTTCTCCTACTTGCGCCATCGATTAAATTTGACTCGAGAAATTAGACTTTGACTTATCTCGTGGAAACTCCGCTGGGAGAAACCTTCATTACATCCACTGCTTATAAGTCTTGTTTGGTTCAAATCGGTACCTCACATTACCTGTCGATCTTATTTCATTAAAAATACTTGCATTTGACGTGATTCTAGGGATTGATTGGTTAACTACTTATCATGCAAAAATTGATTGTTTTCGTAAGGTTGTTAGCTTTCATATTCCTAATCAACCTATTATGCTAATTCAAACGACCAAACCATTAAAATCAATCACTACTCATCTCAAGCCATAAAGCTATTCGCTTATTGAAAAATGGATGTCAAGCTTTCTTAGCTCATGTCACGATTTAAACAAAAATACGCCGCTTTGAGCGATATTTCTATTGTTAATAAATTTCCGACGATTCTCAAGAACTTCCCCGCCTACCCCCGAGCGCGTGAAATTGAATTTTGTATCGACTTTGAACTCCGGTACAAAACCTATTTCCAAAGCCCCATATCGAATGGCTCCTATTGAACTTCGTGAGTTAAAGACCCAACCGCAGAATTGTTAGACATTGGCTTTATTCGGCCCTAGTACTTCTCCTTGGGGTGCTCCTGCTCTATTCGTGAAGAAGAAAGATGGGAGTATGCGATTTTGTATTGATTATCGGAGTCAATCATGTCACCATCAAAAATAGGTATCCATTGCCACGTATTGATGACCTGTTTGACCAACAGTAAGGAGCCAAATTCTTTTCAAAGATCGATCTTCGTCCGGATATCACCAATTGAAGATTAGAACCACCGACATTCCAAAGACGGCTTTCGTAACTCCTAGACGGCATTATGAATTCCTAGTCATGTCCTTTGATTGACTAATGCTCCGCCGCTTTCATGGATATGATGAACCGAGTATTCAAGGAATATTTAGATCACTTTGTGGTCGCCTTTATTGATGACATCCTTATTTATTCCAAAAGCCGTGAAGATCATGAGAAGCAACACTTGAGGTCGACACTCCAAAAGCTTCGTGAATATAAGCTTTATGCCAAGTTGAAGAAATGCGAGTTCGGCTTGAAGAAGTAGCATTCCTTGGGCACGCGGTATCAAGTCATGGAATATCTCGCTGACCCGTGAAAAGATCAAGCTATTCAAAGTCGGAACAACCTAAATCGAAGGATCAAGTACGTAGCTTTCTCGGTTTAGCCGGGTTATTATCGGAGATTCGTGGAAGGATTTTCTCGAATCGCTACTCCATCGACTCAAATTGACTCGAAAAGATACAAAGTTCGGTTGAGCGAAGAATGTGAGAAGAGTTTTCAAGAACTCAAGAAGAGACTTATTTCAAAGACTGCTCGACAATACCATTTGGCTCTTGGGATTTGTCATCTCAAAGTGATGCTTCGAGCAAAGGGTTGGGATGTGTTCTTATGCAACATGGAAAAGTTATAGCCTATGCCTCATGACAACTCAAAGAATATGAGAGGAATTATCCTACTCATGATCCGAGTTAGCAAACCGTTGTTTCAGCACTTAAAATTTGGAGGCATTACTTGTATGGGGAGAAAGTGGAGATCTTTACGGATCATAAAAGCCTCAAATATTTCTTCACTCAAAAGGAACTCAACATACGCGAAACGACGCTGGCTTGAACTGCTGAAAGATTATGATCATACCATCCAATACCATCCCGAAAAGCGAAACGTGGTAAATGATGCATCGAGTGAAGATCGTATGCAAGCACGAAAAGTGCGTTATTGTCAACACAAAGGCCCATTTTGTGTGACTTGCAAAGGATGGAGATAGAGTTAAAGACTCAGGACGCATGTGATGATAGCAAATATACGAGTAGAACCGACTTTAATCGATAAAGTTAAAGTCGCTTGCTGCTGCACTGAGCCGATGCGTATGAAAAAAGAAAGTGCAAGAGGGTGCTACGCCAAGCAAGAATCGATGAAGAAGGAATACTTGAGTCAACTCCGCACTTTGTGTTCCTAACGACCACGATTTAAAGTATAATATCATGATGGAGGCGCACAACACACCATTTGCAATCCATCTTGGAGTACCAAAATGTATCATGATATTCGCCATACATTTTGGTGGAGCAATACGAAGAGGAGATAAGCTACTGCTTATCTCAAGGTGTCTAACTTGTCAACGAGTTAAAGCGAGCATCAAGTACCAAAAGGTCCATCAGAACCACTTGAAATTCCGTAATGGAAGTGGGGAGCACATTACCATGGATTTCGCATCGGCCTTCCTAAGGTTTCTCAAGGCATTGATGCGATTTGGGTCATTGTTGATAGATTGACCAAGTCTCCGCTTCATTTCTTACCGACACGAGAAACTTATACACTTGAACGCCTTGCTCAGATGTACATAAACGAGATTGTAAGATCGCATGGTATGCCGCAGATCCATAGTTTCCGATCGAGACCCAAGATTCACTTCAAGATTTTGGGTTAGTTTGCAAAAAGCTATGGGCACGGACTTTCACGATTTAGCTCGGCATATCATCCTCGCATCGGACCACGACAATGGAGAGGACTATTCAAACTCTCAAGATCTATTAAGACTCGTGTTCTTGATTTCAAGGAGTTGGGACAAGTTTTACCATCGTGGAGTTTTCCTACAACAACAGCTTATCAAGCAAGTATCGGCATGGCTCCATTCAAGCGCCAGATGGAAGAAAGTGTCGCTTCTCCAAGATTTGGGATGAGGTGGGTGAAGCAACGTTGTTGGGACCGGAGTTGGTACGTATGACTACTTTAAAAGATTCAAACGATCCGACAACGTATAAAAACCTCACAAAATCGACAAAAAGTTATCTTGATCTTCATCGAAAGGACGTGGAATTCAATATAGGAGATCATGTGTTGTTAAAAGTTGCTCCATGGAAAGGAGTTACAAGATTTGGAAAGAGAGGGAAACTTAATCCTCGATTCATCGGTCCATTTTTAATCCTCGATCGAGTAGGAACTGTGGCCTATAGACTCGCTTTACCGCCAAATATGTCTCGTGTTCATAACGTTTTTCACATATCCATGTTACGTAAATATGTGAAAGACCCGAACCATATTATTGAGTTAGAACCGGACGAAATAGCGGAAGATTTGACGTATGAAGAGGTTCCCGCTCAAATTTTGATAAGAAGGAACATATTCTACGCTCCAAGGTTATACCTCAAGTCAAAGTTTTGTGGAGGAACCACGATGTTGAGGAAATGACTTGGGAGTTAGAATCTGAAATGAAATCAAGGTATCCTTACCTCTTCGACATACCAGGTACGTACCCTAATTTCGAGGGCGAAATTTCATAAGAAGGGGAGGTTGTAAGACCCCAGTTTTTATAAATAAAGATGAATTTTCTATAAATATTATTTTTGAATATTATGGAATAATTTGATATAATGTTATAGTTGTGGGTAATATTTATAAATTTTGCAAAGTATACAAGTGGTTATATTATATTCGATTGGTCGGGGAATATTCTTTTTTAGCAGGAATATTCGCATAAACTACTCAATCATTGGTGGACCCCACAATGTAATTATTGTTTGATCGAGAAAAAGACAAAAATATTTTATTGAAATAATCTACGGAAGTTTTACTGGCCGATACTTTGCTTGAACTACCCTAGAGTAAAAGTACAAGAATACGTGTGGTCGCATAAGTAAGACACTACCAGATTGATTATCGATGCTTATGTGAGAAGTCACTTAGTTTGATTCCATTATCATTTATTATTAATAATATGAATTATTATAGCGATAATGACGTTTTGTTTTATTCAGTATTATTAACGTAATAAAATGTAAACATCTTTTTATATAAAATGTAATACTTTATTAAAGTTATTTTATAAATAAAATATATTATATTTTATTATGCATAGTGTTTTGCATAGTGTTTTGCATAGTGTTTGCATAGTAAAATGTTTTTATATAAATAGAATATATTATATTTTATTTAAAAGATTTTTCTTTTAAATATGGACCGTCGATTAAAGTAAATCAATCTGACCGCTCATGGATTAGTTACTATGCATTCCATTTTCCTATAAATAAAGCTCATTCCTTCATTATTTTCTTACGAATTCATTGAAACTCTAGAGAGAATTATAGAGAGAAGCTATAGAGAAAAGTTATAGAAAGAAGAAGAGTATTCTCGCTACTTCATTACTTCTATATTCAGCCTTTTACTATAGGGGTGTTATTCTTTCTTCTTGAAGAGAACTTCATTATTCCATTCATTATTATTCGTTGAATAACTCCGTAAAAGTGGCATACCCTATATACATAACCTCGTATACGCCAGATACCCTATATACTTGGTGAAATCCTTATGTTATTCCATTGCTTATTATTCTCGCTGGAATAACTCAGATACGCTGCTTCTACCCTATACTTGGTGACATTCTTCTATTATTCTCGCTGGAACATCCTCGTCGTGGTGTTTTACACCTACTCGGTTCCGCCTCTTTATTATTATTCTCGCTGAACATCCTGCCTCATGTGTTTTACACCGGACCGGTTCCGCTTTTATTATTATTCTGCTTGAACATCCTCGCTCGTGTGTTTTTTACACCTGACCGGTTCCGCTCTTTATCATTCTCATTGAATATCCTATCTCGTGTGTTTTACACCGGATCCGGTTCCATCTTTATTATTCTCGTTGGAACATCCTCGCTTGCAGTGAATTTCACCCGACCGGTTCCGTTATTATTATTCTCCGCTGAATAACCTCGCCTGGCGCGGCACCGCATGCATGGTGATTTCTTTTGTTATTCCATTCTTTATTATACCCAAATTGGTTAAAACTTTGACTTCTATACTCCATGAAATTAGTAGAATATCCTCGATATTCGCGTTTCATCCAAAGATCTTTTCATGGAAATATTCTTCCGATCATTCTTGAATTTTACTCTACAAAGAAGTATCATGTTGACAATTTGACGTTAAAAATTCCCGGATAAAATAATTTTGAACTTGTTTTATCAATTCTTATATCATTGTCATCATCCTCATTTTTATATTTTTTTTTAAAGTCATCTCGTGGCCAGTAGAGCATGGATGGACTTGGTATGATTATGACCGTGGATTATTCTTGTAATCATGACCGTAATGTTACAAATGATGTGGTAAAAAATCCTCGATTAAGTAGTAGTGCATCGATGGACGCTTGTTGGCATGATCATGACCATTAATGAATACACAACTATTCTCGGCCGTAGTGCGTGAATAATTGTGGATCGTGATACTAAAGAATATCCTCGGGTCAGTAGTGCGGGGTGATTCGATGATGTGGATTATTTATTAAAGTTTCGAGTCTCAAATATAACAAAGGATGAAAACCTTTTAAAATCATAAAAGATAGTAGATTTTATTTTCTACTTGACTTTTTTAATGGATTGCGATATTCAATGCAGCTTAAACCGTTGTCTATTGTATTTTATCGCTTTAACATTGTTGAAGACTATTGATAATTTATTTTGCATTATCTTAGTCATAATATTTCTTCTCGGGCTAGTTGAGCTCACCCTTTCTTTCACCGTTTCTCTCTCAGAAATGAGAATATAGCCGACGAGTCTGGAAACGAGTGATGGTCCGAAGATAAGATTAGTAGTCCTCACTATTCTCGTGAAATAGTGTGATAATAATTGTAATGAGGACTTTTGTTTGAGTTTGTATAATATCTAGTAGACGATATTTGTATTTAAACTCACAGCTTTATGTCGTATTGTACACCACGCTTATGTTAATAAGTTGTATTTAAATTACATACCATGTAAGTGGCGACCAAGATGGGTGATGTATACCTAATTTTGGGGGCGTCATGAAACATCAAAGATCATGGTTATACCAAATCATAGTTCTATTCATAATCATACTAATAAGTTCATCTTGCACTACGGGGCGAAGATATTCATCAACAATTCATCTTTGCACTACGCCAAAGATATTCATCAACGACCATCTTTGCACTACATGCCAAAGATATTCAATGACAAATCATCTTTGCACTACAGCCAAAGATATTCATCAATAATTCATCTTTGCACTATGCATAAAAGATATTCAATCAATGAAGTCATCTTTGCACTTTACTACGGGCGAAGATATTCATCATCTTTGCACTACAAAGAAAAGATATTCAATCAATAAGTCATCTTTGCACTATGGGCAAAGATATTCAACAACCAGGTCATGTAAGACCCCTCAAATTTTTTAAATAAAAGGAATTTCCTTTATTTATTATTTTGAAATAGTAAGGGTTGATTTGATTAATGTGGATAGTTAAGGGTTAAATACGCAAATATTTCAAAATAAGCAAGTGGTTATAAAATATTCATTTTGTTTGGGAATATTCGTTTGGTCGTGGAATATTCAATGATCGCTTTGGGGAATATTCGCATTTGACGGTACAACCATGTGTGGGCCCCATAATGGAAAGCGATTGGATGAAGAAAACGCATAAATATAAGTTGGTTAAAAATAATCTACGTAGTTGTTACCGTTAAGACTCATTGAATACCCTATGGGTTAAAATACACAAGAATACGCTGTGGTTGCACAAGAAGACACTCAGTATTGCACAAGATTGTTGAATTATTGATCCTTACGTAAGAAGGCACTACTCAATAATTTTTACAAGAGTTAATGCTCAATATTTTATTTTATTGATTCAATAATTGCACGCGTTGATATTTTATATTATTGTTGTTCAATAATTGTCACCGCACATTATCTCCATTATCGGATCAATAATTCATATTATTTAAATAATATTATTAGATAGCATTATTGGCAATGTCTAGAAAGTTCACAAGGAGAGGTTTGGTCACCTAATCATGCGCGAAGGAGAAAATCCTTATCGAAAGCCCCTCTTCCCGGAACTACCGGTTGTCATAATTGTGATTCTCGTAATATTATTTGTGAATAATTAATTATTGATTCATATGATAAAGAAATATTTATTTTATGTGGATATAAATGATGGATTTATTTATGTGGTTATAAATGAAGAAATTATTGTTGAGGTGTTTTATCGATATTTTACCGATTGAGGTATTAAAAATTAAATCGTGGGTTTTGAGATATATTATGGGATTATAATTTTTAATCCGACCTGGCTGATTGTGGTAATTTTTGGGTATGTTATACATACATAAGTTGAGTATATGTCCACAAATTTTGAACCGTTAAAAATGCACGAATGATTTGTTATGAATTTTAAGAGGTGTCTGATTCTTAAATTAGGGTTATAATTGATTTTGGTGGAAAATTCTAGAATTGAGTGGGCCCCACTTGTGGTTGGTGAAGAAATGTGCTGAATTTTATTTCAAATGTGGTGGGTGGCAATAGTAGCGGTGTAAAGCCATCAATTAGCAGTCAAGTCTGCTTGGTACGGCTAACATTTTCCTATAAATAGAGGGCTGTTAGAATTGAAAATCACACCGTAAACAAAGTTTTCTTTTCTCTCTCTATATTATCGAGCGTATTTTGTGAGTATTTAGATACTTTGAGAGTTGTTTGTTCAAGACAAGTTTCATTCAAAGATCACTTCCGACCTTTTCCTTCCTAAGCAATCGATTCTTCGAGGTAAGGGATATTATTTTTTTTCGTAATGATATTATTTCTTCAATATCATTATGTTGAAATGTTGATCTGAAGTTTTTATCAAATTTGGAACTTTTTCATGCTCTGGGGTTACTATTCATGAGTTACTATTCACGAAGTTACTATTCATGAGTTACTATTCACGAGTTACTATTCACGGTAGTACTATTCATGAAGCGTGAAGATGTTTTTGTGGAATTTCTATCTTTTGGTGTATCGGATTTACTATTCACGTATACGGTACTATTATTCACGATAATACGGCACTATTCACGATACTAGACTATTCACCAAAAAAAAAAAATTTCTTCTTTTGTCCAAAACATCTATTTTGGATACTAGCTTTGATTGTATCCATGTTTTGATCATTCTTGAATTTTACACCACTATGATTATTTTTGGGGTATTGTTGGACATGGATAAAACAAAGTACTAATCCTTAATCCTTAATCCTTGTCATTTTGTTTCACCGGATTCGCTTTTTAAAAATATTTTCATCATCCTCGCCTTAAATGATGATATTATTGAATATCTTTGGCCCAGAGTGCAAAAGATGAATGATTTCTCAAGAATATCTTTGGCTCAGAAGTGCAAAGATGAACAGTGTTGAGATGAACATGACCGATCGATTAATATCTTTGGCTTCAAAGTGCAAAGATGAAACAGTGTTTAAATGAACACTGACCAATCGATGAATATCTTTGGCACAGAGTGCAAAGATGAATATTTAATTCGGATGTATATTGATTGTTGTTACAGGATAAAAGATAGACGATGAACTTTTAAATTCATACATGTAAGATAGTAGTTTGCATTCTCTACTTAACTCTTCTAATGAATTATTATTTCAATTGCGCGAATATTGATTGAAAACTTGTTGTCTATTGTACTTCTATTAAATTTTTCCTCGTTGAAGACTAACGATAATTTGTTGTATATTATCTTAGTCATAATATTCTTTATCGAGCTAGTTGAGCTCACCCTTTTCCTTTTTGTTCCATTCTTCTCGTGGAGGCGAGAGAATATAAAGCGAGTACGCAGCTCTGGGGGTATGGAATGAAGGATTTAGAAAGGATTGTTTAGTAGTCCTCACCATTTTTGTAAAATAATGTATCAATAAATGTGATGAGGATTTATTTGAGTATAAATATTGTCTAGAAGATAATATTTGTATTTAAACTCACACTTTTCTTGTTGTAATAATAAAGATGTAGTTGTTTACATACCATGTATTTGGCAACTCGTAATGGGTGTTGTGTATACCTATTTTGGGGCGTCACAGTTGGGTATCGAGCTTAGGATATGATCTCCATGGAGATCGGGAATAGAACTAGAGGGAGAGACGAGTAAATCCTTCGCCTAGAGTGTCCTACCTAAGCTTATTTGTTAGTTGGTCAAGATATAGGGATATTATGTGATATATTGATTTCCTTAATTAACCCTTGTTTTATGACAAGATTTGAGAATGTCGATCGAGAATATTAACAATGGAGTAAATGAGACCGTGGAGATGCCTCAGATTTACCAACGAGGAGAACGTGCAACAGTCGGGTAATGTTCCTCCCGTGATTAACACCAATTGACTGAAGCAGATGATGAACGAGGGGATGTTTAGAAGCTTTTTGCGGTCATGCAAAATCGATTTAGGGAGACTCGTGTTCAAAATACGTGGAGGAAATGATAGCAATTCACGGGTTGTCACAAATGCAAGCAGCTTCAAAGAGTTGGGACCACCGTGAATTTAAGGGAAAGCCAGATCCGATCACGGCGGAAACATGGGTCAAACAAATTACCAAGATATTCGATGTCTTGGGGTGCACGGAGGAACGAAGGTTCCATTCGCCACCTTTATGTTCCGTGGCGAGGCAGACTACATCGTGGAGTCTCAGTGAAGCGTACCATCCAACCGCACTTCGGCATGTGTCTGGGAGACGTTTCAGAGACTATTTAATGACAAATACTTTCCCGAAAGTGTTACGTATATGAAGGAAGTGGAGTTCATCAGATTAGAGCAAAACAACATGACGCGGTGTCTCAATGATTATAGGCAAAGTTTGCAGAGTTATCCGAGTTTGCACCTCATTTGGTGGAGAATGAGGAACGTATGACGTGGATGTTTCGAGAGGTTTGAAACCCGGCGATACGCCGATCTCATTTTCTCATAAATTTTCTCTATTCAGATGTTAAAACAGGCTCAGTTGTTAGAGCGAGATAACGAGTACGTTCAACCGAGGGACCATAACCAGGATCATACCAAAGATAGCAATCATCGAATAACGATAACCAGGTGGAGAAAGAAGAATACGGACAAAGGCGGTAACCACTCTGGTGGTAATCGTGGCCATGAAAATAGAAGAAGCGAGTTGGGAGGAGATTTTAAAAAGAGGAGATTCAACAACGACCATGTGAAGACGCTCGGCGCCGTGAAGGCAATCGGTTCCAAGGGAGGAGAAAGACCATCGATGCATATGTTACAAATGCGGAAAGAGGGACATATCACCTTGAAACCGCCTACAACAGCTTTAAGGTATGCTATAATTGTGGAAAGAAGGACATATCGCTCGAGATTATACGATATCGAAAACTAGTGCGTGATGGGGATTGGTGACTCAAAAGGATGTCCCGGAAAAAGTCAAAGTCAACGATTCTCGGAAGAGCGTTTGTCATGTGACCGGGTCAAAATCGAGGAACCCGAACGAAGTTATACACTGTTTAGTTAATTATAAATTCTTGCGAAGTTTATACCTTACTAGATATCTGGGTTACCCATTCTTTTATCTCTCTTGCTTTGCGCTCAACGTTTGAACTTGACTACGGAGAAATTAGACTTTGACCTATTTATGGAGACTCAGTTAGGAAAACTTTCATTACATCCGTTGTTTAAAAATCTTGTTTGATTCAAGTTGGCACCATTACCTTACCCGTTGACCTTATCTCTTTAAAGATACTTGCTTTTGGGGATTGATTGGTTAACTACTCATCATGCCAAAATTGATTGCTTTTCGTAAGGTTGTTAGTTTTCATATTCCTAAGCAACTTCGTTATTCAACTCAAGCAACCAAACCATTGTAATCAAACATTTTCATATCAAATCATGAAGTCATTCGTTTATTACGGATGTCAAGTTTTCTTAGTCCATGTTATGGATTTGAATAAAGACACGTCGATTTGAATAATATTCCTGTTGTTATTGACTTTCCCGACATATTTCCTCCAAGAACTTCCCCTGCCTACCCCGAACGTGAAGTTGAATTCTTATTGATCTTGAACTCCGTATAAAGCCCATTTCTAAAACCCCATATCGAATGGCTCTATTGAACTTCAGAGTTAAAGGTCCAACTACGAGAATTGTTGGACATCGGCTTTCATTCGTCCTAGTACATCTCCATGGGGTGCTCCTGTTTTATTTGTAAAAAAGAAAGACGGGAGTATGCGACTTTGTATTGACTATCGAAAATTGAACCATGTCACCATCAAGAATAGGTATCCTCACCTCGTATTGATGACTTGTTTGACCAAATTGCAAGGGGCACAATTCTTTTCAAAATCGATCTTCGCTTACGGATATCATCACCGAAATTAGAATCGAGGATATTCCAAAGATCGCCTTCGAACTCCTGGTATGGGCATTATGAATTCTTAGTCATGTCTTTCTGACTAACTAATGCTCCTGCGGCTTTCATGGATATGATGAACCGAGTATTCAAGGAATATTTGGATCGGTTCGTTGTTGTCTTTATTGATGACATCCTTATATATTCCAAAAGTCGTGAAGATCATGAGCACCATTTGAAGCCGGTACTCCAAAGGCTTCGTGAAAACCAACTATATGCCAAATTGAAGAAATGCGAGTTCGGCTTGAGGAAGTAGCCTTTCTTGGGCATGTGGTGTCAAAAACATGGAGTATCTGCTGATCCCACGAAGATTGAAGCAATACAAAGTTAGAACAACCAAGTTTGGATGGATCAAGCACGTAGCTTTTTGGGCTTAAATTGGTTATTATCTGGAGATTCGTGGAAGGGTTTTCTCGAATCGCTACTCCATTAACTCGGCTAACTTCGAAGGATACAAAAATTCATTTGAAGCGAAGAATGCGAGAAAAGTTTCCAAGAGCTTAAGAGGAGACTTATTTCGGCTGTTCTAACAATACCATCCGGGTTCGGATGGATTTGTTATCTACGATGCTTCGGTGCAAAGGGTTAGGATGTGTTCTCATGCAACGTGGGAAAGTCATAGCCTATGCCTCGCGACAACTTAAAGAGTATGAGAGGAATTATCCTACTCATGATCTAGAGTTTAGCGGCCCAGTCGTTCAGCTAAAAGATATGGAGGCACTATCTATATGGGGAGAAAGTGGAGATATATTCGCACCATAAAAGCCTTAAATATTTCTTCACTCAAAAGAACTCAACATGCGGCAATGACGTTGGCTCGAGCTATTGAAAGACTACGACCACACTATTCAATACCATCCCGGTAAAGCGAACGTGGTAATGGACGCATTGAGTAGAAGATCATATGCGGAACGAAAAGCGATGATGTCAAGTATACGATAGAGCCAACTTTAATAGAAAAAGTTAAGGTTGCTCGAGCCACCGGCCTTGAAATGATGTATGAAGAAGAAAGTACAAGAAGGAGCTATTCCTAAGCGAGAATTGATGAAGAAGGAATACTTGAGTCCACTCTAGACTTTGTGTTCCTAACGACTCGATTTGAAGTACAAGATTATGATGGAAGCACACAATACACCATTTGCAATCCATCCTCGAAGTACTAAAATGTATCGTGATCTTCGACATACATTTTGGTGGAATAATATGAAGAGAGAGAGATTGCAAAGTTTATCTCGATGTGTTTAACTTGCCAACGTGTAAAGGCGAGCATCTAGTACCTAAGGGTCCGTTGCAACCACTTGAGATTCCTAAATGGAAGTGGGAACACATTACCATGGATTTCGTTACGGGTCTTCCTACGGTTTCTCAAGGCATCAATGCTATTTGGGTTATTGTTGATAGATTAACCAAGTCTCGCTCATTTCTTGCCGACACGGAGACTTATTCACTTGAACGCTCTTGCTAGTATGTGCGTAAATGAGATTGTGAGGTTGCATGGCATGCCCAGTATCCATAGTTTCGGATCGTGACCCAAGATTCACTTCAAGATTTTGGGTTAGCTTGCAAAAAGCTATGGGCATGGATTTGCGATTTAGTTCGCATACCATCCCCAAACCGGACGGACAATCGAGAGGACTATTCAAACTCTTGAAGATTTATTAAGACTCGTGTCCTAGACTTCAAGGGTAGTTGGGATAAGTATTTACCATTGGTGGAATTCTCCTACAACACAACAGCTATCGTGCAAGTATAGGTGTGGCTCCATTCAAGCATTACATGGACGAAAATGTCGCTTCTCCAATATGTTGGGATGAGGTGGGTGAAGCAACATTGTTTGGGACCCGAAAGTTAGTGCGATATGACTCACCGAAAAGATCCAAATAATTCGACAACGTATACAAACGGCTCAAGATCGACAAAAGAGTTATGCGGATCTTCATCGAAAGGACGTGGAATTTAATGTAGGGGATCATGTATTGTTGCGAGTTGCTCCATGGAAGGGAGTTACAAGATTTGGGAAGAGAGGAAAGCTCAATCCACGATTTATTGGTCCATTTCAAATTCTTGACCGAGTAGGAAATGTAGCCTATAGACTTGCGTTACCTCCAAGTATGTCTCGTGTTCATAATGTGTTTCACATATCTCATTTCGTAAATATGTGAAAGACCCGAACCACGTTATTGAGTTAGAAACTGGACGAGATAGCCAAGACTTAACGTATGAGGAGGTACCTATCAAGATCTTGGATAGGAAGGAGCATGTCCCTACGCTAAGAAAGGTCATACCACAAGTTAAAGTTTTGTGGAGGAATCATGCTATAGAGGAAATGACACGGGAATTGGAAGCGGAAATGAAAGCAAGGTATCCTCACCTTTTCAAAACACCAGTATCGTCGTCCAATTTCGAGACGAAATTTCATAAGGAGGGAGGTTGTAAGACCCCTAAATTTTTAAATAAAAAGAATTTCCTTTATTTATTATTTTGAAATAGTAAGGGTTGATTTGATTAATGTGGATAGTTAAGGTTAAATACGCAAATATTTCAAAATAAGCAAGTGGTTATAAAATATTCATTTTGTCGGGGAATATTCGTTTGGTCGTGGAATATTCGTATCGTTTGTGAAATATTCGTATGCGACAACAAATGCAGACCATGTATGGGCCCCATAATGGAAAGCGATTGGATGAAGAAAACGACAAATATAAGTTGGTTAAAAATAACTACCGTAGTAGTTATTCAAGTTAAGACTGTTGGAATACCCGTTGGTTAAAATACTGATGTCTGGTCGTGGTTGCATGGCACCAGTATTACATGATGATTGTTGAATTATTGATCCTTACGTGAAGAAGGCACTACTCAATAATTTTTACAGAAGCATTCTTGTTCATATTTTATTTTATTGATTCAATAATTGTCTTTGCGTTGATATTTTATATTATTGTTGTTCAATAATTGTCAACGCACATTATCTCCATTATCGGATCAATAATTCATATTATTTAAATAATATTATTAGATAGCATTATTGGCAATGTCTAGAAAGTTACATCGAGGAGAGGTTTGGTCACCTAATCATGCGCCATGAAGGAGAAATCCTTATCTGGAAGCCCTCTCACCGGAACTACCGTCATGTCATAATTGTGATTCTGTAATATTATTTGTGAATAATTAATTATTGATTCATATGATAAAGAAATATTTATTTTATGTGGATATAAATGATGGATTTATTTATGTGGTTATAAATGAAGAAATTATTGTTGAGGTGTTTTATCGAGATTTTACCAGATTGGAGGTATTAAAAAATTAAATCGTGGGTTTTGAGATATATTATGGGGATTATAATTTTTAATCCGACCGATTGGATTGTGGTAATTTTTGGGTATGTTATACATACATAAGTTGAGTATATGTCCACAAATTTTGAACCGTTAAAATGCACGAATGATTTGTTATGAATTTTAAGAGGTGTCCGATTCTGAAATTAGGGTTATAATTGATTTTGGTGGAAAATTCTAGAATTGAGTGGGCCCCACTTGTGGTTGGTGAAGAAATGTGCTGAATTTTATTTCAAATGTGGTGGGTGGCAATAGTAGCGGGTAAAGCCATCGGTGTAGCGAAGTCAAGTCTTCTTGTACGCTAACATTTTCCTATAAATAGAGGGCTAAGTTAGAATTGAAAATCACACCGTAAACAAAGTTTTCTCTTTTCTCTCTATATTTATTGAGCGTATTTTGTGAGTATTTAGATACTTTGAGAGTTCTTTGCAAAGACAAGTTTCATTCAAAGATCACTTGAGCCTTTCCTTCCGAAGTAATCGATTCTTTCTTTGAGGTAAGGGATATTATTTTTTTTTCGTAATGATATTATTTCTTCAATATCATTATGCTGAAATGTTGATCTGAAGTTTTTATCAAATTTGGAACTTTTCATGTCGGGGTTACTATTCATGAGTTACTATTCACGAGTTACTATTCAGCGAGTTACTTATTCACGAGTTACTATTCACGAGTACTATTATTCATGAAGCGTGAAGATGTTTTTGTGGAATTTCTATCTTTGGTGTCGGATTTACTATTCATGTATACGGTTATATTCACGATATACGACTATTCACGATATCTGACTACTATTCAAAAAAAAAAAAAAAATTCTTTTTTGTCCAAAACATCTATTTTGGATACTAGCTTTGATTGTATCCATGTTTTGATCATTCTTGAATTTTACACCACTATGATTATTTTGGGGTATTGTTGGACATGGATAAAACAAAGTACTAATCCTTAATCCTTAATCCTTGTCATTTTGTTTCAATTGGATTCGTTTTTAAAAAATATTTTTCATCATCCTCGATCTTAAATGATGATATTATTGAATATCTTTGGCTGTAGTGCAAAGATGAATGATTTCTCGAAGAATATCTTTGGCCCATAGTGCAAAGATGAGCAGTGTTGAGATGAACATGACCGATTGATTAATATCTTTGGCTCAGAGTGCAAAGATGAGCAGTGTTTAAATGAACATGACCAATGATGAATATCTTTGGCTGTGAGTGCAAAGATGAATATTTAATTCGGATGTATATTGATTGTTGTTACTGGGATAAAAGATGAGCGATGAACTTTTAAATTCATACATGAAGATAGTAGTTTGCATTCTCTACTTAACTCTTCTAATGAATTATTATTTCATTGCGAATATTGATTGAAAACTTGTTGTCTATTGTACTCTATTAAATTTTTCCTGTTGAAGACTAACGATAATTTGTTGTATATTATCTTAGTCATAATATTCTTTACCGAGCTAGTTGAGCTCACCTTTTCTTTTTGTTCCATTCTTCTCGGGAGGCGAGAATATATAGCGAGTACGAAGTGGAGTATGGAATGAAGGATTTAGAAAGGATTGTTTAGTAGTCCTCACCATTTTTGTAAAATAATGTATCAATAAATGTGATGAGGATTTATTTGAGTATAAATATTGTCTAGAAGATAATATTTGTATTTAAACTCACAGTTTTACTGTTGTAATAATAAAGATGTAGTTGTTTCTGTACCATGTATTTGGCGACTCAGAATGGGTGTTGTGTATACCTATTTTGGGGGCGTCACAGGTCATCTTTATACTACGGGCCAAAGATATTCATCAATAATTGATCTTTGCTCTACAGGCCAAAGATATTCATATCTCAAAGAAACATACATTCATTTCAGAATTTATATAAATCATAATTATAACCTTGTTGATCAATTCACCTTTGCACTTAAGCTAATAATATTCAATTGTAAATTCAATGGTCATGATCATACCAGTCAACCATTCATCTTTGCACTACTGGCCAAAGAGAACCCATAGTCACAATCATACTAATAATCTACCCATCTTTACACTTAAGTCAAAGAGAAATTTCATCACCAGGATTATAAAAATGTTATATATGATAGTAAAAACAATATGATCAACAACTGCATTTAATTTCAAAAGTAAGATTCATAAATCAATTATTTCATAACACCTTAATCCAAATGTTATAAATCACTTAATAATCTCATAATCTAATATCATTAATATTACCACAATATCTTAATCATTTCTTAAACTTATAAACAATTTATTTTAATTGTTTAAACTTTACTAGTTAATGCATTTAATCATACTAAAATGCTAAATTCATAAGATTTCATCACCAATAACCAACAACCTCATCAAAAATCTGCATATACCATATATAGGATTCCCAAGCCATAAAATCCTATTTTTCAATTTTGTTACTTCACATAACATATTTAATTTATTTATTCATAACTAGTCCATTTTCATAAAAAATAGCAAATCAGTTCCAAAAATATTTTTTTCCTGGGATTTAGCATAATATAGTCCCATATTGAACATATATTCATTTCCTATTTTTCACATGGTCAAAACTACCGAATATTTAGACATTTATCATAAATTGTACTTTTGTCCAAAAATTCTGAAATTTACAGAATATACTGATGTTATATAGATGTACTCCCAATAAAAATTTCACTAATTTTGGAGTTAACCACAAAGAGTTATAAAGGTTTACTTTTAAAATAGTCTTTTCTCATAAAATCCATAACTCCTAATCTATACATCCAAAAAATCGCCATTTTTGGACACAATCAAGGAAACTTATCAAATTATCATTTCAAATTTTTCCAGAATTTTTGAAGGTCAGAAAAATTACGAAACATGATAAACATAATAATCCTTAAAATCCCTTACCATAATAATGACAATATCCCTTACAATCCCTTACCTCAAAAGAGCAGTATTTCTGACCGGAATGTAAAGCCGAAGGAACCTTGCACTGAATAGCAACTCTCAAAGTATCTAAATACCCACAAAATACACTCGATAATTGTGATGCCCCCAAAATAGGTATACATCACCTATCCTGAGTCGCCAAATACATGGTACAGAATACAAATACAATCTTTAATATACAACAAAAGAGCTATGAGTTTTAAAACAAATATTGTCTTCTAGACAATATCCACTCTCAGAATAAGTCCTCATTACATTTATTGTCACACTTATTTAATGTAATAGTGAGGACTACTAATGCTATCCTCTCCGGATCGTCACTCCGCTTCTCCGACTAGTCCCATTACGTTCTCATTTCACGAAGAGAACAATGAAAGCAAAAGGGTGAGCTAAACTAGCCCAAGGTAAGAAATATTATGACTAAGATAATGCGAAATAAATTATCATTAGTCTTCAACAATGTTAAACCGATAAAATACAATAGACATCAAGTTTAAGCTGCGGTGAACAAGCAATCCATTAAAAGAGTCAAGTAGAGAATAAAATCTACTATCTTTTATGATTTAAAAGGTTTTTCATCACTTTTATCGTTGGGACTCGACAATAAATAATTCACATCATCGAATCACCCCGCACTACGGCGCCAAGGATATTCTTTTGTATCACGACCATAATTATCCATGCACTACGGGCCAAGGACATTCGTGTATTCATTAATGGCCATGATCATGCCAACAACTGTCCATCAATGCACTACGGGCCAATGAGGACTTTTATCACATCATTTGTAACATTACGGTCATGATTATACCGAATAATCCCTGGTCATAATCATACCAAGTCCATTTATGCACTACAGGCCACAGATGACTTTCAAAAAAAAATATAGACATGAGGATGATGACAATGATATAAGAATTCAATAAAAACAAGTTCACGAATTAATTTATCTAGGAACTAATAACGTCCAAATTGTCAACAGGATACTTCTTTGTAGAGTAAAATTCAAGAATGCTCAGAAGAATATTTCCATGAAAAGATACTGGATGAAGCGCAAATATCAAGGATATTCCACTAATTTCATGGAGTATAAGTCAAAACTTTAACCAACTGAGTATAATAAGGAATGGAATAACAAAAGAAATCACCAAGCATGCGGTAGACTGCACAGGCAGGTTATTCAAACAGAATAATAAAGACGGAACCAGTCCGCGTAAAATGCATGATGTGATATTCCAGCGAATAATAAAAGACGGAACCAATCCCGAGTAAAAGCCTGATGACAGATGTTCCAATAGAATAATAAAGAATGGAATAACAAAAGAATTTCACCATGTATGCGATGATTGCAGATAACCGAAGTTATTCCAACACAATAATAAAGAATGGAATAACGAAGTTCTCTTCATGAAGACGAAAGAAAGAAATAATACCCCTTACCTTTGAAAGAAATCGGATATAGGAGTAGTGAGTGGCAGCTTCTCTTCTTCTACAAATTTTCTCTCTACAATTTCTCTCTATAATAATTGCTCTATAGCTTTAGTGAATTGGTGTGAAATGAAGAAAGAATGATCTTCTATTTATAGAAAAATATAGTTTCAATAATTGCACGTTTTGGGGCTCGAAAAATTACTGTACAATACCTCCAACTTTTCCTTAATTTTTAATTTAGTCATGCAAGTATTATCAAACTTTCACCACCTCTCCTAATATTAAATAATGTGATTCAATAGAAAATCATGTGAATCAATAGTTCTACACATGTGAAAATACGAATTACAGTATAGTACCTCCATCTATACCTCTATTTTTAACTTAGTCATGCAAGTATTATCAATCTTGCACCAACTCCCCTAATAGTAACAAGAATGTGAAACAATAGTATACACATATGAACAAATAGTTATAATCATGTGAAATAATAGCAATTAATTGCTCATTTATCCGGTTAAATACCCGATTGGTCAATATAACCTCCAGACATCAATTATTATCGAAATAAATGTCGATTTTCACTAACACAAATAATTCCAACACAATAAAACTATTTTTATCAAAAATATAAATTTTGAAATTTTAAAGTTTGACTTTTCCCTCAAAAAGTCAATGTTGACTTTGACGAAAATAGTAAAACCCAAAAAATTTTGTGTTTATAGTCTATTTTTACTAATTTCATCGCTCTGGACTCAAATATCACGTCCGCGTCTCAAAATTCAACTCCGAGCACAACTTCAATTTTAATAACATTCATCATTAATATTATAACTCACAATATTTATCAACTAGGTCGTTCCCAGGAAAGAGGGGGCTTTCCAATAAGGATTTCTCCTATTGGTAGCCTTGAATTAGGTGACCAAAACTCTCCTCGATGTAACTTCTAGA
This sequence comes from Panax quinquefolius, assembly GCA_020205615.1. Taxonomy (NCBI): domain Eukaryota; kingdom Viridiplantae; phylum Streptophyta; class Magnoliopsida; order Apiales; family Araliaceae; genus Panax; species Panax quinquefolius. Next base: position 162,300,696 of record CM035152.1, read on the forward strand.
CATTGTAAATATTGTAATTTAATAATATGAATAACTTTGCCTTCTCAATTATTGATTTAATAAAATAACATATTAAGCAGATGATATTGTGACAATAATCGAATCAATAATATGAGAGATATGATGCAATAATTACTGTAGCAATAATTGAGTATAACTGAGTGACTTCTCACGTAAGCATCAATAATCAATACCGCGTGCTACTATGCGACCACCAGCGTATTCATTGTACTTTTACTACCGAGTAGTTCAACAAGATTAATTGAGAAAACTTTCGTTATTATTTTCATAAATATATTTTTGTCGTTTTCTCAATCCGACAATAATTACATTATGGGGTCCACCAATGAATGCTACCAGGTTATGCGAATATTCCACCTCGCTAAAACGAATATTCTCCGACCAATCGAATATAATATAACAACTTGCATACTTTGCAGAATTAATAAATACTACCCACAACTATAACATTTAACAAATTCATTCCATAATATTCAAAAATGATAATTATAGAAAAATCATCTTTATTCATAAAAGTTGGGGTCTTACAATAATATAGAGAGAGAAAGAGAGAAAACTTATGTTTCTGGTGTGTTTTTCAATTCTAACTTAGCCCTCTATTTATAGAAAAATGTTAGACATCAGAAAGCAGACTTGACTGCAAGCACTGATGGCTTTACCTGCTACTATTGCCACCTACCACATTTGAATTAAAATTCAGCACATTTTTTCACCAACCACAAGTAGGGCCCACTCATTCTAGAATTTTCCACCAAAAATCATTTATAAACCTAATTTCTGAATCAGTCACCTCTTAAAATTCATAACAAATCATAAGTTCATTTTTAACGGTTCAAAATTTGTGGACATATACTCAACTTATATATGTATAACATATCCAAAAATCACAACGATCCAACGGTCGGATTAAAAATTATAACTCACGCAATATATCGTAAAAATACTGATTTGATTTTTAATACCTCCATTCTGCCAAAAACATCTCAACATTAATTCCTTCAATTATATCCACATAAATTAAATATATCCATCAATTATATCCACATCAAATATGTGAGACCCCAGATTTTATTAATAAAGATTTAAATTTGGTCGAAATAATTTTTAATATTATGGTGTGAATTTGAGATAATATTATAGTTGTGGGTAGTATTTATAAATTTTGCAAAGTATGCAAGTGGTTATATTATATTCGATTGGTCGGGGAATATTCGGTTTAGCGAGGAATATTCGATAACTACCAACTCAATCATTGGTGGACCTCATTAAATGTAATTATTGCATTTGATTGAAAGCAGACAAAAATATTTTATCAAATAACGGCGGAAGTTTTACTGGTTGATCTTTGCTTGAACTACTTCCTTGTAGTAAAAGTAATAAAGATAATCGTGTGGTTGCGTAGTAAGCACACTCAGATTGATTATTGATGCTTATGTGAGAAGTCACTTCACTTTGATTCCATTATTATCGATTAATAATATGAATTATTATAGCGATAATGACGTTTTGTTTTATTCAGATTATTAACGTAATAAAATGCGAAACATCTTTTATATAAAATAGAATACTTTATTAAAGTTATTCTATAAATAGAATATATTATATTTTATTATGCATAGTGTTGCATAGTGTTTTGCGTAGTGTTTTGCATAGTATTGCATAGTGTTTGCATAGTAAAATGTTTTTATATAAATAGAATATATTATATTTTATTTAAAAGATTTTTCTTTAAATATGGACCGTCGATTAAAGTAAATCAATCTGGGCCGTTCATGGATTAGTTACTATGCATTCCGTTTTCCTATCTATAAATAGAAGCTCATTCCTTCATTATTTTCTTACAATTCATTGAAACTTCTGAGAGAGAAATTATGAGAGAAAGCTGTAGAGAAAAATTATAGAAAGAAGAAGAGTATTCTTCACTTCACTACTTCTATATTCAGTTCTTTACGGTAAGGGGTGTTATTCTTTCTTCTTGAAGAGAACTTCTTATTCCATTCACTATTATTCGTTGGAATAACCTCGTAAAAAGTGATATACCCTATACATCACCATATATGCGGCGTATCCTATACTTTGTGAAATCCTTATGTTATTCCATTCTTATTTATTCTGTTGGAATAACTTTATAATGCTGGATTTACCTATATACTTGGTGACATTCTTACATTATTCTCATTTGGAACATCACATGCATGTGTTTTTACACCACTGGTTCCGCTCTTTATTATTCTGTTGGAACATCCTGTCATGTGTGTTTACACCGACTTCAGTTCCGCCTTTATCATTCTTTGGAATATCCTATCTGTGTGTTTTACACCGGATGCAGTTCCATCTTTATTATTACTGTTGGAACATCCCGTCGGTGTGAATTTCACCCGACACGGTTCCGTTATTATTATTACATTGAATAACTTTGTCCATGCAATACCGCATGCATGGTGATTTCTTTTGTTATTCCATTCTTTATTATACCCAGTTGGTTAAAACTTTGACTTCTATACTCCATGAAATTAGTAGAATATCCTTGATATTTGCGTTTCATCCAAAGATCTTTCATGGAAATATTCTTCCGATCATTCTTGAATTTTACTTCTGAAAACAAAGATCGTGTTGACAATTTAGACGTTAATAATTCATGGATTAAATAATTCTTGAACTTGTTTTATTGAATTATTATGTCATTGTCATCATCCTCATGTTATATTATGTTATCTTTGGCTTACGCAAGCATAGATGAACTTAGTATGATTATGACCAGTGGATCATTCGGTATAATCATGACTTGATATAAATGATGTGACAAAAGTCCTCGGTGGCTCTGTAATGCAATGATGGATAGTTTTGGTATGATTATGACCGTGGGTGATTCGGTATAGTCATGACCATTGATAATTTGATGAAAATCCTTGGCCGTGTGAAGTGCGGGGATGATTAGATGTGGTGGTTTATTTATTGTCGAGTCTCAAATGATAAAAATTGATGAAAACCTTTTAAAACCTAAAAGATAGTAGACTTTATTCTCTACTTGACTCTTTTAATGGATTGATATATTCCGCCGCAGCTTAAACCGGTTGTCTATTGTATTTTATCGGTTTAACACTTGTTGAAGGCTAATGATAATTTATTCCGCATTATCTTAGTCATAATATTTCTTCTCGGGCTAGTTGAGCTCACCTTTCTTTCACCGTTCTCTTGAAATGAGAACATAGCCGGAGACGAGTCGGGAAACGGAGAGTAATGGTCCAGAGGATAGCATTAGTAGTCCTCACTATTCGTGAAATAGTGTGATAATAGTTGTAATGAGGACTCTTTTGAGTTTGTATAATATCTAGTAGACAATATTTGTATTCAAACTCACACGGTTTATGTCGTATTAGCATACCTACGCTTATATTAGTAAGTTGTATTTGAATTTATGTACCATGTAAGTGGCGACCCAAGATGGGTGACGATATACCTAATTTTGGGGCGCCACAAAATAAATATTCCTTATTATATAAATCAAGAATTAATTATTCACAATTAATATTACGTAATCACAATTATGACAACCAGCCGTTCTTGTAGAAAGAGGGGCTTTCAGATAAGGATTTCTCCTTATCTTGCGCCGCAATTAGGTGACCAAACCTCTCTTGTAAACTTTCTAGACATTGCCAATAATGATATCTAATAATATTATTCAAATAATATGAATTATTGATCCGATAATGGAAAATATCGTGTCATGACAATTATTGAAACAACAATAATATAAAATATCAACACAACAATTATTGAATCAATAAAAAATATTGAATAAAGAATTATTCGTAACAATTATTGAGTAGTGCCTTCACGTAAGAATCAATAATTCAAAAATACATGCAATACTGCAAAGCTGCTTGTATGCAACCACGCCAGACATCGTATATTTTAACCACCAGTATTCCAACAAGATCTTACTTGATAATAACTACGCCAGATTATTTATAAAAACTCAAACTTGTCATTTTCTTCATCCGATGAGCTTATTTTGTTATGGGGCCCACAAATGGTCATGCTGGTCGCATTTAATATTCTCGGCAATGAGGAATATTCCACGACCAAACGAATATTCCCCGACAACAATTAGTATTTTATAACCACTTGCGTATTCTGAAAATTTTACATATATCAGCCGTAACTTTTTATCAATTTAACCATTTACTAAATAGGAAAATTGAATAATTTTATTTCATAAAATTCGGGGTCTTACAAATGTCGTTCTAATATTGATCAACACATGGTGTAAACAGGTTGACCACCTATATGCCCGTAAGATATGTCGGTTTGCAGATGAATTTTTGTTGAAATCTTTTCAGAAATAAAGTTTATAGTCTTTGTAACCTTTATCATGATACAAAAAGCTCTTCTTAAGCGAATCTTTTGAATTCTTGAATTATTTATATTGCTTCACAATTATTAATCAATTATGGGGAATTTTTATTCTGGAGGTTGGGTATAGAACGAATGAACTTTTTTGAGTGGAAGTAGGTCGTAGAATACGACGATGGTTTATGAATCCTTGAAGAAGGAAAAAAAGTAGAGTTATGAGAAATAAAAAAATTCGCATAACAAAGTAGACACTGGTACTGATGTGTCATAGAAAGTCAGACACTGGTGTTGTGTCATAGACATGGGTGATAAGTCATAAGAAGCTAGACACAGGTAATGTGTCATAACAAAAATAAATACAGGGTGTTATGGTAATAAGAACCGACATATGGGATGTTGAAATTAAGATATAGATAATGTCAAAAATAGATAGACATTGATAGTGATAAAAGGAAGTAGACTCTGGAGATGGTCAAAAGGTGAAAGGATAAGTACGAAAATTTTAGGACCTTTCACAGTAATAAAAGATTATGTATAAAATAGCGGAAGTTATTAAATATTTGGAGATACATGTTATGTGTTATGATATGTGAAAAATAATATATTTCACTATTACCGAATAAGGCTGCTAAGAAGGAATTAACATGATCGAGAAAGAATAAGATCTAAACCGAATAGGCAAGTTTCGATATTGTGATTCTAAGAACGAATTCCTTATAATTAAGAAGGGAAGAATGTGACTATCCGGGTTTTCGGGAATTATTAAAATAAGAATTTAATTAAACAAAATTCTTATTATATGATATTTGATTTTACAAGTGAAATTGTGTTGTGCAATGTGATGATTTGTATAATAATAAATATATTATTATATGTAAATAAATTGGTGATTTCAATTTGTAGAATAAGAAAAAGATATCATTATTATTATAATTATTGAAAACAATTTATAAGTAGGGAAAAAATGAAATAAGCAAATATATTATATATATTTGTTTTGATCAAAAAATAAATTATGGAATAACAATTTATTTGGATATATTATTATATATCTATTATTTTAAATAAATATGTGTATTATGTGAAGGTATATGCATATGCTGGAACTTAAATGAAACATATGGGACTAAGTTTTTGGGACATTAATATAAAGAAGTAAGCTAAGTGGCTTGTTGAGTTGTTACAAGGTTAGCATGAGGTGGCTTATGTATACTCACTATTAGAATGACTCTGACTCTTTAGGCCTAGAGCATGAATTAAGATAGCCAAGCATGAAACCATTTCATATGCGGAATAGTGGGCAAGAGAGAAAACTAAACTTGTTTTGCAATATATTCTCTTCTGTTCCGTTCCTTTCTCTCATACCATCATAACAATTATACACTATAGTGTTGGATAAATACGAATAAAATAGGATTTAACTATCAAATAAAAGAAAGACATAAATTCGACTTATCGATTTAGAGTGAATTATGTTGAGCAGAGGCGTGCAGTACACTGTCCTTAAATAGAAATTTCGTCCATCGAAGAACTTTTCTCGGTGCTAAGGTCACTGACGAAATCCTACTTCAGGATTCGATGGCTCTTCACCCAACTAATCAACACTGAAATAGTTGAATGACCCACGAACAACTTCTAATTTTTCTTACTTAAACTCAAAAATTATACCACATATATATATAAATATATATTATATATCTTTTATATATATGAAGAACAATAGAATATTATATATATATATAACTTATATATATAAGAATGGCTATGACGACTGATTGTTTTATATATGCTTCACTTTTTCTGTAAGACCCCAACTTTTATGAATAAAGATGAATTTTCTATAATTATCATTTTTGAATATTATGGAATGAATTTGATATAATGTTATAGTTGTGGGTAATAGTTATAAATTTTGCAAAGTACGCAAGTTGTTATATAATATTCGATTGGTCGGGGAATATTCGTTTTAACAGGGAATATTCGTACGACGGCACAATCATTGTTGGACCCCACAACGGAATTATTGTCGGATTGAGTAAACGACAAAAATATTTTATGAAAATAACTACTTAAGTTTTATCGTTAATCGTTGAAACACCCAAGGTGTTAAAAGTACAGAATACGCATGGTCATGATAGTAGTAGTACACTAGTATTGATTATTGATGTGGCGCCCCAAAATAGATATACATCACCCATCTTGAGTCGCCAAATACATGGAACAAATACAAATAAAAAACTTAATTATACAACCTGTTGTTGACGCCCCCAAAATAGGTATACATCACATATTCTCGAAAGGTCAATACATGGTACAAAAAAACAACTACAACTTTATTATTACAACAAGAAAAGCGTGAGTTTGAATACAAATATTATCTTCTAGACAATATCTATACTCAAATAAATCCTCATCACATTTATTGATACATTATTTTACAAAAATGGTGAGGACTACTAAACAATCCTTTCTAAAACCTTCATTCCATACCCCCCACTGCATACTTCGCTATATTCTCGCCTCCCGAGAAGAAAAATGGAACAAAAAGAAAAGGGTGAGCTCAACTAGCCCAAGAAGAATATTATGACTAAGATAATATACAACAAATTATCGTTAGTCTTCAACAGGAAAAATCTAATAGAATACAATAGACAACAAATTTTAAATCAATATTCGCAATGAAATAATAATTCATTAGAAGAGTTAAGTAGAGAATGCAAACTACTATCTTCTATGTATGAATTTAAAAGTTCATCGTAGTAACAACCCCAAAATAGGTCCATTCCATCCAACCTATTCTCGAGTCAAGTTAAATACATGGTACGTAAATAACTACAACTTTATTACAACAATTGTCGTCAAAATACAACAACACATATCTTTGTGAGTTTGGATACCAATATATACCAACCGTAACTCGGGACACCAACTTGGATAACACGTCACCATGACACCTTACATAAAGGTACAATCAAAAAACTGCTTTTAGAAATTAGAATCTTTGGGAAGTGCTCAAGAAACCTTCATACATGGGAGGCCATGCTTTTAGGTTATGGTAGATATCATATGGCCACGCAAATTATCCTTGGTTGATCTAATAAACCCCAAAGAAAAACGAGAAGATTACTATCATATTCTTCCCAATGGTGAGTCTTCTCTTGACATATCATTATCTCCACTGCCTCTAATTGGGTATTATACTCCAAACAAACACCAAGATTATATAGGTAGTGCTTGTAAATATACTCAAAGAAGTGGATGAAAGCACAACCATGTCTTATGATAACACGAGGTTGTATGTCATTAGACATCTTGTATGATAGTGATAAAACACCCTTCCAAGTTAAATTCACCTCACCCTCAACATCTATAGACCACCACTCTATTCCTCGCTATCCCCGTCGACCCAAATTACACTTTTTTATTACCCGAAAGGAATTGTGAAACAAAAGGGTGAGCACAACTAGCTCGAAGAAGAATATTATGACTAAAGATAAATAAATTATCAATAGTCTTCATCAAGAATAAATCGTAGATTTAGAACATATGGTAGATGATAAAACTTTTCAACCATAGTTGCAAATGAATGAGCAATCCATTAGAAGAGTCAAATAGACCATAAAATCTATTATCTTCTCCATGTTAAAAGTCCACCAACAATGTTTTATCCTCGTAACATCAATCAACAATTCCATCCCACAATCACGTGTATAACTCATAATCGTAATTGTAGTTCTAAATTCCTTTCCTCATCCAAGACAAAGATAATTTTCATCACTTGTCTTTACCTCAAACATCAAATATCATGGTTATACCAAATCACAGTTCTGCTCATAATCATACTAATAAATTCATCTTTTACCACGGGCCAAAGATATTCATCAACAGCCATCTTTACACTACAAAAGCTAAAGATATTCAACAACGAGTCATCTTTGCATTCTGAGCCAAAGATATTCATCAATAATTCATCTTTTGCACTACAAAGCAAAGATATTCAACAACAAAAGTCATCTTTGCATTACGAGCAAAAGATATTCATCAATAATTCATCTTTGCACTACAGGCTAAGATATTCATCAACAAGTCATCTTTGCACTACGAGCCAAAGATATTCATATATCAAAGAAATACATAATCATCTCAGAAGTTATATAACAATAATTATAACCATGTTGATCAATTCACCTTTGCACTTAAGTTAAAAATATTCAATTGTAAATTCAATGGTCATGATCATACCAGTCAACAATTCAACTTTTGCATTACTGGCCAAAGAGAACCTATGGTCACGATCATACCAATAATCTACCCATCTTTACACTCAAGTCAAAGAGAAATATCATCATTAGAGTTATAAGAATGTTATATAAAAATAATATAATCAAAACATGGTTTTAATTTCAATAGTAAGATTCATAAATCAACGATAATTTGGTGGGAGAAGAAACCAATTTGTTGTGAATAAGACTTATATTCGTACATAGTCCCGTATATGTGCAGTAACCTCGATACCTAAAAAGATAAAGTTTCATAATAAAATTCATATCCATATTTATAACACCTTAATCCAAATGTTATAAATCACTTAGAAATCTCATAATCTAATATTATTAATATTATAATAATATTTTAATCATTTCTCAAACTTATAAACAATTTAATTAAATTGTTTACACTTTACTAATTAATGCATTTAATCATCATAAAATGCCAAACTCATAAAATTTCATCACCAATAACTAAAACCCTCATCAAAATCTGATATACCTCATATATGATTCTCAAACCATAAAATCATATTTTCTAATTTTCTTACTTCACATAATATATTTAATTCATTTGCTCATAACTAGAACATTTTCATGAAAATACCAAATCAGTTCTAAAAATATTTCTTTTCTCGGGATTTAGCATAAAATAGTCCCATATTGAACATATATTTTTCTCTAAATTTTAAAAAATTCATTTACTATTTTTCATATGGCCAAAACCACCGAATATTTAAACATTTATCATAAATTGTACTTTTATCCAAAAATTCCGAAATTCACAGAGTACACTGATATTATATAGATGTACTCTCAATAAAAATTTCATCAATTTTGGAGTTAACCGCAAGGAGTTATAAGCAGTTACTTTTAAAATAGTCTTTTCTCATAAAATTCATAACTCTCAATCTATACATCCAAAAATACCTCAAAATAATCATAGTGGTGTAAAATTCAAGAATGATCAAAACATGGATACAATCAAAGCTAGTATCCAGAATAGATATTTTAGTCGAAAAGAAAAATTTTCATTTTTCGGTGAATAGTGGTCAGATATCGTGAATAGTCCGTATATCGTGAATAAAGAATCAAACACCAAAAGATAGTAATTCCACAAAAAACATCTTCACGCTTCATGAATAGTACTCGTGAATAGTAACTCGTGAATAAGAACTCTAATAAATATAACTCGTGAATAGTAACCCATGAATAGTAACTCATGAATAGTAACCCCGACATGAAAAAGTTCTAAATTTGATAAAACTTCGGATCAACATTTCAAAGATAATGATATTGAAGAAATAATATCATCTGAGAAGAAAATAACATCCCTTACTATCCCTTACCTCAAAAGAGCAGCACTTCTGACTGGATATCGGATATGACGCTGAAGGAAACTTGCACTGATGAATATCAACTCACCAAGTATCTAAATACTCACAAAATACACTCAATAATCTAGAGAGAAAAGAGAAAAAACTTATGTTTACGGTGTGATTTTCAATTCTAACTTAGCCCTCTATTTATAGGAAAATGTTAGCCCGTAAAAGCGCACTTGACTTCTACTACCGATGGCTTTTTACCGCTACTATTCCACCCACCAAAAATCAGCCATCTTCCCCAACAACCAAGAGTGGGGCCCACTTAATTCTAGAATTTTCCACCAAAACCTAATTTCCGAATCAGTTACCTCTTAAAATTCATAACAAATCATACGTTCATTTTTAACGGTTCAAAATTTGTGGACATATACTCAACTTATATATGTATAACATATCCAAAAATTACAACGATCCAACGGTCGGATCAAAATTTATAACTCACGCAATATAGCTGAAGAACACCGATTTTTTTGGACTATCAGTCCTTCTGACCAGATTTCATTCAAAATTTCACCACGAAATATCTACAAAGAATTTTGGGTGATTCAAATTTCTACAGTTAGCTTACTTCTAGGGCTTTCTTTTGATATATGGCTCATCTCTTAACTCATTATACACAAAAGAGTTATGGATTTTACAAAATCAAGTAATAAACTAATTTTTCCGAAAATCCCATATTTTGTTCTCCATTTCAACAAATACTGATAAAACACCTCATCATTAATTCCTTCACTTATAACCACATAAATAAATCCATCATTTATATCCACATCAAATAAATATTTTCTTATCATATGAATCAATAATTAATTATTCACAAACAATATTACGTAATCACATTTATGACAACCAGTAGCTCCTCCTGTGAGCAGGGGCTTTCCAATAAGAATTTCTCCTTCTCACAGCCAGAATTAGGTGACCAAACCTCTCCTTGATGTAATTTTCTAGACATTGCCAATAATGTTATCTAATAATATTATTCAAATAATATGAATTATTGATCCGATAATGGAAAATATCATGTTGATAATTATTGAACAACAATAATAAAATATCAACACAAAGAATTATTGAATCAATAAAATAAAATATTGAACGAGAATTCTTTGTAACAATTATTGAGTAGTGCCTTCTCACGTAAGAATCAATAATTGAAAAAATATCATGCAATACTGTGTGTCTTTCTTTGTCAATAACGCCAGACATTACTTTACTTTACCAACCGGGTATTCCAACAAAGAGCAATCAGTAAAGATTACGCCGATTATTTATAAAACTCAAATTTGTCGCTTTTCTCCATCCGATGGCTTATTCTCACATTATGGGGCCCATAAATGATCGCTACCGCATTTAATATTCCCGAAGCGGAAAGAATATTCCACGACCAAACGAATATTCTCCGACAACAATGAATATTTTATAACCACTTGTGTATTTTGAAAAAATTCATATATCACCCTTAACTTTAACTTTTATCAATTTAACCATTTACTTTGAATAGAAAAATTGAATACTTTTATTTCATAAAATTCGGGTCTTACACATCGCTCATCTTTTATCCTCAGTAACATCAATCAATATACTTACGAATCAAATATTCATCTTTGCACTACTGCCAAAAGATATTCATCACCGGTCATGTTCATCTAAACACTGCTCATCTTTGCACTACGGGCCAAAGATATTCTTCAAATCATTCATCTTTGCACTACGAATGAAGATATTCCATAATATCATCATTTAAGACCAAGATGATGAAAAATATTTTAAAGAAACGAATCCAAAGAAACAAAATGACAAGGATTAAGGATTAAGGATTCAGTACTTTGTTTTATCCACGTCCAAAAATACCTCAAAAATAATCATAGTGGTGTAAAATTCAAGAATGATCAAAACATGGATACAATCAAAGCTAGTATCCGAATAGATATTTTGGACAAAAAGAAGAAATTTTATTTTTAATTGAATAAAGTCCGTATCGTGAATAAGTAACTCAGACACCAAAAGATAGAAATTCTACAAAAAACATCTTCACGCTTATGAATAGTACTTTCGTGAATAAGAACTTAGTGAATAGTAACTCATGAATAGTAACTCGTGAATAGTAACTCATGAATAGTAACCCCACATGAAAAAAGTTCCAAATTTGATAAAAGTTCTAACCAATATTTCAAAGATAATGATATTGAAGAAATAATATCATTTGAGAAGAAAATAACATCCCTTTACCTCGAAAGATCAAGATCTTCTAAATTGAAACACCTGGATATAGGCTATGACTTGGACTTGCAGACCGTATAGCAATACTCAAAGTATACTCAAAATACTCACAAGAATACGCTTGATAATATAGAGAGAAAAACTTCGCTTTTACGGTGTGATTTTCAATTCTAACCCAAGACCCTATTTATAGGAAATTGCTTAGAACACCAAAGCGAAAATTTAATAAATTAATAATAAATTTCCTACACATGCCTAGAATCTGATTTCAGCCATCAAACACATGCCACATTCTAGAAAAAGTAAGAAAAACATTTTTCTAATTTTAAATATTTTAAACTTCCAAAATTAATTATTTTGGAGCTTGAACTTCAATAATTCATAATAAATAGCCCTTTCATCGTAAAAATTCAATCTCGAGAGTATTTATAGGAAATTCAATTCTCTACAACTTTGCGAAAGAAAGTTTTCCAAATTCCAAATAGAAATTGACCAAATCCACAAATCCAAGGCGATTTTACGTGCTATAATCAAATTTCGGTCAATAAATGGGGTCCACCGACATGCTTAACATGTTTTAAACATTTATTGCAACAAAATACTCTTCCTCCCCAGATACTCATATATCCCACATTCGTTGTAAAAAATATCACCATTATTATATTATTAACATATAATAATATATTTAAATGAATTATTTTATCGTAAAAAGAAAAATATCAATTTTCAACAATTGTCACAATAAAAATTTTCTCCATCTATATCCACATAAAATCAATATTTTTCTCATCATATGAATCAATAATTAATTATTCAAAATAATATTACGAATCACAATATTGACAACCAGCAGCCTCCTGGAAAGAGGGGCTTTCCAATAAGAATTTCTTCTTCTTGCCGGCGTAATTAGGTGACCAAATCTCTCCTTAGATGTAACTTTCTAGACATTGCCAATAATGTTATCTAATAATATTATTCGGATAATATGAATTATTGCTTCGATAATGAAAAATACTGTGTAATGACAATTATTGAAACAACAAAGAATATAAAATATCAACGCAAAGAATTATTAACTCAATAAAATATCTTTGAACAATAATTATCAGTAACCATTATTGAGTAGTGCCTTTCACGTAAGAATCAATAATTGGTGCAATACCGCAGGTAATCTTCTTGTTTTTAACCACCGAGTATTTTAACAAGATAATCTAGAATAACTACGCCGTTATTTTTAACCAACTTATATTTGTCATTTTCTTCATCCAATCGCTTTTTTCAGTTATGGGGCCCACATACGGTCATACTCATTGTATTTAATATTCTCGACGGTCTGAATATTCCACGACCAAACGAATATTCCCCGAACAATGATGAATATTTTATAACCACTTGCTTATTTTGAAATATTTGTGTATTTTACCCCTAACTATCCACATTAATCACATCAACCCTTACTATTTCAAAATAATAAATAGAAAATTAAATTTCATTAATAATAAGTTGAGGTCTTCTACAACCTCCCTCCTTATGAAATTTCGTCAAATCGAAATCGACGTATACACGTGTGTTTCGAAAAGGTGAGGATACCTCGCTTTCATTTCATTTCCAATTCCCGGTCATTTCCTCTATAGCATGATTCCTCCACAAAACTTTAACTTGTGGTATGACCTTTCTTGCGTAGGACATGCTCCTTCCTATCCAAGATCTTGACAGTACCTCCTCATACGTTAAGTCTTCTACTATTTAAATCCGGTTCTAATTCTATAACGTGATTCGGTCTTTCACATATTTACGAAATGCGGATATGTGAAACACATTATGAACACGAGACATACTTGGAGGTAACGCAAGTCTATAGGCTACATTTCCTACTCGGTCCAAGAATTTGAAATGGACCAATAAATCGTGGATTGAGCTTTCTCTCTTCCCAAATCTTGTAACTCCTTCCATGGAGCAACTCTCGCAATAATACATGATCCCCACACTAAATTCCACATCCTTTCGATGAAGATCCGCATAACTCTTTTGTCGATCTTGTGCCGTTTGTATCGTTATCGAATCATTTGAATCTTTTCTAGTGATAATGCATACAACTCGGGTCCCAACAAAGTTGCTTCACCCACCTCGTCCCAACATACCGAGAGCGCGACACTTTCATCCATATAATGCTTCAAATGGAGCTACACCTATACTTGCACGATAATCGTTGTTGTAGGAGAATTCCACCAATGGTAAATACTTATCCCAACCGCCTTGAAGTCTAGGACACGAGTCTTAATAAATCTTCAAGAGTTTGAATAGTCCTTCGATTGTCGTCTGCTTTGAGGATGGTATGCCGAATCAATCGTAAATGCGTGCCCATAGCTTTTTGCAAGCTAACCCAAAATCTTGAAGTGAATCTTGGGTCACGATCCAAAACTATGGATACAGTATGCCATGCAACCTCACAATCTCATTCACGTATATACTAAAGAAGACGTTCAAGTGAATAAGTCTCCGTGACGGGCAAGAAATGGCGGACTTGGTTAATCTATCAACAATAACCCAAATAGCATTGATGCCTTAAGAAACCGTAGGAAGACCCGAATAACGAAATCCATGGTAATATGTTCCCACTTCTATTTCGAATCTCAAATGGTTGCAACGGACCCTTAGGTACTATATGCTCCGGCTTTTTACACGTTGACAAGTTAAACACATCGAGATAAACTTTGCAATTTCTCTCTTCATATTGTTCCACCAAAATGTATGTCAAGATCACGATACATTTTAGTACTTCCAGATGGATTGCAAATGGTGTATTGTGTGCCTCCATCATAATCTTGTACTTCAAATCGAGTCGTTAGAACACAAAGTCTAGAATGGACTCAAGTATTCCTTCTTCATCAATTCTCGCTTAGGAATAGCTCCTTCTTGTACTTTCTTCTTCATACGCATCATTTTCAAGGTTGGTGGCTTGAGCAACCTTAACTTTTTCTATTAAAGTTGGCTCTACGCGTATACTTGACATCATCGCACTCGTTCCAAGATATGATCTTCTACTCAATGCGTCATTTACCACGTTAAACTTTACCGTGATGGTATTGAATAGTGTGGTCGTAGTCTTTCAATAGTTCGAGCCAACGTCACTGCCGCGATGTTGAGTTCTTTTTTTAGTGAAGAAATATTTAAGGCTTTTATGGTCCAATATATCTCCACTTTCTCCCCATATAGATAGTGCCTCCGGATCTTTAAGCGAAAACGATTGCCGCCAACTCTAGATCATGAGTAGGATAATTCCTCTCAAACTCTTTAAGTTGTCATGAGGCATAAAGCTATGACTTTCCCACGCTTGCATGAGAACACATCCTAACCCATTGCTCAAGCATCATCAGAGATAACAAATCCATCCGAACCAGGATGGTATTGTTAGAACAGTGCCAAATAAGTCTCCTCTTAAGCTCTTGGAAACTCTTCTCGCATTCTTCGCTCCAAACGAATTTTGTATCCTTCCAGTTAGCTGGGTTAATGGAGTAGCGATTCGAGAAAACCCTTCCACGAATCTCCGATAATAACCACCTAAGCCCAAAAACTACGTGCTTGAACAACCGACTTTCGGTTGTTCTAACTTTGTATTGCTTCAATCTTCGTCGGATCAATGATACTCCATGTTTCGACACCACGTGCCCAAGGAATGCTACTTCCTCGCCGTAACTCGCATTTCTTCAATTTGGCATATAGTTTGTTTTCACGAAGCCTTTGGAGTACCAAATTCAAATGGTGCTCATGATCTTCACGACTTTTGGAATATATGAGGATGTCATCAATAAAAATAACAACGAATCGATCCAAATATTCCTTGAATACTCGCTTCATCATATCCATGAAAGCAGCAGGGAGCATTAGTCAATCCGAAAGACATGACTAAGAATTCATAATGCCCGTCTGAGAAGTTCTAAAGCGCGCTTTGGAATATCCTCGCCTTCTAATCTTCACCGATGATATCCGTAATCGAAGATCGATTTTTGAAAAGAATTGTGCCCTTTGCAATCGGGTCAAACAAGTCATCAATACGAGGTAGAGGATACCTATTCTTGATGGTGACATGGTTCAATTTAGATAGTCAATACAAAGTCGCATACTCCCGTCTTTCTTCTTTACGAATAAAACAGAGCACCCCAAGGAGATGTACTAGGACGAATGAAACCGATGTCCAACAATTCCTGTAGTTGGACCTTTAACTCTCAAAGTTCAATAGGAGCCATTCGATATGGGGTTTTAGAAATGGTCTTTGTGCAGTTTCAAGATCAATAAAGAATTCAACTTCACGCCTTACGGGGTAGGCCGGAAGTTCTTCTAGAAATACGTCGGGAAAGTCAATAACAACAGAATATTATTCAAATTTGACGTGTCTTTATTCAAATCCATAACATGGGCTAAGAAAGCTTGACATCCGCTTTTTCAATAAACGAATAGCTTTATGATTAGATATGATGATGATTGATTTTAATGGTTTAGTTGTTGAATTAAATATAACAGGTTGGTTAGGAATATGAAAACTAACAACCTTACGAAAATAATCAATTTTGGCATGATGAGTAGTTAACCAATCAATCCCTAAAATCACATCAAAAGCAAGTATCTTTAAAGAGATAAGGTCAACAGTAAGGTGATGGTGCCAACTTGAATCAAAAAAGATTTATAAACAAAGGATGTGATGAAAGTTTCTCTAACGGAGTTTCCACAGATAGGTCAAAGTCTAATTTCTCCTGAGTCAAGTTTAAACGCGTTGAGCACATACAGAGAGATAAATGAATGGGTAAAGCCCCAGATTATCAAGTAAGGTATAAACTTCGCAAGAATATTCCACGACCACGGTCATTTGTCGCATTTAATATTCCCCTTGACAAGCATCTAATATTCCACGACCAAACGAATATTCTCCAAAACAACAATGAATATTTTATAACCACTTGCTTATTTTGAAATATTTGCGTATTTTACCCCTAACTATCCACATTAATCACATCAACCCTTACTATTTCAAAATAATAAATAGAGAAAATTAAATTTCATTAATAATAAGTTGGGGTCTTACAACTGTCGTGTAAAATACGATAAAACATAACTGAGATTTTAAACAGGGATATTGCCTACTAGACAATATCCATTCTCAAATAGAGTCCTCGTTACATTTATTGTAACACTATTTAACAGAATAGTGAGGACTACTAGCTAATACTATCATCCCACTCATCACTCCGCTCCCAGGCTCGTCCCAGCTACGTTCTCATTTCCTAAAGAGAACAGTGAAAGAAAGGGTGAGCTCAACTAGCCCAGTAAGAAATATTATGACTAAGATAATGCAAAATAAATTATCATTAGTCTTCAACAATGTTAAACTAATAATATACAATAGACATCAAGTTTAATCTGCGGCCCGACATCTGAATCCATTAAAAGAGTCAAGTAGAGAATAAAATCTACTATCTTTTATGATTTAAAAGGTTTTTCATCACTTTTATCGCTGAGACTCAGCTTATTAAATAATCCACATCATCCCTGCACTACGACCAAGGATATTCATCGAGGTCACGACCACAAATTATCCATGCACTACGGGCCAGGATATTCGTATTCATCAATGGTCATGATCATGCCAACAACTCATCCATCAATACACTACGGGCCAATGAGGACTTTTATCACATCATTTGTAATATTACGGTCATGATTACAATCATAATCCCTAATCATAATCATACCAAGTCCATCTATGCACTACAGCCACGTATGACTTTCAAAAAAATATAAACATGAGGATGATGACAATGATATAAGAGTTCAATAAAACAAGTTCACGAATTAATTTATTCGTGAACTAATAACGTCCAAATTGTCAACATGATCTTTGCTTTGTAGAGTAAAATTCAAGAATGCTTAGAAGAATATTTCCATGAAAATATCTTGGATAAAGCGCAAATATCAAGGATATTCCACTAATTTCATGGAGTATAAGTAAAAATTTTAACCAACCGACTATAATAACGAATGGAATAACAAAAGAAATCACCATGCATGCGGTACTTGCGATAGATAGGTTATTCCAATGTAATAATAATAACGGGCAAATCGTCAGTGAAATTCACACCAACGGATGTCCCAACAAAATAATAAATGCGAATAATAAATAATGGAACCAGTCCCACGTAAAAACGCACAAACAGGATATTCCAATGAATAATAAATAAAAAGCGAAACCAGTCCGGTGTAAAACACGCATGTGATATTCCAATGTAATAATAACAAAGATTTAAACTAAGTCCTATAAAAAACACACGTATGTGATGTTCCAAATGAATAATAAAGATGAATAATAGAAGAATGTCACCAAGTATAGGGTAGAGCCCGGCACAGATACAAAGTTATTCTAACAGTAATAATAAGAAATGGAATAACAACAGCTTCTCTTCATGAATAAGAAAGAATAACACCCTTACCGTAAAAGAAACTCAATATAAGAGTAGGGAAGTAGCGAATACTTTTCTATAGTTTCTCTATAATTTTTCTCTCTGGAGTTCAAATGAATTTGTAAGAAATAATGAAGGAATGAGCTTTATTTTTATTTCAGAATGGAAGTGTAATAAAGCAATTTATGAACGAATTATTTAAAATATAATACATATATATAATTATTTCTTCAACCAAATATATATATAAAGTCAATCAACTAACCCCCAAACCATAAAATCATAACAAAAATTAAAATATAATACATATATATATAACACATTTTTTCAACTTATATATATATATATATATATATCAATATTATCACCTTTAAATAATTTTCTACCGATTATTTTGAAAATGGGTAAATAGGAATCCATAAAATAAGCAAAACTTCATAAAAAACACCTTAATAATTTTAACAACATTTATCATCTTTATTATAATTCACAATATTAATCGACCAGGTCGTTCCTAGGAAAGAGGGGGCTTTCAATAAGGATTTCTCCCTATTGGCGCGCAATTAGGTGACCAAACCTCTCCTTGGCAGAACTTCTAGACATCGTTAATATTGCAATTTATAATATTAATAACTCTGTCATTTCAATTATTGATTTAATATTATATAAAATATAGACAATAATTGAATCAAATAACGTGAGATACTATGCAACAATTACTATAGCAATAATGTAACAAAACTGAGTGACTTCTCACGTAAGCATTAATAATCAATACCGTAATGTTACTACGCAACCACGCCAGACATCGCATTTTTACTACCAAGTAGTTCAACAAAGATAATTCAGTAAAACTTTCGCCATTATTTTCAATAAAATATTTTTGTCGTTTTCTCAATCCGACAATAATTCCGTTGTGGGGTCCACCAATGATTGTGCCGTCGTACGAATATTCCCCGACACAAAGAATATTCCCTAACCAATCGAATATAATACAACTTGCATACCTTGCAAAATTTATAAATACTACCCTCAACTATAACATTATATCAAATCCACACCATAATATTAAAAAAAATATTTCGAAAAATTTAAAGCTTTATTTATAAAATATGGGGTCTCACAATTGATGCTTACGTAAGAAGTCACTCAGTTTTGTTCAATTATTGCTTCAGTAATTCTTGCATAGTATCTCACGTTAATTGATTCAATTATTGTTGATATTTTATATATTATTAAATCAATAATTGAGACAACGAATTTATTAATATTATTATTTACAATATTAATGATGTCTAGAAGTTCGCGCGAGGAGAGGTTTGGTCACCTAATTGCGCTACCAATAGGAGAAACTTTATTGAAAGCCCCTCTTTTCCTTTGAACGACATTTCACGATTAATAGTGTGAATTATAATAATGATGATGAAGTTTTGTTTTATTAGTATTATTAATGTAATAAAATGAAAACTTTTTATATAAAATGTAATACTTTTATAAAGTTATTCGTTTTATTAGACTATTAATAGAATATATTATATTACATTAAGTATAGTGTTTTTGCATAGTAAAATCTTTTTATATAAAATAGAATACTTTTATAAAGTTATTCATTTTATTAGACTATAAATAGAATATATTATATTTTATTATGCATAGTATTTGCATAGTGCATGTATAGTGTTTTTTTATAGTAAATTTTTTATATATAAAATGTAATACTTTTATAAAGTTATTCATTTTATTAGACTATAAATAGAATATATTATATTTTATTATGCATAGTATTTGCATAAATGCATATGTAGTGTTTGTATAGTAAATTTTTTTATATATAAAATGTAATACTTTTATAAAGTTATTCATTTTATTAGATTATAAAAAGAATATATTATATTTTATTTAAAAGATTTTGTTTTATTAGAATATTTTATAGTAAACCAATCTGGACCGTCCGTTTAAAAATAAATTAATCTGGACCGTTCATGAATTAGTTATTATTCAGTTCATTCTCCTATAAATAGAAGCTCATTCCTTCATTATTTCTTACGAATTCACTGAAACTCTAGAGAGAGAAACTATAGAAAGAAAAAAGAAAAGTATTATGCTATTTCACTACTCCTATATCCAGTTTGTTCTAAGGTAAGGAGTATTATTTCTTTCTTTCGTCTTCATGAAGAGAACTTCTGTTATTCCATTCTTTGTTATTATGTTGAATAACTCTGCCCATGCTCTGCACCGTATACTTGGTGAAATTCTTCTATTATTCCATTCTTTATTATTATGTTGGAATAACCTGTCTATGAGAAGTACCGCATACATGGTGAAATTCTTCTGTTATTCCATTCTTTATTATTCTGTTGAAACATCATGTCTGTGCGTTACGCATGACCTGGTTCCGTTATTTATTATTCTTTTGAAATATCCGTCGTACGTGCGCTTACGCATGACCGTTCCGCTTGTTTATTATTCTCGTTGAAATATTCGTCATGCGTGCTTACGCATGACCGTTCCGTTGTTTATTATTCTATTGGAATATCCTGTCTGTGCGTTTATGCATGACCTGGTTCCATTATTTATTATTCTGTTGGAATAACCTGTCTGTGCGGTCTATCTCATGTTTGGTGATTTCTTTTGTTATTCCATTCTTTATTATACTCAGTTGGTTAAAGTTTTGACTTTTATACTTCATGAAATTAGTGGAATATCCTTGATATTTGCGCTTCATCCAGTATCTTTTCATGGAAATATTCTTTTGAGCATTCTTGAGTTTTACCCCACAAAGCAGTATCATGTTGACAATTTGGACGTTATTGGTTCCTAAATAAATTAATTCTTGAACTTGTTTTATTGAATTCTTATATCATTATCATCATTCTCATGTTTATATTATGTTAAAAGTCATTTGTGGACTGTAGTGCATAGATGGACTTGGTATGATTATGACCATGGATTATTCGGTATAATCATGACCGTAATGTTGCAAATGATGTGGTAAAAGTCATCATTGGCCCGTAGTGCATTGATGGACAATTGTTGGCATGATTATGACCATTGATGAATACATGAATATCCTTGGCCCGTAGTGCATGGATAATTTGTGTTTGTGATACTAATGAATATCATCGGGAAGTGCATGGATGATGTGGATTATTTATTGTCGAGTCCCAAATGATAAAAGTGATGAAAACCTTTTAATTCATAAAAGATAGTAGATTTTATTCTCTACTTGACTCTTTTAATGGATTGCTTGTTCCAGATTCTGCTTAAACTTGATGTTTGTTATATTGTATCGCTTTAACAATCGTTGAGGCTAACAATAATTTATTCTCAGATTATCTTAATCATAATATTTCTTACTTTGGGCTTGTTGAGCTCACCTTTTACTTTCATTGTTCTCTTCAGAAAATGAGAACGTAGCAGGACTAGTCGGAAATGGAGTGATGGTCCGTATAATAAAGATTAGTAGTCCTCACTATTCATTAAAATAGTGTGATAATAAATGTAATGAGGACTCAATTGAGTGTGGATATTGTTTAAATGACAATATTTGTATTAAAACTCACTACATATGTTTTGTCGTATTTTACACTACCGTTGTATAATTAAGTTGTATTTGAATTTTGTAACATGTATTTGGTGACTCAAGATGGGTGATGTATACCTATTTTGGGGCGCCACAATTGGTATCAAAGTTTAAGGATATGATCCCAGCTAAGATGTGAGACAAGAACTAGGAGGGAGAGATTTGGAATTCCTTCATTAGTATGACTTACCTAAGTTTATTTGGTATTTATTTGGTGGAATTGTCGTAGTATAGGATAATATGTGATATGTTAATTAACCCTTGTTTTATGGCAGTAGTTAAAAATGACATCCGAGAATGTTGAGAACATCAATGGAGCACAAGAGACCGTTGAGTCTCCACAGATCAATAATCAGGATAATGTGCATCAGGAAGGCGACAATACTCAGGCAAACAACAACATGGACCAGATAATGAACGATGGAATGTTCAGAGGATTTACGCAATTCATGCAACATCAGGCAAGAGCGGCTCCTGTCCAAAATACAAGTGGAAACACTGGCAACTCTCGGACGGTCACCGCTAAGCAGTTCAAGGAACTGGGACCACCGGAGTTTTTTGGAGAGCCAAAATCACTTAAGGCGGAGACGTGGATAAAGCAGATCTGTAAGATATTTGATGTCTTGGGATGCTCCGAGGAGCAAAAGGTTCCCTTTGCCACCTTCATGTTGCGTGTAGAGGCAGATTACTGGTGGGAATCTATAAACGACTCAACTCGACCGCATCAAGATGACTTAGGAGAAGTTCCAAGAATTGTTCAACGACAAGTTCTTTCCTGAAAGTATTCGTCACATGAAAGAGGTAGAGTTCATCAAGCTGGAGCAAAATACCATGACCGTGTCGCAGTACGAAGCCAAGTTTGCCGAGTTGTCCCGGTTTGCGTCCCATTTGGTTGATAATGAGGAGAGAATGATGCGAATGTTTTTAAGAGGTTTAAAACCCGAGATATGTCAATATTTTATCTCTCATAAAATGTGTTTGTATTCAGATGTTGTTAATAGGGATCAGTTATTGGAGTGCGATAATGAGTCAACCCAACCAAAAGAGAGCAAGCCGGCAAAAATGATAATACTAGTAATACCAGTCATCGAAGCGGTAATAATAAGCGTGGAGGGAATCAACATGCCAGAAATGGTAACCACTTCGGTGGTAATCATGGCCAAAATAATAAGAATGGACATTTCAAGAAGAGGAGATTCATCAATGATGGAAAGACGTCAGCACAAGCACCCGTTGTTAAGGAAGGAGAATGACCACCTAAGGTGTTAGCTTTCATATTCTTAACCAACCTATTATGCGAATTCAAGCAACCAAACCATTAAAATCAATCACTGTCATCTCAAGACCTAAAGCTATTCGTTTATTGAAAAACGGATGTCAAGCTTTCTTAGCTCATGTCACGGATCTAAACAAAAATACGTCAGTTTTGAATGATATTTCTATTGTTAATGAATTTCCTGACGTATTCCTTAAAGAACTTCCTGGCCTACCCCAGAGCGTGAAATTTAATTTTGTATCGACCTTGAATCTCAGACAAAACCCATTTCCAAAGCCCTATATCGAATGGCTCTATTGAACTTCGTGAGTTAATGACCCAACCGCAGGAATTGTTGACATCGCCATCATTCATCGCCCCAAGTCTCCTTGGGGTGCTCATGTTCTATTCGTGAAGAAGAAAGATGGGAGTATGCGACGACTTTGTATTGATTATCGGGAGTTGAACCATGTCACTATCAAAAATAGATATCCATTGCCTCGCATTGATGACTGTTTGACCCGACCACCAAGGCGCCAATTTTTTTTAGAGATTGATCTTCGTTAGGATATCTCTAATTGAAGATTAGAACCAGATGACATTCCAAAGATTCGCTTAAAACTCCCTGATGACGGGCATTATGAATTCCTAGTCATGCCTTTTGATTGACTAATGCTCCTACTGCCTTCATGGATATGATGAACCGAGTATTCAAAGAATATTTGGATCACTTTGTGGTCGTCTTTATTGATGACATCTTTATTTATTCCAAAAACCGTGAAGATCATGAGCAACACTTAAGGCTCCAATGTTATACCTCAAGTCAAAGTTTTATGGAGGAACCACGATGTTGAGGAAATGAACTGGGAGTTAAAATCTGAAATGAAATCAAGGTATCCTTACCTCTTCGACATACCAGGTACGTACCCTAATTTTGAGGGCGAAATTTCATAAGAATGGGAGATTGTAAGACCCCAACTTTTATGAATAAAGATGAATTTTCTATAATTATTGTTTTTGAATATTATGGAATGAATTTGATATAATGTTATAGTTGTGGGTAATAGTTATAAATTTTGGAAAGTACGCAAGTTGTTATATAATATTCGATTGGTCGGGGAATATTCGTTTTAACAGGGAATATTCGTACGACGGCACAATCATTGGTGGACCCCACAACGAAATTATTATCGGATTGAATAAATGACAAAAATATTTTTATGAAAATAACGGCGAAAGTTTTATCGTAAACTGTTGAAACACCCGGTGTTAAAAGTACAGGAATACGTGTGGTTACATAGTAGCACACGATATTAATTGTTGATGCTTACGTGAGAAGTCACTCAGTTTTGTTCAATTATTGCTTCAGTAATTGTTGCATAGTATCTCACATTAATTGATTCAATTATTGTCGATATTTTATATATTATTAAATCAATAATTGTGACGACGAAGTTATTAATATTATTATTTGCAATATTAACGATGTCTAGAAGTTCTGCCAATTAGAGGTTTGGTCACCTAATTACGCGCCAATAGGGAGAAATCCTTATTGAAAGCCCCTCTTTCCGGGAGGAACGACATTCGTCGATTAATAGTGTGAATTATAATAATGATGATGAAGTTTTGTTTTTATTAGTATTATTAATGTAATAAAATGGAAAAACTTTTTATATAAAAATGTAATACTTTTATAAAGTTATTCGCTTTTATTAGACTATAAATAGAATATAATTATATTCTATTATGCATAGTATTTTGCATAGTAAAATCTTTTTATATAAAATGTAATAATTTTATAAAGTTATTCCTTTTATTAGACTATAAATAGAATATATTATATTTTATTATGCATAGTATTTGTATAGTGCCTACATAGTATTTGCATAGTAAATTTTTTATATAAAACATAATACTTTTATAAAGTTATTTATTTTATTAGATTATAAAAAGAATATATTATATTTTATTTAAAAATTTATTTTATTAGAATATTTTATAAGAAACCAATCTGACCATCCGCTTAAAAATAAATCAATCTGGACCGCTTCAGAATTAGTTATTATTCACCCATTCTCCTATAAATAGAAGCTCATTCCTTCATTATTTCTTACGAATTCACTTGAAACTCTAGAGAGAGAAACTATAGAGAAAAGAAGAAAAGTATTCTCGCTACTTCACTACTCCTATATCCAGCTTTGTTCTAAGGTAATGGGTATTATTTCTTTCTTCGTCTTCATGAAGAGAACTTCATTATTCCATTCTTTGTTATTATGTTGGAATAACTTTTATGCATCGTACCGCATACTTGGTGAAATTCTTCCATTATTCCATTCTTTATTATTATATCGAATAACTCGCTCACGCCAAGTACACCGCATACATGGTGAAATTCTTCCATTATTCCATTCTTTATTATTCTCATTGGAACATCATGTGCGTGCTTACTACGCATGACACGTTCCGCTTATTTATTATTTCGTTGGAACATCCGTGCGTGCGTTTACGCACGACCTGTTCCGTTGTTTATTATTCCTTAGAATATCTTTTTCGCGCGTTCACGCACGACTCGTTCCGTTGTTTATTATTCTGTTGGAATATCACATGCATGCGTTCTTACGCATGACCCGAATTCCGTTATTTATTATTCTGTTGGAATATCTTGTCTGTGCGTTTACGCATTACTTGGTTCCATTATTTATTATTCTGTTGGAATAACCTGTCTGTGTGGTCTATCGCATGCTTGGTGATCTCTTTTGTTATTCCATTCTTTATTATACTCAGTTGGTTAAAGTTTTGGCTTTTATACTCCATGAAATTAGTGGAATATCCTCGATATTTGCGCTTCATCCAAATCTTTTATTGAAATATTCTTCTCGAGCATTCTTGAGTTTTACCTACAAAAGCAAAGATTGTGTCGACAATTTGGACGTTATTGGTTCATGGATAAATTAATTCTTGAACTTGTTTTATTGAATTCTTATATCATTGTTGTGACGCCCCCAAAATTAGGTATTCATCACCCATCTTGAGTCGCCAGATACATGGTACATAAATTCAAATACAACTTAATTATACAACAAATAAATGCAAAATACTGACATATATATATATGTGAGTTTCAATACAAATATTGTAACGATATATAATACGATAATATTCATACTCAAATTAATACATGCCATATAAAGTACAACAACAAATATTTCAAGTCTCCAAAGGGACACAAGAAGATTTATGTTCTCTTCATTTTATCATGCGTGCACTTTTGACGCTTTCGTGGCTCTGGTTCTCATCACCTATTTTTGTTCACCAAAATCAATTATTAAGTGACGATAAAATATGACACACACATCTTAGGTTCTCAATATAATTATATGTTGCAGTATGTCATGCCATAGTGAGGACTACAAATGCTATCATCCGGATCATTACTCCATTCCCCGACTCGTCCCGCTTATATTCTCATTTCAAGAGAAACAAAGAAAAGAAAGGTTGAGCTCAACTAGCCCAAGAAGAAATATTATGACTAAGATAATGCGTAATAAATTATCATTAGCCTTCAATAATGTTAAACCGATAATATATAATAGACATCAAGTTTAACTGCAATGAATAAGCAATCCAAAGAGAAGAGTCAAGTAATACGATATCTACTATCTTCTATGATATAAAAATGTTTTCATTAATTTTATCACCGTAAATACTCATCAACAGTTCTTTGTTATACCCAAAACAAAGAGAACTCTCATCGACTGTCTTCACCTGAACCACCACATGTTATAATTAAATTCACAATTCATATTTATAATCAGGTAAATCAATAGTTTCTCCTTGCCACAAAGGCTTAATAAAACGTTTACTCAATATCATTACCCCAAAGGCTAAAGATATTCAAATGTAATAACAATGATCATACCAATCAGTTGTCTACCTTTGCACTACGTGCCAAAGATATTCAACTATAAAACCAATCGCTGAGACTTAGCTTAATAAATAATTCCCATCATCGAATCATCCCTGCACTACGGGCCAAGGATATTCGTTAGTTTCACCAGTGGTCATGATCATGTCATACACCTGTCCATCTTTGCACTACGGGCCAAAGCTATCAATTAACAATTCATCTTTGCACGTAAGCCAAAGATATATAACTGTAAAACCAATAATCAACAGTCCATCTTTGCATGTAAGCCAAAGACGGCTTTCATCACAATATAAGCATGAAGATGATGATAATGATATAAACATTAATCAAACGAAATCAATGATAAATATTAAAGACTTTAAATTTATCCAAATATTATCAATCACTTAATAAACTCATAATCTAATATTATTAATATTATAACAATATTTTAATCACTTCTTAAACTTATAAACAATTTATTTTAATTATTTATACTTTACCAAATAATGCATTTAATCATTCAAAAATGTTGTACTCATAAGATTTTATCACCAATGATCAAATCCCTCATCAAAAATCTGCATATACCTTATATAGGATTTTCAAGCCATAAAATCCTATTTTCCAACTTTATTACTTCACATAACATATTTAACTCAAATGTTCGTAACTAAACTATTTTTATGAAAAATACCAAATCAGTCCTAAAAATATTTCTTTTCTGGGATTTAGCAGAATATAGTCCCATAATGAACATATATTTTTCTCGGAATTTTTAAAATTCATTTACTATTTTTCAAAAATCAATTTCTAATTAATTCCTTAAAAAATTAGCTACCTCAAGTTTAACTCCAGAAATTCCCAAATCTTGGCAGGATCTTACACATGTTAACGTGAGCTTCCAATTTAAATTTCATGGTCATCGAAGTTATAGAACTCCGATTATAGCATTTTTCGTCAAAAAACCTAAATATTGAAATGGTCATAACTTGCTCATTTTAAGTCGGAATGAGCTCATTTTTGGACAGGAGGTTCTTTATACCATATACTTTCATGTCCCTAAAGGCTGGAATTTTTCTCACAAATTAAGTGCCGAAACAGCCCTTTTAAATTTCTGGGCAGTAGCTTTTTGCTATTTTGCAGCTTTTGACTCTTTTACTAAAAACAGTCCACACGAAAATCTATAACACTTTTTCCAGTGATTCCACTTGGATAAGTTAGAAGACTCATAGATCTAACTCTAGAACTTGACCACACCCAAAAATTCAAAATATAATAGGAGATATGGTCAATTGAATTTCATGTTCCATTTTCACCAAAATCTGATTTTCAACCCTTTGTGATTTCTAAGAAACTTTCATGTTTTCACATAATAACCAACATAACTCATCATAACACTTACTAATACTACATATACCCATGATTTTCATTAGTCCAATAATTTTATTATGATTTTCATCATAATCAACAGTCTAATGTTTATATTATGACTTTCATCATAATCCACGTAAACAGATCATTTCCACAATTTAATAAGGAATGAATACAAAGGATCATTCACCATGCATGTGGTAATCCAAATAGATGTGTTATTCCAATGTAATAATAAAGAATGGAATAATGTAAGAATTCACCATGCGTGCGATAGATCGCACGAGACAAGTTATTCCCAAATGTAATAATAAATAATGGAACTGTGTCACGCCAGAACGCATGCATGTGATATCCCCGATGAATAATAAATAATGGAACCAGTCCAAAAGAACGCACGTACGAGACGTAATATTCCGATAGAATAATAAATGATGGAACTAGGTCCCAAGAAACGCACGCATGTGATATTTCGACGTAATAATAAAGAATGGAATAATAATGAATTTCACCACGATGCGGTACTTGCGATAAACAAAGTTATTCCAACATAATAATAAGGAATAGAATAATAGAAGAATTTTACCATGTATGCGGTACTTCGCATATACAGGTTATTCCAACATAATAATAAAGAATGGAATAACAACTCTTACGAGTATTGAAAGAAAATAATTCTCTTCATGAATACGAAAGAATAATACCCCTTACAATAATAATAATATCCCTTACCTCGGAAGAAGAATGGACATTGGAATAGTGAAGTAGTAGACTTCGCTTCTTCTTTCTCTCTATAGCTTCTCCCTCTATAATTTCTCTATAATAATTGCTCTATAGCTTCTATTTATAGAAAAATATAGTTTGGATAATTACACATTTTGGGGCTCAAAATATTACAATACAATACCTTCAACTTTTCTTTCATTTTTAATTTAGTCCTGCAAGTATTATCAAACTTGCACCAACTCCCCTAATAGTACAAGAATGTGATTCAATAGTACACACATGTGAATAAATAGTTATAAAAGCATGTGAATTAGTAGCAATTAATTGCTCATTTATCCGATTAATTACCCGATTTATCAATATAACCCCGCATATCAATTATCATTGTAATAGATGTCGATTTCCACTAACACGAATAATCCCAACATAATGGAACTATAAAATTCATCTTTAATCAACACGAACTTATTCATCATTAATATTATAACTCACAATATTTAACAACCAAGTCGCTCCTGTGAAAGAGGGGCTTTCCGATAAGGATTTCTCCCTATCATGCCGCAATTAGGTGACCAAACCTCTCCTCGACAAAACTTCTAGACATTGTAAATATTATAATTTAATAATATGAATAACTTTGTCGCCTCAATTATTGATTTAATAATATATCATATTATGCGTATGATATCTTGTGACAATAATCGAATCAATAATATGAGAGATATGATGCAACAATTACTATAGCAATAATTGAGTATAACTGAGTGACTTATCACGTAAGCATCAATAATCAAAGATATTGTACAATACCGTGTGCCACTGTGCAACCATGCATATTACTATACTTTTATCAATTTTACCATTTACTAAATAAAATAATAATTATAAAAATTGAATACTTTCATTTCATAAAATTCGGGGTCTTACAATTGTCATCATTCTCATGTTTATATTATGTTGAAAGTCATCTGTGGCCTGTAGTACATAGATGGACTTGGTATGATTATGACCAGGGATTATTCGGTATAATCATGACCGTAATGTTACAAATGATGTGGTAAAAGTCGCCAACGTCCGTGAGTGCATCGATGGACAGTTGTTGGCATGATCACGACCATTGATGAATACACGAATATCATTGGCTGTGAAGTCATGGATAATTTGTGTTTGTGATACTAATGAATATCCTCGGCCGTAGTGCGGGGATGATGTGGATTATTTATTGTTTGAGTCCCAAATGATAAAAGTGATGAAAACCTTTTAAATCATAAAAGATAGTAGATTTTATTCTCTACTGACTCTTTTAATGGATCGCTTGTTCACCGCAAATTAAACTTGATGTTTGTTATATTGTATCGCTTTAACATCCGTTGAAGGCTAACGATAATTTATTCGTATTATCTTAGTCATAATATTTTTTTATCGGGGCTAGTTGAGCTCACCTTTTACTTTCATTGTTCTCTTCAGAAATGAGAACGTAGCGAGGGGACTAGTCGGGGAACGGAGTGACGGTCCAGATAATAACATTAGTAGTCCTCACTATTCTGTTAAATAGTGTGATAATAGATGTAATGAGGACTCAATTGAGTGTGGATATTATCTAGATGACAATATTTGTATTAAAACTCACAGCATATGTTTTGTCGTATTTTACACGACTGTTGTATAATTAAGTTGTATTTGAATTTTGTACCATGTATTTGGCGACTCAAGATGGGTGATATATACTGATTTTGGGGTGTCACATTTTCTGCGAGGAACCACTTCACTTTTTTAGAAAAAGCACATCTTCTGTGAGAACTACCCATCTGAGGAATTCGGAGTGGTGAGAAGCTGTCTATTTTATGGATTGGACTCATATCAGTCAATGAGTCACTCTTAAAAGAGAAGTGGTCGCTCGTTTATCTAGAGGGTTTTTCAACCTAAAAAAGCACCCGTCACCATAGCTATTCTCAATTACGGGGACGGTGAACTGTCATTATAGTTCAAAAAATCAAATCATCATACCCCAATCACAGTCTGTACATACAGTACATACATATATATAGCCATATATATATATATATATATATATATATAGGAAAATATATATACTACACAAATGGCCATATGACAATTTTTGGACTATAACGACGATTTTTTAGGCTATATATATATTGTTTTGTTTTCTCTTCTTTATCTTATCTCCTCTATCTCTTTCTCTTTGTCTTTCTCCTTTGTTCATCTTTTTTCTTTATCAAATATTTGGAAGTTATTGAAAGTCTTTAGAGATGAGATTAGACTTTGGATATGGGTATATCTTTTTTTAAAGTCTGTCAAACTCTATCATTTTGATAGAAATCTAAAAAAATTAATGACTTTTTGAATACTAAAATACTTTTATAGACTTTATAAAAATCTCAATTCAATACCATCTAATTTTTAATTTAAAGACATTAC
The DNA here is from genome assembly GCA_020205615.1 of Panax quinquefolius. Classification (NCBI taxonomy): domain Eukaryota; kingdom Viridiplantae; phylum Streptophyta; class Magnoliopsida; order Apiales; family Araliaceae; genus Panax; species Panax quinquefolius. The sequence goes on from CM035152.1 coordinate 162,332,682, forward strand.
AAAAGTTATAATTAAATACCAATAAATTTTTATAAACTCTTTAAATGTTTTAATTGAATACAACTAAATTTTTAAAGACTTTTAATTTAAAGTGTTAATTGAATACACCATATTGTAGTCCCTCTCAAATGTCAAATTCAAGCTGGTGACATAGATCTTTGGAATCTCCTGAACCCACAAAATCATGCTTCAACAATAGGTAATTTGGTACTTGAACTAAATTAAAGATTACGTTTCAAACTTGAACAATAACTCTCATACAACTATCACAAAAACACCTTTTTGGCTACCTGAGGGAGGTTTATATGAGTATTTGGGAAAACACAAAGATGATTTGAACTCTTTCCAACTTTATACGACTTGTGAAAAAACAATTAAAATTTAAATTAACTAAATATGAGTATGTGTAATTTATATTTGAAAAATTAAAATTTTAGATAACTAAATATGAAAATAATATATATATATATATATATATATATAAAATATTGTAATTTAAATTATAACGATAAAAAAAGAAAAAAAATAGTGTGACACGATCTAAAGTAATGGTATCATTAATCCTCCTCTTCTCTTTTCTTTTCTTAAGTTAGGAGCCTATTTGGTGGACCTAGTAAGTAGTATTAACAATGATCAATTAACATTGGGATTGCCACAATTGGCTAGAGACCCTTTTACTTGTGAGAGATTCTAACTACCAATTAAAAAAGGAAAATTAGCCCCCCAACTCCAACAACAAGCTCCTATATAGCTTTCCCAACCTTTTTTTTGGTATCTGAATGAAGATTTCCCTTCCTTTTTTTATTAACAAACTAGTAATTATTTGTCGGCATAATAAAATTATTTATCTCTCTCCGTTTTAACAATTTCACTTTTATTTCCTCTCTCTCCTCCTTCCTCTCCCACCACCATTTCATGCCCAAATCAATTAGAATGAATCTGAATCATCCTTGTGTTTTTTCCGTCCAAATCAATTAGAATGAATCTGAACTATACTTGTATTTTTCCGCTCAAATTCAAAATTAGTTCTATCTCATTAATATAAATAGCATAGAAATTTTTATTGCATAGAAATATAGAATAGAACTCAAACCACAAAGATTGGATAATGGCTGCATATGATACAAATATGGATCCATCATAAAAATATAAAACAGCAATACAACTAATCACAAAAACTGCTTCAAATAAATACTTGCACACTATGATAAAAATAAAATAAAATAAAATAAGGGCTCTAATGCAAAATTTCACAGGCATGAAAAATTGATCAGAGATGACTAAAATATAAGCTATAATCCAAATGTCAACTTGTTCAAATTATAAATATATTAAAATTTCTCACATTTTTTTAATTAAAAAAAAAAAATCATTTGGAAAGATTGTTAGCACTCAGCAGCTTTTTTAATGTATATTACATTATTACTAAAATTAATATGCCATGTTTAAAAAGATGACAAAAGGTTATTCTGATGCCACTTGGTGGTGCATGTGGTTAGGTGAACTAAAAATACTATTAAATTAAAATTGGAATTTTTTTAGTGTTTATTGACTCGAAGCATTTTTAACAAGTTAAAATTTGGGCTTTCAAGTGATTTGGTTGAAGCAGAAAATTTGTGTTTTTGGTTTAATTACTTTTCACAAAAATATCATGTATAATTTTATCTTTAAATTATTGAAGAAAAATAAAATTTCATACCGCGCATTTACTTATAATTTTATCTTTAAATTTCATTATAACTTCTCATCTAATTGCATAATTTTTTATACATTATAAATAATACTTCATAAATATGCATAAAACATAGAAATATAAAACATTTAATATATACTAAAGGTATTATAGATTTTTTTATATAAAAAAAAGATTATTAAAAGTAAGTCGACATTTAACTTAAAGTACAAACCCTTGCTGAAATTCTCCGTGTAGTCAAGGTCATGGCGTTGCTGAAAGCCCTCTTTTTGTATCTGTTAATGGAGCCATGAAGGCGTCATTATATTTTGAAAACCCACTTACAGCTAACACTCAACTGATTGGAGCCATGACGAGTTTTGTATCTATATATACCTTTTGGCATATATGTACTTCTGTTCTGTTCCAAATTTATAAGATCATTAATTATCAGTTTTTTGAAATGAATTTAAACATTTTCAAATTTAAAATTGATATAAATTTCTTTAATTTTATTAATACTATGATTAATATTTTAAAATATCTAATAGGTACTACTCATCAGTAAGATATATTGTTTACAATTTTTAATTTAATCGTCTCAATTTTGAATTTAAAAATATTTTATATTATCAATAATGATCTTATAATTTGAAATATAAAAAGTATTTTTTTTTGCCATTAAATACATCAGAGATTCTCCTTTTGAATTATTTTAGATAACCATGGTATCATATATTGTATATATGAATACACACTCGATATATCTTGATTGTTATAATTAATGTCAATGTTAGCCTGAATTATTTGATAGATTTAGCTCCAACAAAGTCTTGGATAAGATGAAATGTCTCCTATTAGTGATATGACAAATTTTGGATCATATGAAACTACAAAGTATATGTTACCTCCTTAATAATTTGTAAGTAAGAACCATAAACATTAAAGGATGGAGAACACATGCTCATTGACAATATGATTATTGGTCTAGCATAATTCCAACCAAATTATCAAAATCAGAAGAAAGGTATATATATCTCTTTCATGTGCTACATAAAGAGTGGTTTAGGATCTGTTTAAAGTATAGGTCTTTGTGGGGGAGAAGGGGGTCCTCCCTCTATCTCCAAATTTATCCATCTGTCTTAATATATATGGCATTCTTCCCTCTTCAACATATAAGTAATAAGATTATCTCTTTTTCTAAAAGCAACTTTGTTATCCAAAAGCCAATTTTTTTTATTTATATTTATTTTGTGGGGTTTTTTTGGTGCAAGTGCAATTGGGGGAGGGGTATGTAGTCTAAATATCAAAGATTGGACGAATGCCCTATGCAGCAAATTGATTGATTTTGATGGATTTAGCTCAACTCTATTATACATTCCCTCTTAATTCCATTCAATACACCATATAATTTTTATACTTTTAGATTAGTATAATTGAAATCAACACGAATCAATTAATAATATTAAGTAATATTATTATTCCAAAAATGAAAATAATCTGATATTTTTTCACCATTTGATTAATATGTAAATTTTTCATCAAAATTTCAATATTGGTTGAAAATTCTTTTAAACTTTTAACAATAAAAATATTTTTAATGATTCTAATTTTTGGTAAGATTGATCTTAATATCATCAACTATTTATCACATAGTTTGATCATTAGTAACAAAATATTTATTAAGATAAAAAAAATATAGAGTATCGGATAGAATTAAGGGAAGGTGGAATGGAGGGAGCCAAATCCGTTTTTGATAGACGTACAATAGTTTCTCTACAAAGGTTCTCTAATTTCCACAAAAAGTCTCATTTACAGCAAATATATATAGAGAGAGGGGGAGGATCTCCAACGTACTGGTCCGTTGACGGATCAACTATAATAACGGGTTTTATAACTATGCATGGCGACAGTATGAACTATGCATCGGTTAGAGAACCGGCCAATATATATATATATATATATATATATATATATATATATATATATTCCACACAAAAATGTTAAAACTAAAAACTTTTTTTTTGATATAATCTGACAACGTCCTCAAGTTTAACTCACAAGTTTGCACTGACAATACTACTAAACTAACACTCATTATATTCAAGTTGTAACATGAAAGAAAATATATTCTTAATTTTACAAATGAAAGTCTTTGGTATTGTTTTAGATATGTGACAGAATTTATGGATATATATGATGTCTGGTTGAGTTTTTTTCCTCGTCTACATAAAGAATTAAAATACTAGTAATATATTTAAGTAAGTTATCCCTCAACGAAAAGCCTTGCAAATGTTAGTGTCAGCCCTCGTGAATTAGCATCTCAAAAGTATTATGAATGTATTAACTTGTATATGCATAATATGTAACAATAACTCATTTTTCATCACTCAAAAGTCAGAAAACACCAATTTATCTAGTCAGCGAGTTACGTCATCAATTTATCTAGTCAACGAGTCACGTCATCAATTTATGACGTGGCAGACTTAATTGAACTAAAGTGAAAAAAATTGATAGTTCAATTATCTAATTGATAAAATTAAAAGGTGGATAACCGAAGTGGAATATGGCCTATAGTTTAAGGTAATAAATTATATTTAAGCCTTTTATATAATGGATTGTTCACCCAATTTCAAGGCATTATATAATTTTAAGGCATCATGTAGTTATCATATTCGATTTTAACTACTCTTGTATAATGCTTACCTTACCTTTTTTAATAGAATTTCTCTATACAATTCTTATTAGAAATTGTAGTTCTATTGAAATTGGAGAGCTAAACTATAAATACAGGGTAACAATAGAAAGGTGGTCTAATCTATTAAATACTAACTCCTCAATTGTTAATGCATAGTGAAACATATCCTTACTCTCATATCACAAGTATCCCCGACAATCCAAACTGTCAAGTATTTTACGATGATTCTTACCATACAGATCCACATCCAAACCGGTGATTGAACGTATGGACAAATTTGAGACTTTAACAGTTACTAATTCTACATGTCTATCTCTAACACACATGCAACATTATTTCTGTTTGCAAAATTGACTTAGGATGGTACTTAGAAGTTCAGAACATGCATTAATTGTTCCTTTTGAATTAGTCTTGCTATTAATATAGATTTATCTGTCATTCGTGTCGGATCTATCGCTCAGTTAAAAACTGTGAAACAAGTCGAGCATTTTTAAAATTGGCATTGGCAATATTGCAATTTGCAAAGTGATTGCAATCATTCAATTTAAGTCCGACGACTCGAGCATTCCTCAATTTAAGGATAAAATTTACAAATTTATCCTTAAACTGTTAAAGAAAAATTTGAAATTCAAAAGACATACTTTTGTATAATTTAGTCTCTTTTTTTTCAAAAAAAAAAAAGCATTTTTACAATTGTGTAATCGAACACTATTTAACCTTTATATGAACACTTTTGTCAAAAATTCTATATCTAAAATTGTTTCATATCAACGCATCACATGACTGCACTACTCAAAATGGGCACATAATAATGTGATGTGATTATCAAAATTATGATGATAAATTAGGAATATTGTGTCATTGTATAACTCTTTTATGGAAAAAATAGCAAATAGGACTTTTTTTTGTTCCCTTTTCCTCGTATGGAGGGAATAACAGATAAATTGAGATTTCAAATAGAAAGAAATTTAATACTCCTAACATTATCCATTATCTAATTATAAGTAATTATGTCATTCAAATATTACTCCAATTATAACTCTAATCTTTCTATCCTAAACATTAGCACAGCTATATGTCCAATTTTGATCCAAAATTAATTATTGACTATTTCGTTTCCTTATTTTCTTTCTGACATCCTTTTTGTTTATCGATCTAATCATATTACCTGCCAAACCGATAATCAAGCGATCTGTTTTTATCTTTAATTTTTTTCTTTCACTCTTCTTCTTCTTCTTCTTGTGCCGGTGCTCTCTCATTTCTTTAGGTTTGGGACGTGGTCGTCGCTGTCAAAGCTGCTTTGGTTGCTTAATTAAGGTACGTGATCAATATATTCGAGTGATTTAATTCAAGTATAACCACAACATAAAAAAACATCTGGATTTTCAAAATTAGGCATACTTTATGAAGAAATGAGCATATGCATGATGGCTTTTCGTAAATGAGAACATGCATGTTTGGATTGCAAAAATCAAAGTGGAAATGGAATGACTCGTTCTCATTAAATGAAAAAAAAAAATTTATTTGGTCGCTTCTTTGAAATGGGATGAACCATTCTTATTCATGCCAAATTTGTGAATTCTAATTTGATATATTATGTCTAGTCCCACTAATTGGGAAGAGTTTGGTCTTTAGTTTGATATGTATTATGTCCCATGTTCATTTCTTTATTCTTCTTGTCTTGTATTACAATTTGGTTCTTTTTTTGCTCCAAAAGTTAAAGGCTAAACTAATCTTAAGAATATAATATTTGCAGTACAGAACTACGAGTGCATATTAGCATATGCGTGCATCACTTGAAAAGAGTTATGGTTCATTTTTGTGGTTACAACTTGTAGGGCTAAGTTATAATGACCAAATTACAACATAAAAAATAGTAGCAAACTATAAATTGATGAGCCATTATTTTATTATACTGTCATTTAATAAATTTTCTAATCAATCAAGAACATCTTTTTAAAAGATATTCAACAAAATTGATCATGATATTATGAATCATTTAATTGCTATCATTTGATTATCAATAATCTTATTGCTAATAACAAGCTTTAAATAGTCCGTGCAAAGTACGGGTAAATTTCAAAATAATTTATCTGTAAATTTTAAATATAACAAATTTAAGCAACAATATTTATAGTCATAATAATTTGTGTAATTTTGAATGAAGTCATTGTAATGTGTCATTTTAATCCATTAATTAATATATTGAAAGAAATGCTTACATTTTCATTCAATCCAGTAGATAGTATTGGTGTTGAGTTAACAATCTTGTTTGTTTTCGTGTTTACCCCATTTCAAATTCTAGCAACTCTAACTTTAATAGGGAAATTACATTTTCAAAATATAATTGATTCAAGGAATATGTTGATACATACTCTTAAACTTTTAGGATTTTTATGTATAATTTGGTTTACAAATAGATTGTATGCGAGGCATATTATATATATATATATATATATATATATATATATATATATATATTTGTGTTTGTGTATATTACGATATATAGGTAGTAGTACTACACAAAAAATGGTTATGGTTTTAGGATTACTTAAAAGAGTATAGCTTTTTGGGTTCTTTATATGTGTATATATAAATACTTGTATGTTTTGGAATACTATAATCTCAGGAATCAAGGAAGTCGAGCAAATAAAAAAAAAACTTTTTGAGCATCCAAAAACTCTTGAGCTATTTACCAGTTGATTAGTAATAATAATTTTTTGGAAATGTCAAAGTTTATGAGTAATGTTGGGTCGTGATATTTCTCCTATTAGACCAAATGGATTGGGCTACATATTGATATTCGGGCCAGTCCATCGGGTTTTTACTATTGGATGTCGACATTATTGGATTTAGTTAAGTCCTTTAATATCGGACCAAATCGGTGAGTCGACCCATCATATACTTAAATATCTACATCTTTGACCGGTGATGATGACAAAGATATGGCCGACTGTTATCTTACATGGCATTAATAAGGATTGGACAGTTGGCCAATGATTGGACGTAGGGATGGGATTAACAGTGTGTCGAAGGTTAGTAGCACGGTAAACCAGGTCCTGTAGTATATCATAGCAAGGAGGTCTTCACAAGCAGGTACGTCTTCATTCATAATCTCATACACAGAGAATTATTATCTCTCTCAATACACTAGACATTACATTCCTCCATTGGTTAACCTTGTGAACACGCTTCGACTCTCACGCTGAAGCTATCCCTCGACCAGAACGTACCGCCAAGCTTGAGGTGTTTATCGTGTTTACTGTGCAGGATCAAGGCGTCTTACGTGATTGGGACGTGGAGAAAGATCTTGGCGTTAACATTGGCGCTAGAAGGAGGGCCCTTTTCTAGTGTTCTTGAGCTATCAATCACAATATTTCCAGTTGTTCTACATCGGAAGTTATGACACCAATCAGGGGGTTCTCGTTCGAGATCCCACGGCGAAGCCCGAAGATGGTTGGTCTTTGTTGCTGACAAAGAGCATGATCATAGCCGAAGGCAAGTAAAAGGCACCCCGCCTAGAACTCGGCACCGAAGTGGTCAGGCTGACGAAGATGGTGGACGAAGCAGATGGAGCTTTGGAGGTTCTCTTGGAGCGGAGCGAGGATGTGGCTGTGCGGAGCGAGGATGTAGCTGAGCAGAGCAAGGATATAGTTGTGCAGATTCTTCGGATTGCCAAGCCGAGGGACAAAGCGTTCAATTATGTCCAGTCTGAAAGATGTGATACGCCTAAAGATGGACAACCGTGAGTTGGAAAGAAGTCTACACTTTAAAGACATGTCTCAAGGTATCCCTTGGATCAAGCACTCCAAATAACCATTTTTCTCGATTGATCAAGAGGGTACTCTCCTACTATCGGTCTTCGTGATTATGGTCGGGCGAGTAGATGAAGACCCAATGTACCATTTTCCTAATCGATCAAGAGGGTACTCCGCCTCTATCGGGTCTTCGTGATTATGGTCAAGCGAGTAGATGAAGACTCAACAACCATTTTCCTAATTGATCGAAGAAGGGTATTCCGCCTTTACCTCGGTTTCCTGGATTATGGTCGCAGCAGACGAAGAAACCGATCCAGGGAGCATGCACCTCGAATACACAAATAAGGCATTCGCCTCGAGTATCCTCACCACCGCGATGAGAGAGTTTCACCAAGTAGATCCAAAATCACACTCCCCGAGAGTCCACCGAGGGCACACACTACTGTAGATACTTTTCTTCTGAGATGCCCATCTAAGGTCATCGAGTTCAGATTCAAAGACACAAAATGCACCTATATTCCTAAGCATCCGAAGAGGGTACCTCATCCTAGGGGTTCTCGGACTATGGCACAAACAGACGAGGGAGCAATTCAAGAATATATTCACCCGAGAATGCAAAAAGGCACTCGCCTTGAGTGTTCTCGCCATGAATGAAGGACTCGCCACCAAAGCAGATCTATAAGCCGCACTTTTGGAACCAAACACTTCGGTAAATATTTCCAAGGTCGGTTGACATTATGGTCGGACAATTCTTTTCTGAAGCTGATAATAGTTAAAGAGAAGCCGAGGAGTCTGACAAAGCCGTTGCAGTTCTTCAGCAGAAGCAGAGCTCGTGGACATTGCATGCAGATGGATATTCTATTTTGGACATCAGTACAGCAGGCTATCAAGGGGTCGATCACAATAACAATTCCGTTGCTGATGCATTATCGAAGTTGGCTACTACGGATGCTTATAACTTTGATGGCATATGGTGTCCTTCCTTCAGATCAGATGCCGGCTAAAGAAGATCAAGTACAAGAGTGTCAATTTTGCTCTCATTGATGAGAATCTTTATCGAAGGACCTTTTTCGTCATCATTGCTCAAACATTTGGTTCTATCCGAAGTAGAGTATGTTCTTCGGGAAATTCACAAAGATATCTGTGGCGATCATTTGACTCGAAGTTGTTGGCCTATAAAGCGCTTCGGCAGGGATATTCATGAAAGAACCGGGGAGTCATCACGGACAGATTTCAGTGGCTCATCCATATTCACTTTTTCACAACTGATCCTGGTCCTATTTGTCCTAAGGTCACAATGGTGTAAGGAGGTATGGTAGGACTCGCTGGCCATTCGATGGCAGCCCATAAAGGTCCTTATGATCCTATATTGATTTTACCAGGGTGGTAAATCAATGGTCACTATTGATCCTGGTCCTATTTGTCCTAAGGTCACAATGGTGTAAGGAGGTATGGTAGACTCACCGGCCATTCGATGGCGTTTCATAAAGGTCCTTATGATCCTATATTGATTTTACCAGGTGGTAAATCAATGGTCACAATTGATCCTTATATCTTGATCCTTATATCTTGATCCTTATATATATAATTGTTTCACCCGAGTGGTAAACAAATGTCCTTATATACTTGTTCTACCCCGAGAGTGGTAAGCAAGATTTTGATGGTGCAAGGAGGATCACCGAATTCACCTCACACACGACCGATCTCACACTTCGAAAACGATAAGTATACATTACTTTATTTTGTTCAAGTGTTGAGTTCAGGTTCATTCAATCATCGTTCATTAAATTCTATCCATTAAATTCAGTTCACTTCATTTCATAAATTAATCATTATACGCCTTATCTAGTTCATGTCCCAAGTTAAGTTCATACAGATTAATTGATCATCAATTATTAACAAGAAATGTTCACTCGTAAGTAATAAGGCATGAAGTTGATATTTTAATATTAATTGTTCACAACAAGTTAAAATTTTACGTAAAGTTCTACAAATAAAGATAAGGAGAGGTCATCTTCAGCTTCTTCCTCATTATCGTCACCATCTAAAGAGTCTAGAAGAGATGGATCTACCTTGACCCGAGATTTTTCTTGCCTTTACTTCGGCAGATTTCATATCCTTTGGCATACATATGGACGATCTTATTGTTCAAATTTCGGATTTTCTCAGATTCTCGCTCGGATCTCCTTACGAAAGTCTTGATCACAAATGGCGGACCCAAATCTCTAAGGGCCCAAGCTCTTTGAGCTCTTCTTCGAGCTTCTGACGATGTACCGGATGCTTTGATCCTTTAGCTCGATAGATCGACATTTATATCAATGATGACCATGAGTGGCCTCGGTCATTTTCAAATTCTTCTTTGACCTTGTCGATATCCTTCCGAAGGCATTCATTGTTGAGAAGAACAATGTCAAGGTTGCTTCTTTCCTTTTTTGCCAAACACGACTTCAGAATGGCATTCTTTCTATTCTCTTGGCATTCTCTTCTAAGCATTATCTTCTCTTCTCTTCTGATTCTCTTCGGCATTCTCTTCGGTATCCTTTTCGGCTTCTTTGTATTTGGGGCGGAAACACACGAAGACAGTGTTTACTTGCAGATGACCAATATTAATCGATCAGTTCAGATTGATGGTCAAATCTCAACTTCCTTTAGTCTAGTATTTCACTCCTTCACCCATCGCCCATGATGGAATTATTGCCGAAATCGATGATCATCGGTGTCGCCACAACTTTCGCCTAGATTCAAGAGAAATGATTTTTTATGGCGAAGGTTTGGGTTGTTCGAGAGGCGGTGAAATATTTGTTGTTGTATGTTCTACCGAGCGGCTCTTTAAATGGACTTCCAATCTTAATTTATGTTGCCATTTGATGTTCACCGGATGGGCTTCTTGTGTCGTATTTTGGGCCTTCATTGGTTTATATTAGTTCCTTTAATTTTGTCTCGAACCGATGCCATTTATAGTTTCCTATTAAACCTCCTGCTTAATAAAAAACTAGGAGCAATGTTGGTCGTGATATTTTTCCTATTAAATAGAATGGATTGGGCCTACATATTCATTAGTCCATCGGGTCTTCACTATCGGGTGTTGACATTATTGGATCTAGTCACTTTATTATCTTTGTTAAGTCCTTCTAATATCTGACCAAATCAATAGGGTCGACCCATCATATACTTAAATATCTACATTTTGACCTATTGATGATGATGAAGATATGGCCGATCGTTATCTTACATGGCATTAATAAGGATTGGACAATTACCGGTGATTGAATGAGAGGGATGAGATTAACATGTGTCGGGAAGGTTAGTGGCACGCAGAAACCGTGTCCTGAGAGTATATCATATAAGGAGGAGTCTTCACAAGCGTGTACGTCTTCATTCATAATCTCATACACAGAGAATTATTATCTCTCTCAATACACTGTATATTACATTCCTCCATCGGTTAACCTCATGAACACGCGTTCGACTCTCACGCCGAAAAATATCCCCTAACTGAATGTAAAATCAAGTTTGAGGTGTTTATCGTGTTCTTATCGCTATGATCGTAGCGTCTTACGTGATTAGGACGTGACAGAAGATCTTGGCGTTAATAAGTAAGAAGACAGAAAATTCATTAAAAAAAAAAAAACTTTTAGACCGCGGAATTTTGGATTGCTCCTGAATTGATTAAGAACCAAACTAAAATAACTTATTTTTGCCCTATCATATTTTGGTAGTCGAGTATTGATTACACTTAGCAGTAAGCCCATATTAATTACACGTCCTCTGTTACAACAAAATTGGGAATACCGAATTAATAGAGTGGCAAATTTTCATTTGCATTACTCATCTTTAATTGCACGCTTGGAAAATTAAAGCTACCCCTGGAAAGTAAGGTCAGAATAGGTCGTCTGTACGTGGGGTTTAAATTAAATCAAATAGGGTGTGAATAACTCTAAACTAACGAAAAAGGCAACACTAAATCAATCTATTGTAAGTGGTATAAGATACCATCCAACTTTAAGTAATTTTCTTCAAGGATATACCCATAATCTCCTATCAGCATATTATAATACTCTTTTCTTTTAAAATTAAAAATATATTTTTATATATATAATTTTTTTTAAAAATTTATAAACTAATATAATCTACTTAATTTGTCATTAATTTTTTCTCCTATTATAAAAGTCTTCATCAGTAAAATTTTATCCTTAATAATTGTCGGTTTAAAAATATATTTTTAATTTTAAAACGGATAAAGTAATCATAGGATAAAAATTTGTCTAACCTGTCAAAGTAATCCATCTTAGCCAATCTTTGTCATTCCTTCGTCACTTTCCATAATTTTGTAGTCCATCTCTATATATACTTCCATAGATCGTCGTTGTAGTAAATAACCCCTAAATTAATTATTCTCTTATATGTATTTTATTTCTTTCTTTCTTTCTCTATAGCCATGACGATAGGTTCTTCTAATGCTGAATCTAATGAGCACAAGGTGAACTTTGCCACGCCAAGAAGCTTTGCCACCTCCTTCAAATATGACCTGAAAGAGACTTTCTTCCCCGACGATCCATTTTACCAGTTCAAAAATGAGCCTAGCTCATCAAGCCGCGCTAAACTAGTCTTAAAATATTTTATTCCGGTATTCGAATGGTTGCCTAAATACAATTTAAATTTTTTCAAGTATGATCTTCTTGCCGGAATTACAATTGCTAGTCTTGCCATTCCACAAGGCATCAGCTACGCTAAGCTCGCTAACATTCCCCCCATCATTGGCCTATGTAAGTTATATATATATATATATATATATATATATATATATATATACACACACACACACACACACGTACGCTAAGCTATTATAAACTAACTTAAAAGAATATATTGATGTGGATTATAAATTTTATATATATAATTGTGCATGTGCTGTTGCAGATTCAAGCTTTGTACCGCCATTGATTTACGCGGTGTTTGGGAGTTCAAAGCATATTGCAATTGGAACGCTTGCAGCTTCATCTTTGCTTATAGGCTCATCAATTGAAGGAAAAGCGTCACCCGTAGATAACCCTGAGTTATATCTTGGTCTGGTCTTTACTGCTACTCTCATTTCTGGTTTGCTGCAGTTAGCTTTGGGTTTGTTAAGGTAAAAAACAATATATAATCATATTCATGCATAAACACAGTTAGTTGATAGCTGACGTCCGATATATAATATCTCAAACGATTTTTATTCACCTCGTCTCATATAATACATTGGACGATGTATATATATTTGAGTTTTCAAGCCTTTTTTATTCTGTAATTAAACATTAATTAATGTTTACTAATAAACTTTTTTTGTTATTATATATTATAAACACAGATTGGGGATTTTGGTAGATTTCTTGTCACATTCGACCATCACCGGTTTCATGGGAGGGACTGCAATACTTATATGCCTGCAACAACTGAAGAGCTTTTTTGGATTGAAGCATTTCACTACTCATACCAGTGTGATTGATGTTTTACATGCAGTTTTCAGTCATGTAGATGAGGTACTATATATATATATATACACACACATTCTCCATTTTGTACCAGGAAAAATTATTTTCCAAGGGAAAACAAATTCTTAATTTTTTTAGTTAATTAGGTGAGGTACACAAATCCTTAAAAGTAAAAGCCTTAATGTATTATTAATATTAATTTTATTAAAACAAATAAATGAAGAATTAATATATGGACAGCTAGCTAGAGCAATTGTAATAGTCCCTCTTAAGTGGAAAATTGATATTTTGGATGGATTAATGCTTCTACTGCTCATAAATTGTATATATGGCACATGGTTATGGCTATGGCTATATATATAATATTGGAGAAAGAGAGAATCCACTTTTTTCCCTTCCATTTATTCCTTGTATATAATTATTACTAAAGGAAAATTCCAGCATATATATCATAAAAGTCTCCAACTTTTTACCCAAAATCTTGTTGTTTCAATTAAAAAAGAAATCAACGCGTGTTATTATGTTTTCTTTATCCTTATTCTTATGACTTTTTCTTATTTTACAGTGGAGATGGCAAAGTGCACTTGTCGGCATGATCTTCCTTTCTTTTCTCACCTTCACTAAATACGTTGTGAGTTCCCTAGCTACTCAATTTCTACATACATATATATCCATGCATTGCACAAGGCCTCCTCACCATACCTACGTGAACATTTTTTCTTTTCTTTTCTCCGTTCGTCTCAAAATGAGAATTTTGTTTTAACTTGCAGTCTTTTACGTACACGTAAAATAATTTGTCGTTAACACACTTGCATGCACGTCAATCTATTAACTTGCTAATTTTTTTATTAAAAAAATAATGAATTTAAATATATGTTTCTTTCGTATTCAAACTCTCATTTTCATTTTAGGGGGGGTGTTTGATTTTATAAAATTATATCTAATCGATCTATGAAAAAGGGGTGTGTTATCTAACCCAAAAAAGATTGATTGAACTAATTTGCAGAAGGAGAAAAGGCCAAAGTTGTTTTGGGTATCGGCTATTGCACCGATGGTGACCGTCATTATTGGTTGTCTTTTTGCTTATTTTGTTCATGTGGAGAAACATGGCATCCAAATTGTGAGTCTTTTCTTTCTTTCTTTCCAATTACTTTTGACTACTTTTTGTATTTTGGAGGTTCCTAAGATCGAAATGAGCCAAGGATACTTTATAGTAGTTTAAAATTAATGTCACTACTATTACTAGTCCCTTAATTCCCAACTTTATTTCATCTCCTTTTCTTTTCTCTATTTTGGACCTTCACTTTTAATTGAGCTACTCCCCCAAAAAAAGACAATTACAGTAGGCTTTGTTTGAAATCATTTGCATGGATTCTTCTCCTCATTATAAATTGCTTATACTTCTTGCTGTTCATTTTCTTTAATTTAGATGTTAAAAGTTTATTAGTACAACTCTTCAGAAATTAAATTTCCTGTTTTTTCTCGAAAACAAAAACTAGATTAGCTAATTCTGGAATTTATTGAAACAATTGAATTCAGAATTTGGTAAAATGGCTCATTATATATAAAGTTTTTTGGTCCCTATGACTATTTTATGTAAATATTTTGATGACTTAATTTGTCTTTTAATTCTTAATCTGTATTATCTTTTTTATTCTTATTCTTAATTAAACTAAAAGAAAAATCTCATTTTGGAACTTGTTACACAAAACAGGTGGGTGAGTTAAAGAAAGGGATCAATCCACTGTCCATTAAACATTTGAACTTCAACACAAAGTACATATCTGCCCCGCTAAGGGCCGGGATTATCACAGCTTTTATATCTCTAGCAGTAAGAACACCTTACTATATATATATATATATATATATATATATATATATATAAATAATCTATATATATATATATATATATATATATAATTATTATATATTCATGAAGGATTAATTAATTGAATGCCATGCATGCATGATTTCGTTTTGTTAATAATGTTATAATTAAATTTAATATAACTAGATTTTCAAATGTTTTGAGATTATTAAGGTTATTCAAATATATAATCTTCTTAATCATAATAAGTTAGCTACACATACAACTCCATGTTAAAATGAAATCCACATATGAAACACTTAATATCTCATTGCGTTTTATTCTTCATGCAAAACATTTTCTTTTTGTTTAATAATATGTAGTGTGTGTGCACGCGCATGTATATATATATAATTTGCTATCTTCCTTTTAAAAGTATTATCTGATGGGTTTATAGGAAGGAATATCAATTGGAAGGAGTTTTGCCGTCATGGAAAATGAACAAACTGATGGTAACAAGGAGATGATAGCTTTCGGACTAATGAACATTGTTGGATCTCTCACTTCATGCTACTTAACAAGTGGTAACTAGCTAATTCTATTTAATTTTTAAAATATTTTAGTATTAATTATTGCTAAATAAATTGATATGTACGTACGTATATATTACTTAATTAATTACTCGATCTTTTTCCTGAATATATATTTGTTTAATTTGCAGGGCCATTTTCAAAATCAGCAGTTAATTACAATGCTGGTTGTAAAACAGCAATGACTAACGTAGTAATGGCATTTTGCATGATGTTGGTGCTTTTGTTCTTGGCTCCTGTCTTCAAATACACACCACTTGTTACTCTTGCAGCTATTATAATTTCAGCAGTGATTGGACTTATTGATTACCAAAAGGCTTATCATATTTTCAAGACCGATAAGTTCGATTTCTGCATATGCATGGCTGCATTTTTTGGTGTTATTTTCATAAGCATGGAGGCCGGGATAATGATATCGGTAAGAAATCCATCGATTTGCTGTATATGAAATTTTCTCTATTGTAATAGTAATTTTCAACTTCTCATAAAGAAATACTAATGAAATTTCATATAAATTTTATTTATTAAATGATAGTATTAAATTACTTTCTTAATTCATGTTCATGAAGCTAAAACAATTATTATTATAGAATGGAGGTAGTATGAACTTTATTAATGTGAAATTAAGCAAGGATTAATTTCTTTTTAATTTAAACTTTGTAAGTAGGTTGGAGTTGCCTTAGTTAGAGCACTTTTATATATAGCAAGACCTGCAAGTTGCCAGCTTGGAAATATACTGAGTTCAAAATTGTATCGTGATATTGAACAATATCCTGGTGCAAATGGAATCCCAGGGATTCTGATTTTTCAACTCGGCTCCCCTATATACTTTGCAAATTGCGGTTATTTAAGAGACAGGTATATATCATTTTTACATTTTTTTCCCTTTTATTGAATAACATATATATATATATATATATATATATATATATATATGCTTACACTTACACTTGCTAATTAATTAATTTATTATGTGTCTGTCTCAAATGCTAATTTGCTATTTTTCTATTTGCTTGACCTTTTTTTTTTTGCTAGAATTTTGAGATGGATAAGAGATAGCCAAAGCATTTCAAACTCTCAAGGGAATGATATTGAATATGTTTTATTAGATCTTGGAGGTAGTTATAATTATAATATTACTCCAAACCTTGACCTAATTTAATTAAAATATAAGCCTTATTTATTTATTTATAATTATGGTCATTAGGATTTCTAATACAATAATTATGATACGTAGGAGTTACATCTATTGACGCAACAGGCATGGAATTCCTATTTGAAATCCGAAAAAATTTGGAAGCAAAACAGATCAAGGTAAATTAAATCATGTCATTCCTATTAGTAGTTTCTTCCCGTCGTACGTATATATAAAATATATATATATATATATATATATATATTCTAATTGTTTATTTTTTATTTATAATTTTACAGATTATGTTGATAAACCCTAGGATTAAAGTGATGGAGAAATTGACAATTTCAAAATTCATAGACAAGATCGGGAAGGAGTCAGTTTTCTTGTCAATTGAGGATGCAATCAAGGCCTGTAGATATTCCCTCACAAGTTTTAAGCAATCAGAATGAAGAATTATATAAATGAGTGATAGATGGAGCTTAATAAAAAATGAATATTTGGGGTTAATAATTAAGCAAACACCCCAAATTAAAAGAGATGTTAATGTAAATCATGTTAGTAATTCTTGAATTGTTTTATGTAATGTATCATTATGATTACAAGTTAATTAGAATTCCAATTTCACGCAATTAATTTAACCTCCTATAGTTTCTTAAGTTTTCTCTTCACTAAAAAATAAAAAACTAAAATACTACTACCTCCGTCTCATAATAAGTGCTTTTTTAGACTTAATATTTTTTTCCAAAATAAGTGATGTGTTAGAACTCCAATACAATTTTTACAATATTTTTTCATATATGCCCTTATGTAACCAATGGTATTTATTGCATCTTGCAATCACTACAATTAAATGACACTCATTAACTCTTCAACTTGAAAGAAAATATATTAAAGATATTTTCATTCATTTTAACTTCAGTATGATTGGTATGTGTGATTTAAAAAAAAAATCTTTATTATGGGATGGTAAGTATATATTAAATATTAAATATTGTCATTAGTGGAAGGATATTATTATACCTTGAAAAGGGTTTATAGCATGTAGTAATGGGTTTTGTAGGTTGGTGCCATAAGCCCATAAGCCATGGTTAAGTGTTTCCATTAGTTCATGGGTTGGGCTGTCTTCAAATTTATTCAATTTGTGTAAATATTTATTATAAATGGAACTATTGTGTGTGTGTGTGTGTGTGTCTAAAACTTAAGGAAATACTTAATAAACTAAAAATTGTTCCTCATCTGCCAAGTTGTACTAAGAAAATACTAACATGTACTCCATTCATTCTAAACATTAAATGCTACGTTTTTATGGAATGAAAAAAATTGTGCTTTGCTGTAATTAGAATAGATTTAATCGTTTTTATTCCTCTCAAATTTATAAATTTTATTCTTTGGGAAGGAAAAGTATAAAATAACTTTTTTCAACTAGAATAGAATGAATTATTTTATTTTTTATTTTATTCTTTTAATTTAAACGTAGTAATATTATTATATTACATAACCAAACCAGCTTTGGTACACAAAACCGAATGCCCAAAATGGCTTGACCATACTCAAGTCCAAAACGAAGAAAGGAATTCATGCAGCATAACAACAAAAACAATACATGAATTATTTACAACTTTTTATATATATAATTAACATAATGACATTTTTTTTTGTTTTTTTGGCTGAGATGGCAACTGCTTGTGCCACGTCATTAGGTCCCATCAATCCAGCAGATGCCAGTTGTTATACATGGCCATCTTCGTGCAAAACAAGTGTCTAATATTTGATTTTTTTTCTACATTTCCATTTAGCGTTTCCATCTAATTGGGAAATTTTATTAAATGGCAAACTTGATAATACTTTGATCAACCGATTAAGAAGACTAAAAGCTTAATTGAAACCACTCGAGTAACAAATTTCGGGTTAAATTATAACTTCAAAATGAATTAAATCTATTAAAATAATGTTTTAAATTATTAATTCAATAATATTTTTTTTTGTCATCTTAGTCTACTACAGACTCACTCAAAAAATCATGACTGAAGATATTATTGTTAGTAACTTAACAAATTTTTCTCATATATTTTGATGTGAGATTGAGGAACTTCTCACTTAAACAAGAGCTTTCGAGAGTCCCCACCTCGTGACCTCTCTGCATTGTAGGATAATACTATCGGCCTTTGTGTCTCCACCTCCGGTAACCGGATCGGAAGATTCGACAGAGTCACAAATCTCAGGTTAAATTTGAAGTTAAAATTAAATCTATCAAAATAAAACTTTAAATTATTAGTCCAATAATATTTTCTTAGATCATCTTAATTTATCACAGACTAACTCAAAAGATCGTGACTAAACTTAATTACGATAAAATTTAAGCATTAACGTGAAAAGACGTGTCTTCCAACTCTCAGGCAAAATAATGAGAAACAAAAAAAAATATCTAACCATGACCTTCTGGAGTTAAAAGTAGACCCATGGAGGAGGGGGGTGGTTGAATCGTATATTCTAAAATCCTATATATATACTGTTGGCAATTGGCAAAATTAATTTCGTATATTAATTTTCCACACCCTCTTTACTTTACTTTGTTTTTGGTGGGTGACCTCTAGCTAGCTAGCTAGTTAGTTAGGTTGTCTTTATGTAGACTGTACACCCTCAAAAGTATCCCTAAATAAAGTGTCTACTTATTCTCGTGACAGATTACTTTTTCCTTTTTCTTACAAACCAAACCAAACCAATAGCCTTAAACAGTCTCGTCGTACAAATAAAATCTTTGTTTCTCTATTATTATTTGCTCTTCACCTTGTATCAAGCTGTCACAAAGTAAGTGGTCACGGGACCGCTAGCTTATCCCCCTGCCCTGCCCATATTTTTGTTCTAAAAGGATTTCATATTTTATCAATATACACGCACAATATATATATATATATATATATATATATATATATATATATATATATATATACTAGATGTGTCCCATACTACCAATACTATATGAATAATAAGTAGAATTTATCTCAAATTTTGCATAATTTAAATAATTTATTAGAAGAAACAAAAATTCAAAATTAATTATATTTTGTTAAATAGATATATATATATACACATATACATATATGTGTTCAGAAAATCTGTGATTTCTTTTTTGTTCTTTTTCTTATAATATCTTTACAAATAATATACACACATACCGCTAGCTTTCTTTGTTCTTTTTCTTATAATATCCTTACAAATAATTTTGTACTGTTTCTAAACCATTTCTTTTTCACTTTTCTTACATAAAAGAGGGACCCACTAATTAATTATTTACGTGAGAGATTATGTGTAAATATAAGACCTCAACTTTTATAAATAAAAATGATTTTTCGATGAATATTATTTTTGAGTATTATGGAATGAATTTGATATAATATTATAGTTGTGAGTAGTATTTATAAATTTTGAAAAGACGCAAAGTTTGTCTTATAAATATTCAATTGGTCGGGGAATATTTTTTCATGCGAATATTCGTATAACTGACAAATCATTTGTGGACCTCATTAACCCAATTATTATTTGATTGATAAAACGACAAAAATATTTTATAAATAATCTACGGCGGAGGTGTTATTGTTAAAACTGTTGAACTACCCAAGAAGTAAAAAGAAATGCGATGTCTGGCGTGGTTGCATAAGAAGACACTCAGTATTGATTATTGATGCTTACGTGATAAGTCACCTCGGTTATCTCAGCATTATTCTACAATAATTGTTGCATCATATCTCTCATATTATTGATTCATTATTATCACACAATGATTACGCGTAATATGTGTGCACGCTTCTCTAAATAGGTATACATCACCCATTCCGAAATACAATACTACTGTATGTAAACAACTACAACTTTATTATTACAACAAGAAAAAGCTGTGAGTTTAAATACAAATATTATCTTCTGACAATATCTATACTTCAAATAAATCCTCATCACATTTATTGATACATTATTTTACAAAAATGGTGAGGACTACTAAACAACTCTCTCTGTAACCTTCATTCCATACCCCGACTGCACTTCTCGCTTATATTTTCGCCTCCCGAAAAAATGGAACAAAAGGAAAAGGGTGAGCTTAACTAGCTTTCGATAAGAATATTATGACTAAGATAATATACAACAAATTACCGTTAGTCTTCAACGGAAAAATCTAATAGAATCAATGATAGACAACAAATTTTAAATCAATATTCGCAGTGGAAATAATAATTCATTAGAAGAGTTAAGTAGAGAATGCAAAATACTATCTTTATGTATGAATTTAAAAGTTCATCGCCTATCTTTTATCCCCTCAGAACATCAATCAATATACATCCGGAATCAAATATTCATCTCTTACTACAGCCAAAGATATTCATCATTAATTCATGTTCATCTAAACACATGTTCATCTTTGCACTACTACCAAAGATATTCTTTCTTGAATCATTCATCTTTGCACTACAGCCAAAGATATTCAATAATATCATCATTTAAGACCGAGGATGATGAAAATATTTTTTTAAAGAAACGAATCCAAATGAAACAAAATGACAAGGATTAAGGATTCGTATTTTGTTTTATCCATGTTCAAAAATACCTCAAAAATAATCATAGAGGTGTAAAATTCAAGAATGATCAAAACACGGAT
This sequence comes from Panax quinquefolius, assembly GCA_020205615.1. Lineage (NCBI taxonomy): Eukaryota > Viridiplantae > Streptophyta > Magnoliopsida > Apiales > Araliaceae > Panax > Panax quinquefolius. The sequence continues at coordinate 162,354,467 of CM035152.1, forward strand.
ACAATCAAAGCTAGTATCCGAATAGATATTTTGATGAAAAAGAAGAAATTTTATTTTCTATTGAATAGTCTCAGATATCGTGAATGAATAGTCTTGATACGTGAATAAGAACTCCACACCAAAAAAAGATAGAAATTCCACAAAAACATCTTCACGCTTCATGAATAAGTACTGCGTGAATAAGAACTTCGTGAATAAGTAACTCATGAATAAGTAACTCGTGAATAAGAACTCATGAATAAGTAACCCGACACATGAAAAAGTTCCAAATTTGATAAAAGTTCCAACCAATATTTCAAAGATAATGATATTGAAGAAATAATATCATTTGAGAAGAAAATAACATCCCTTACCTCGAAAGACAAGATTTAGTTGAAACACCTGGATATAAAGCTATGACTTGAACTTGCATCGTATAGCAATACTCAAAAGTATATACTCAAAATACTCACAAATAATACGCCGATAATATATAGAGAGAAAACTTCAGCTTTAGTGTGATTTTCAATTCTAACCTAAAGACCTTATTTATAGGAAATTCGCTTGAACACCAAAAGCAGAAAATTTAATATAATATTAATATATATATATATATAATCTTCACGCACACCTTTGAATCTGAAATTCAAAGAATTGAACACATGCCTCACACATGCAAAAAACGTTTTTGTAAAAAAAATATTTAAAACTTCAAAATTAATTATTTTGGAGCTTCGTAACTTCAATAATTCATAATAAATATCCCTTTTATCAAAAATTCAAATCTTATGACTTTTTATAGGAAATTCAATTCTCTACAACTTTGCGGAAGAAAGTTTTTCCAAATTCCAAATGTAAATTGACCAAATCCATAAGCGAGACGATTTTACGTTATAATCAAATTTCAAATAATAAATGGGGTCCACCAGACATGTTTAACATGTTTTAAACATTTATTGCAACAAAAATACTCTTCCTCCTCGTATACTTATAAATCCCACATTCGTTGTAAAAATATCACCATTATTATATTATTAAAATATAATAATACATTATCTTATTAGATAAAATTTCAATTTTCTCAACAATTGTCACATTAAAATTTTCTCCATCTATATCCACATAAAATCAATATTTTCCTCATCATATGAATCAATAATTAATTATTCACAAATAATATTACGTAATCACAATATTGATAACTGTGCAGCCTCAGAGAAGAGGGGCTTTCCAATAAGAATTTCTTCTTCATCGGCCAGCAATTATTAGGTGACCAAACCTCTCCTTAGATGTAACTTTCTAGACATTGCCAATAATGTTATCTAATAATATTATTCGGATAATATGAATTATTGCTTCGATAATGAAAATAATTGTGAATGACAATTATCAAACAATGCGGTAATATAAAATATCAACGCAAAGAATTATTAACTCAATAAAATAAAATACTCGAATAAGAATTATCAGAACCATTATTGAGTAGTGTGCCTTCAATAATTGGTGCAATACCGCAGGTATCTTCTTGTGCAACAACGCCAGACATCGTGTTTTAACCACCGGTATTCCAATAGTGTTAATTGTAATAACTACGCCGTTATTTTTAAATAACTTATATTTGTGCTTTTCTTCATCCAATCGCTTTTCATTATAGGGCCCACATGGTTTGCGGCCGTCGCATTTAAATATTCCCCGACAAAGATTTAATATTCCACGACCAAACGAATATTCCCCGACAATAATGAATATTTTATAACCACTGCTTATTTTGAAATATTTGCGTGATTTAACCCCTAACTATCCACATTAATCAAATCAACCCTTACTATTTCAAAATAATAAATAGAAAAAATTAAATTTCATTAATAATAAGTTGGGGTCTTACAACCTCCCTCCTTATGAAATTTCGTCCCTCGAAATTGACGTGACGTACACAGTGTTTCAAAAGGTGAGGATACCTCGCTTTCATTTCGCTTCCAATTCCTGTGTCATTTCTCTCTATAGCATGATTCCTCCACAAAACTTTAACTTATGGTATGACCTTTCATGCGTAGGACATGCTCCTTCCTATCCAAGATCTTGACAGTACCTCCTCATACGTTAAGTCTTCTGCTATTTCGTCCGGTTCTAATTTATATAACGTGATTCGGTCTTTCACATATTTACGAAGTACGAGATATGTGAAACACATTATGAACACGAGACATACTTGGAGGTAACGCAAGTCTATAGGCTACATTTCCTACTCGGTCAAAGAATTTGAAATGGACCAATAAATCGTGGATTGAGCTTTCCTCTCTTCCCAAATCTTGTAACTCCTTCCATGGAGCAACTCGCAATAATACATGATCCCTACACTAAATTCCACGTCCTTTCGATGAAGATCCGCATAACTCTTTTGTCGATCTTGTGCCGCTTTGTATACGTTGTCGAATCATTTGGATCTTTTCGGTGATATCGCATACGTCTTAACTTTCGGGTCCCAACAATGTTGCTTCACCCACCTCATCCCAACATATTGGAGAACGACATTTTCGTCCATATTATGCTTCAATGGAGCCACACCTATACTTGCTTCGATAAGCATTTGTTGTAGGAGAATTCCACCAATGGTAAATACTTATCCCAACCGCCTTGAAGTCAGGACACACGAGTCTTAATAAATCTTCAAGAGTTTGAATAGTCCTCTCGATTGTCCGTCCGTTTGGGGATGGTATGCCAACTAAATCGCAAACTGCGTGCTCATAGCTTTTTTGCAAGCTAACCCAAAATCTTGAAGTGAATCTTGGGTCACGATCCGAAACTATGGATACAGAGCATGCCATGCAACCTCACAATTTTATTCACGTACATACTAGCAAGACGTTCAAGGAATAAGTCTCCGTGACGGCAAGAAATGAGCGTATCTTGGTTAATCTATCAACAATAACCCAAATAGCATTGATGCCTTGAGAAACCGTAGGAAGACCCGTAAACGAAAATCCATGGTAATGTGTTCCACTTCCATTTCGGATCTCAAGTGGTTGCAACGGACCCTTAGGTACTAGATGCTCGCCTTTTACACGTTGACAAGTTAAACACATTGAGATAAACTTTGCAATCTCTCTCTTCATATTGTTCCACCAAAATGTATGTCAAGATCACGATACATTTTAGTACTTCCGGATGGATTGCAAATGGTGTATTGTGTGCCTCCATCATAATCTTGTACTTCAAATCGTAGTCGTTAGGAACACAAAGTCTAGAGTGGACTCAAGTATTCCTTCTTCATCAATTCTCGCCCTAGGAATGGCTCCTTTTGTACTTTCTTCTTCACGCGATCATCTCCGGATTGGGATGGCTTGAAGCAACCTTAACTTTTTCTATTAAAGTTGGCTCTATGCATATACTTGACATCATCGCACTCTTTCGTTCGTGCATATGATCTTCTACTCAACGCGTCAGCTACCACGTTCACTTTACCAGGATGGTATTGAATAGTGTGGTCATAGTCTTTCAATAGCTCGAGCCAACGTCACTGCCGCATGTTGAGTTCTTTTTGAGTGAAGAAATATTTAAGGCTTTTATGGTCTGAATATATCTCCACTTTCTCCCCATATAGATAGTGCCTCCATATCTTTAGCGAAAACGATCGCACCGCTAACTCTAGATCATGAGTAGGATAATTCCTCTCATACTCTTTTTGTTATCGCGAGGCATAGGCTATGACTTTCCCACGTTGCATGAGAACACATCCTAACCCTTTGCACAAGCATCGTTTGTAGATAACAAATCCATCCGAACCCGGATGGTATTGTTAGAAACAGTCTTAAAAATAAGTCTCCTCTTAAGCTCTTGGAAACTTTTCTCGCATTCTTCGCTCCAAAACGAATTTTGTATCCTTCCGAGTTAGTGAGTTAATGGAGTAGCGATTCGAGAAAATCCTTCCACGAATCTCCGATAATAACCAAATAAGCCCAAAAACTACGTGCTTTTCGGTCCACCCGACTTGGTTTGCTCCCAACTTTGTATTGCTTCAATCTTCGACGGGTCCACGGATACTCCATGTTTCGACACCACGTGCCCAAGGAATGCTACTTCTCAAGCCGAACTCGCATTTCTTCAATTTGGCATATAGTTTGTTTTCACGAAGCCTTTGGAGTACCAAATTTTCAAATGGTGCTCATGATCTTCACGACTTTTGGAATATATAAGGATGTCATCAATAAAGACAACAACAAAGCGATCCAAATATTCCTTGAATACTCGGTTCATCATATCCATGAAAGCCGCAGGGAGCATTAGTCAATCCGAAAGACATGACTAAGAATTCATAATGCCCGTCTCGAGTTCTAAAGGCGCCTTTGGAATATCCTCGCCTCTAATCTTCACCGATGATATCCGAATCGAAGATCGATTTTGAAAAGAATTGTGCCCCTCAGAATCGGTCAAACAAGTCATCAATACGAGGTAGAGGATACCTATTCTTGATGGTGACATGGTTCAATTCCGATAGTCAATACTGAAGTCGCATACTCCCGTCTTTCTTCTTTTACGAATAAAACAGAGCACCCCAGGAGATGTACTAGATTTAATGAAAGCGATGTCCAACAATTCCTCGTAGTTGGACCTTTAACTCCTGAAGTTCAATAGAGCCATTCGATATGGGGTTTTAGAAATGGGCTTTGTGCGTGTTCAAGATCAATAAAGAATTCACTTCACGTTACGGGGTAGGCCGGAAAGTTCTTCGAGAAATCGTCGGAAAGTCAATAACAACAGAATATTATTCAAATTTGACGTGTCTTTATTCAAATCCATAACATGGGCTAAGAAAGCTTGACATCCGCTTTTTCAATAAACGAATAGCTTTATGATTAGATATGACGGTGATTGATTTTAATGGTTTAGTTGCTTGAATCCGCATAACAACAGTTGGTTAGGAATATGAAAACTAACAACCTTACGAAAACAATCAATTTTGGCATGATGAGTAGTTAACCAATCAATCCCTAAAATCACATCAAAAGCAAGTATCTTTAAAGAGATAAGGTCAATGGTAAGGTGATGGTGCCAACTTGAATCAAACAAGATTTATAAACGATGGATGTGATGAAAGTTTCTCCTAACGGAGTTTCCACAGATAGGTCAAAGTCTAATTTCTCCTGAGTCAAGTTTAAATGTTGAGCACATGCAGGAGAGATAAATGAATGGGTAAAGACCCGGTATCAAGTAAGGTATAAACTTCGCAAGAATTTATAAATAGCTTACCCGTGATCACCTCGTTTGGGTTCCTCGCATTATGACCAAATCCACAACAAACGCTCTTCCCGGAATCGTTGACTTTGACTTTTACGGGACAATATTTTGAGTCACCGTCCCCATTGAACTAGGTTTCACTCTTGTCTGATAACTCGAGCGATATGTCCTTCCTTTCCATAATTATAGCATACCTTGAACTGTTGTGGGCGCTTTAGATCGATATGTCCTCTTTTTCGCATTTGTAACATATGACCGGTGGTCGTTCTCCTCCTTAGAACCGATTCTTCTTTAATCGTCGTCTTCACATGGTCATTGTTAAATCTCCTCTTTTAAAATCTCCTCCCCGACTCGCTTCTTATTTTCACATGGCCATGATTACCACCAGAGTGGTTACCATTTTGTCCGTCTGCTTTCTTTCTCCGCCGTTATCATTATTCATTGATCGCTATCTCTCGTACGATCCTCGGTTGTGGTCCTCAACGACCGTACTCGTTATCTCGCTCTAATAATTGAGCCTGCTTACAACATCCGAATAGAGAGAAAATTTATGAGAAATGAGATCTCGGCGTATGCCAGGGTTTCAAACCTCTAAGAAACATCCGCGTCATACGTTCCTCATTCTCCACCAAATGAGGTGCAAACTCGATAACTCAGTAAACTTTGCCTCGTCTTGAGACAATCGCCATTTGTTCTGCTCCGAATAATAAACTCCACTTCCTTCATACGAAGAACACTTTCGGAAAGTATTTGTCATTAAATAGTTTCTGAACGTCTCCCAAGACATCATGAGCGAAAGGGCCGGATGGGTACGCTTCACGAACTCCCACCAAGATGGTCGCGCTTCGCCACGGAAACATAAAGGTGGCGAATGGAACCTTCTGTTCTCCGTGCATCCCAAGACATCGAATATCTTGGTAATTTGCTTGACCCATGTTTTCGCCGCATGATCGGATCTGCTTTCCCTTAAATTCGTGGTCCCAACTCTTTGAATCGTTTTGGTCAGTGACAACCCGTGAATTGCTATCATTTCTCCTCAGTATTTTGAACACGAGTCTCCTCGTGCGATTTTGCATGAACTCGCAAAAAGCTTCTAAACATTCCCTCGCTTCATCATCTCGCTCGGTGGTGTTGTTCACAGAGAGAACATTGCCACTGTTGTACGTTCTCCTCGTTGATGAGTACAAAGCGCCTCCACTGGTCTCATTTCCATTATTAATATTCTCTCGATCGACATTCTCAAATCACCGCCATAAAACAAGGGTTAATTAAGGAAATCAATATATCATATAATATCCCTATATCTTGACCAACTAACAAATAAGCTTAGGTAGGACACACTAGCGAAGGATTTACTCGTTTCTCCCCTCCTAGTTCTATTCCCCGATCTCCTCCGGAGATCATATCCTAAGCTCGATACCAACCGCGACGCCCCAAAATAGGTATACATCACCCATTCCGAGTTGTCAATACACGGTGCGTAAACAACTACAACTTTATTATTACAACAAGAAAAGCTGTGAGTTTAAATACAAATATTATCTTCTGAATAATATCTATACTCAAATAAATCCTCATCACATTTATTGATACATTATTTTACAAAATGGTGAGGACTACTAAACAACTCTCTCTAGAACCTTCATTCCATACCCCGACTACGTCTTTCATCGCTATATTTTCGCCTCCCGAGAAAAATGGAACAAAAAGGAAAAGGGGTGAGCTCAACTAGCTTCAATAAAGAATATTATGACTAAGATAATATACAACAAATTACCGTTAGTCTTCATAGGGAAAAATCTAATAGAATACAATAGACAACAAATTTTTAAATCAATATTCGCAATGAATAATAATTCATTAGAAGAGTTAAGTAGAGAATGCAAACTACTATCTTCTATGTATGAATTTAAAAGTTCATCGCTCTATCTTTTATCCCCAGTAACATCAATCATTATACATCCGGAATCAAATATTCATCTTTGCACTACGGGCCAAAGATGTTCATCGATTAATCATGTTCATCTAAACACTGTTCATCTTTGCACTACTACCAAAGATATTCTTCGAAAATCATTCATCTTTGCACTATATAGGCCAAAATATTCAATAATATCATCATTTAAGACCGAGGAATGATGAAAAATATTTTTTTAAAGAAACGAATCCAAAGAAAACAAAATGACAAGGATTAAGGATTAAGAATTCAGTACTTTGTTTTATCCATGTTCAAAAATACCTCAAAAATAATCATAGTGGTGTAAAATTCAAGAATGATCAAAACATGGATACAATCAAAGCTAGTATCCGAATATATATTTTTGAACGAAAAGAAGAAATTTTATTTTTCGGTGAATAATCAGATATACGTGAATAGTCTTGAGTATCGTGAATAAGAACTCTCAAACACCAAAAGATAGAAATTTCACAAAAACATCTTCACGCTTATGAATAGTACTTTCGTGAATAAGAACTTTCGTGAATAGTAACTCATGAATAAGTAACTCGTGAATAAGAACTCTCATGAATAGTAACTTAGACATGAAAAAGTTTCCAAATTTGATAAAAGTTCCAACCAATATTTCAAAGATAATGATATTGAAGAAATAATATCATTTGAGAAGAAAATAACATCCCTTACCTCGAAAAGACAAGATTTTCTAGTTGAAACAGGATATAGGCTATGACTTGAACTTGCACCAGATAGCAATACTCAAAGTATACTCAAAATACTCACAAGAATACGCTCGATAATATAGAGAGAAAACTTCAGCTTCGGTGTGATTTTCAATTCTAACCTAAGACCCTATTTATATGAAATTCTTTAGAACACCAAAGCGAGAAAATTTAATATAATATTAATATATATATATATATATATATAAATCTTCACGCACACCTTTGAATCTGAAATTCAGCAATTGAACACATGCCTCACATATGCAAAAAACGTTTTTTGTAAAAAATATATTTAAAACTTCAAAAATTATTTATTTTGGAGCTTCAGAACTTCAATAATTAATAATAAATAGCCCTTTTATCAGAAAATTCGAATCTCGCGACTTTTTATAGGAAATTCAATTCTCTACAACTTTGCGGAAGAAAGTTTTTCCAAATTCCAAACAGAAATTGACCGAAATCCACAACGGACGATTTTACAAGCTATAATCAAATTTCGGTCAATAAATGGGGTCCAATTTACATGTTTAACATGTTTTAAACATTTATTGCAATAAAAATACTCTTCCTCCTCAGATACTTATAAATCCCACATTCGTTGTAAAAATATCACCATTATTATATTATTAAAATATAATAATACATTATCTTATCGAGATAAAATTTCAATTTTCAACAATTGTCACATTAAAATTTTTCTTCATCTATATCCACATAAAATCAATATTTTCCTCATCATATGAATCAATAATTAATTATTCATAAATAATATTACGTAATCACAATATTGATAACCGTGCGGTTCCTCAGAAAGAGGGCTTTCCAATAAGAATTTCTTCTTACTTGGAAGCGCAATTAGGTGACCAAACCTCTCCTTAGAGCCGAACTTTCTAGACATTGCCAATAATGTTATCTAATAATATTATTCGGATAATATGAATTATTGCTTCGATAATGAAAAATACTGTAATGATAATTATCAAACAACAAAGAATATAAAATATCAACGCAAAGAATTATTAACTCAATAAAATAAAATATTGAACAAGAATTATCGTAACCATTATTGAGTAGTGCCTTCAATAATTGGTGCAATACTGCAGCTACTCTTGTGCAACAACGCCAGACATTCGTGTGTTTTAACCACTGGGTATTCCAATAGTGTTAATTGAGAATAACTACGCCGTTATTTTTAAACAACTTATATTTGTCGCTTTCTTCATCCAACCGCTTCCGTTATGGGGCCCACACATGGTCATATTATCGCATAAATATTCCCCGACAATCTTTAATATTCCACGACCAAACGAATATTCCCCGACAACAATGAATATTTTATAACCACTGCTTATTTTTTGAAATATTTGCGTATTTAACCACTAACTATCCACATTAATCAAATCAACCCTTACTATTTCAAAATAATAAATAGAAAAATTAAATTTCATTAATAATAAGTTGGGGTCTTACAATATGTTATTTTATTAAATCAATAATTGAGACGACAAAGTTATTCATATTATTAAATTGCAATATTTACAATGTCTAGAAGTTCTGTCAAGGAGAGGTTTGGTCACCTAATTGCGCGCCAATATGGAGAAATCCTTATTGGAAAGCCCCCTATTTCCTGGGAACGACCTGGTTGTTAAATATTGTGAGTTGTGATATTAATGATGGATAAGTTCGTATTGATTAAAGATGAATTTGATAGTTCTATTGTGTTGAAATTATTTGTGTTAGTGAAAATTGACATTTATTTCGATAATAATTGATGTCTGGAGGTTATATTGTTCAATCGGGTATTTGGGGAACTTTTCGTGTCGGAAGTTACTATTCACGAGTTACTATTCATGAGTTACTATTCACGAGTTACTATTCATGAGTTACTATTCACGAGTTTTAATAGTAACTTGTCCTTTCGATTTTCCAAGAGTTATTTGCCTCTTCGGTGTTCCAAGAGTTAATTACCCTTCATGAATAGTAGTTGCCTCTTCATATTACAAAGAGTCATTTTGACCCTTCGTTAAGACCAAAGAGCCACTCTCGCTTTTTCTATAAATGAAAACTTATTCCTTCATTATTTCTTACGAATTCATTTGAAACTCTGTAGAGAGAAAATTATAGAGAGAAAAGAAGAGTATTCTACTTTTTACTACTTCTATATCCAATTTCTTTTATGGTAAGGGGTGTTATTCTTTCTTATTCATGAAGAGAATTTCAGTTATTCCATTCTTTATTATTCAGTTGGAATAATCTGTAAAAGTGGCATACCCTATACATAACCTCGTATACGCTGTGGCGTACCCTATACTTGGTGAAATCCTTCATTATTCCATTCTTTATTATTACATTTGGAATAACTCAGATACGTGGAATCCCCTATACTTGGTAAAATCCTTCAGTTATTCCATTATTTATTGTTCTGTTGGAATAACCTGTATGTGCGGTTTACCCTATACTTGGTGGAATGACACGATATGCGGTTTACCCAATACTTGGTGATCTTCTTCATTATTCCATTCTTTATTATTATGTGGGAATAACTTTGCTTATCAAGTACCGCATACTTGGTGAAATTCTTTTATTATTCCGTTCTTTATTATTCTCGTTTAATATCCCGCTTGCAATGAATTTCACCGACTTCGGTTCCATTATTTATTATTCCGCATTTATTATTCTGTTGAGAATAACCTGTCGGTGCGATCTATCGCATGCATGGTGATTTCTTCTGTTATTCCATTCTTTATTATTCTGTTGGAATAACCTGTCTATGTGGAGTACCACATGCATAGTGAATAATCCTTTGTATTCATTCCTTATTAAATTTTTGAAATGATCTGTATACGTGGATTACCGCATGGCGGACGAAAATCCATTTGCAGTTTCATATATTCACTTACACTCAGTTGATTAAAGCTTTAACTTCTATATTCCATGAAATTAATAGAATATCCTTGATATTTGTGCTTCATTCAGTATCTTTTCATGAAAATATTCTTCTGAGCATTCTTGAATTTCACTCTACAAAGAAGTATCATATTGATAATTTGGACGTTATTGGTTCCTGATTAAATTAATTCGTGAACTTGTTTTATTGAATTATTATGTCATTGTCATGATAAGTTATATTGGTTATTATGTGAAAACATGAAAGTTTCTTAGAAATCACAAAGGGTTGAAAATCAGATTTTGGTGAAAACGGAACACGAAATTCAATTAACCATATCTCCTGTTATATTTCGAATTTTGAAGTGTGGTCAAGTCCAAGAGTTAGATCTATGAGTTTTGTAACTTATCCAAGTGGAATCACTGCAAAAGGTGTTGTAGATTTTCGTGTGGACTGATTTTAGCAAAAGAGTCAAAAGCTGCCAATACCGAAAAAGCTACTGCCCACGTTTTTAAAAGGGCTGTTTCGGCCACTTAATTTGTGAGAAAAATTCTGGCCTTTTGGGACATGAAACTATATGGTATAAGATACCTCCTGTCCAAAAATGAACTCATTCCAACTTAAAATGAGCAAGATATGACCATTTCAATATTTAGGTTTTTCTGACGAAAAATGCTATAACCGAAGTTCTATAACTCCGATGACCATGAAATTTAAACTGGAGGCTCACGTTAACATGTGTAAGGTACTGCCAAGATTTGGAAATTCCTGGAGTTAACCTTGAGGTAGCTAATTTCTTAAGAAATTAATTAGAAATTAATTTTTGAAAAATAGTAAATGAATTTTAAAAATTCCGAGAAAAATATATGTTCATTATGGGACTATATTATGCTTAATCCCAGAAAAGAATAATTTTTGGGACTGATTTGATATTTTTTAAGAAAATAATTTAGTTACGAACATATAAGTTAAATATGTTATGTGAAGTAACAAAGTTGGAAAATAGGATTTTGTGGCTTAGAAATACTATATAAGGTATATGAAGATTTTTTATAAGGGATTTGATCATTGGTAATGAAATCTTATGAGTATAACATTTTTGAATAACTAAATGCACTATTTGGTAAAGTGTAAACAATTGAAATAAATTGTTTATAAGTTTAACTAGTGATTAAAATATTGTTATGATATTAATAATATTAGATTATGAGTGGTTGATAATATTTGGATAAATTTAAAGTCTTTAATATTTATCCTTGTTTTCGATTGATTAATTTTTATATCATTGTCATCATCCTCACGCTTATATGGTAATAAAAGTTATCTTGCTTACGTGCAAAGATGGACTGATGGATTATTGAATTGTATATCTTTGCTTTACGTGCAAAGATGGACATTGGTTGTTGGTTTTATAGTTGTATATCTTTGGCTTACGTGCGAGATGGACTTAGTACGATTATGATTAGAATTTTTCAGTATAGTCATTACCATCGATGATTTAATGAATATCCTCGCCCGTAGTAAATGCGGGGATGATTAAAAGACGTGGTTTATTTATTAAAATTCGAGTCTCAAATGATAAAGTTGATGAAAATCTTTTAAACCATAGAAGATAGTAGATTTTATTACCTACTTAACTCTTCTAATGGATTCTTGATTCCATTGCGCAGCTTAAACTTGATGTCTATCAGTATTTTATCGGTTTAACAATGTCGAAAACTAATGATAATTTATTCAGTATTATCTTAGTCATAATATTTCTTCTTTGGGCTAGTTGAAATTCACCCTTTCTTTCTTTCACTCGTATTCTTCAGGAAATGAGAATATAAATTTGAGACGAGTCGGAAAGCGGAGTGACATCAGGAGGATAAAGATTAGTAGTCCTCCCTATTCGTTAAATAGTGTAACAATAAATGTAGTGAGGACTTCATTGAGAGTGGATATTGTCTAGAAGGCGATATTATTGTTTAAACTCTCTGTTTATGTTTTGTCGTATTTTACACGACAGTTATATAATTAAGTTGTATTTGAATTTATGTACCATGTATCTGGCGACTCAAGATGGGTGATGAATACCTATTTTGGGGGCGTCACAGTAAATATCAATTTTTTATATAAAAATATCAATTTCATTTCCCCAATGTTAATGATAGTCGATCTTTGATTAATTGGGGGGCGTTCGGTGCAGGTACAACGTCCGGTACAATATAATTTTATTTTTTTAAGTACAATTATAAGAATAATAAATAAAAAATAATAAAATAAATTTAAACAAAAAACTATAAAAAAATATATTTTTTTTATTACAAAAATACTGTTTATAAAAAAAAAAATTAACTGTACCGGACGTTAGTCCGATACATATTGTACCGGACGCACCCCAACCCATCTTTGGACTTTGATTCCCTTTCTAATAAGAGCAAGAAAGGTTGTTTCAAAACATTGGATTAGAATATAATTAAACATAATTCGGTGAGAGGGGTTTTATTAAGCTGGTGAATTTAGCTGGCTTTTAGTTATGTTTATGCATGGTTAAACGAATGTTGGCTTTGTGATAGATTAGGTAGGTTCCAATGATTTGCAGTTGTTTTTTCTTCTCGGACGCCGACAGAGATTGATGTATCCTACTTTACATCAAATAAATATTTAAAAATAAATAAAAAATATTATCTACTACATCAAATAAATATTTAAAAATATAAATATAATGCATTCAATTCTGTTCTAAATTTAAATATACAATTTAATTTTTAAAATTATAACAATATATTAAATTTTAAATTGATATGCATTTATTTAATTTTATTAGATATAATTATTATAATGTTATAATATATAACACCACCATATATATATATATATATATATATATATATATATATATATATGTAGATAAACAGGGAATAAATACTCTACAAGTTTGAATAATGACTAGTGGATAATGTTAAAGCCAGTTCATCCTCTGACTACTCTATATTTGAACTTGTTTGTCTACAAAAACACTCACAATCATATATAGGAAATAGGTACACCATTTAAAGTTGTCAATTTTTATTTATTTATAAATTTCTTGAGTTTGAACTGTCCATATATATATACGGAGAGGCTCTAAAGCGAATCTTAAAAAACGAATTAAAGACGAATTGTCGTTTTTGGTGTCTATAGCGACGGTTCGACCCATCGCTAAAGACTACATGACTATGGCGACGGATCGAGGCGAACCATCAGCTATAGACACCAAAACGACAGTTAAATCTTTGATTAGCTTCTTTTAAGATTCAATTTAGAAATCGGACAAATAATATATATATATATATATATATATATATATATAAATATATATTTCTTAAAATAGAATGGAATTGTCTATATCAAGCTTGCTGTAATGATAGATTGAGACGCCATGGAAAGCTATATTCAATTCCAAAGAAAAATTAAATTAAATTAAATATCATTACGCGGAAACCTTGGGCTTTCTCTAGAGGAGGTTGAGCATCTTTATCTTTAAAATGTAAAATAGTCAAACAGTTTGAGTATGATTCAGATTCAATTTGAAAAAATACGAGAAAGACTCGGATTTATTAATAATATGATTCAAATCTTAGCATTAAAAATAGTTCGAATAAAAATATGAATAGAATCTGTCAAGATTATACTCGAGTCATTTAATATTTAAACTACTCGAATTATTGATTGTGATTCTATACATACTTGATTGATACAGATTCAATTAGATACTTGACGCATTCTCTTATAATATATACAAAATTAAATCAAATTAAGATAATAAATTATTCTTATTTTATTTTTATTTTTAATTGTGATTTTATATTTATAAGTGTAATAGTAAATATATTTTTTCATTTCTAAGTAAAATAACAATTTCAATTCTTAATTATGTTTATTATAAAACTAGTTATTATGTGGAGACTCTAATTCGAACTTAAATTTGAAGATCGCGAATAGTTTGAATATAATTCGATCCGAGTTGGATCGAATTCGAGTAATAAATTTATTCGAGTCGAATCTGAAATTCGAGTATAAATTTAATATTTCAAGTGAAATTCGAACAATTTTCTGTTTGCTTCGATTCAAGTCGTTTATACTTTTAGTAAAACCCAAACCTAATTGATCTCCAGACAGCAGAGATACAGCACCATACTAAATTGGTTAATTTATTAAATGAACTGAAGAAAAATTTCAATATGTGGAGACAAATTTGGTGTAATATTATACTAAATTACTAAATGAAATTCTAACACAAATTTTTATTTTTATTTTATTTTTTATTTGGCTTTCCACTGAGAATTTGGCCAAAGGGTCAAAAGAATAAAATTGCAGGGGAGGTACGCACCGTTGAGTGCATTAATTGCAGCCGGGGATCGAGTAAATAACACTTTCGGTCCATTGTCAGATAGATATTAGCTTCATGGTATTTCAGCCACAACTTTTCTGCTGAAAATTAAGTTAATAAATAAATAAAAGTTGGGAGTTGGGGCCCACATAATTCTACCAGTCATATGAACTCTGATTCTTGTCTCCGGTGGTGGGACCCATCCACCACCACCAATATCACCACCTTGTATAGTCCTCCTCCTCTTGCCGACGCAAGTTAACCGTGAATTGTGGGTGGGGCTTTGTCTTAATTTCCGGAGGAGACTAGTACTGACCGTAATTTAGGTAACGTACGTGCTTGTTCTTTTTTACCCTTTTGAATCTTCTTTAAAATATAAATATCCCTCCCTTTCTTCCAATTTATTTATGAGTAATGCTACGAACATAAATTATTTTATAAATATTTTATAAATTATTGATGTGACATACTTCAACTCAATATTTTGATCAACAAATTGATTTAATGTAGTCTTCGGCCCTACATAAAAATTGAGATAAAGTATGCCACATCAGCCAGTTTGTAAAATATTTGTAGAATAGTTTATGTCTCTAGCATTATTCTTTATTTATTATTACAACACATTTGAGCATCAATAAGTCTGCAGTGATCGGTGGGTTTCGACCGAAGTGGCGACCGACGGAAATTTATTTATTTATTTATTTTTTATATTTTTTTACTTTTGACTCCCAAATAATTAATATGATTTATTAGAACTATTTTTTTTATAAAATACAGTGATTTAAGTGTCATTTGGATATATATAAAAAATGAAATTCTTGAATTATTGGTTCTTGAATCATAAATCATCTAAAAATAATTCTTGTAAATAAATATAATATAATAAGGTCATATTTGTTTTACGAATGATTATAATTTTGGGATTATAATTTCAAGACTATTAATCCAAAAATAAAATACTCATAGTCACGTGTTTACTTTTTATGAATTATTCATGAGAAAACTTAAAATAATCTCATATTATGTTTATTTTTTTCTAAGATTAATTAAAGGATTAAATAAAAAATATGGTCCTGGACTATTATACCTTTTACCTATAATAACATCTTTTAAACTATAATTTAGACTTGTTTATACAACGATGTTTATTAATAAGATGTTAAAATAAGTTTTGACAAATAAAAAGTCAATATTTAAATATGGCAAGAACTAATAAGTTGTTTACAAATAAGTTGTTTAAATAATAAGTTATTTATCAATAATAAACTATTTACCAATAATAAATTGTTTAGCAATAAGTTGTTTGTTAATAATAATCTAATTAAATAATAAGTTGTTTACCAATAAGTTATTTACCAATAATAAATCGTTTACCAATAATAAGCTTATTGATAATCAGCTTATTGATAAGTTGTTTGCATGTAAGCTGTTTACCAATAATAAGTTGTTTACCCATAATCTCCTTAAATAATAAGTTTCTACCGATAATAAGGTATTTACATGTAATAAGTTGTTTACCAATAAGTTGTTTATCTACAAACTATTTAAATAATAAGTTATTTATTAATAATAATCTGTTTACCAACAAGTTGTTTAAATAATAAGTTATTTATCAACAATAAGTTTATTGGATATTGTGACGCCCCCAAAATAGGTATACATCACCCATTCTGAGTCGTCAAAATACATGGTACAAAAACAACTACAACTTCATTAATATAACATATAAACTGTGAGTTTAAATACAAATATTGTCATCTGGACAATATCCATACCCAACTAAGTCCTCATTATAATTATTGGTACATTATTTTACAAAAATAGTGAGGACTACTAAAACAACTTCTAGAATCATCATTCCATACCCCACTAAGTACTTCTACATTCTCGCCTCCACGAAAAAAAAATGGAACAAAAAGGAAAGGGTGAGATCAACTAGCCCATTAAAGAATATTATGACTAAGATAATATAGAACAAATTATCGTTAGTCTTCAACAGAAAAATATCGATAGAATATAATGAGCGACAAGTTTCGGATCAATATTAGCAGTAGAAATAATAATTCATGTAAGAGAGTTACGTAGAGAATGAAATCTACTATAATCTATGAATTTAACCGGCCCATCATCAATATTTTATCCTCAGTAACATCAATCAATATTCATCTTGAATCAAATATTAATCTTTGCAGCACTACGGACATCAAAAGATATTCATCGATCGATCATGTTCATCTCATCAACACTGTACATCGTTTTGCACTACGGGCCAAAGATATTCATAATAAAATCAACCATCTTTGCACTACAGAAGAAAAGATATTCAATAATACCATCATTTAGGACCGAGGATGATGAAAAATATTTTAAAGAAAAAAACGAATCCAAAGGAAACAAAATAACAAGTATTAAGGATTAGTACTTTTAAATATCCAAGTTCAAAATACTTCATAAATAACATATAGTGAAGTAAAATTCAAGAATGATCAAAACATGGATACAATCAAAGCTAGTATCCATAATCGAGATTTTGGACAAAAACAAAAATTTAATTTTTCTGTGAATAGTGCCGTATTCATGAATAGTGTCGTATACGTGAGTAGTGCTGTATACGTGAATAGTAATCTCAACACTAAAAGACAAGAATTTCACAAGAAAAATCTTACCAATAATCCGGCATAATGATATTAGAAGAAATAATATTATTTTAAAAAAAATATCCCTTACTTCGGAAATAAAGTACTTACAATTGGAATCTTTGGATATAGTGTTGAAGGGAACTTGTGGCGCCCCAAAATAGGTCCATTCCATCCAACCCATTCTCGAGTAATGCAAATACATGGTACGAAATAACTATAACTTTATTATTACAACATATAAATGTGAGTTTAAATACGAGATATTGTCATCTGCATAATATCCACACGCAAATAAATTCCCATCATAATTATTGATACATTATTTTACAAAAATGGTGAGGACTACTAAACAACTCTCTCTAGAACCTTCATTCCATACCCCGACTAGTACTTTCACTACATTCTCGCCTCCCGAGAAGAAAAATGGAACAACAAGGAAAAGGGTGAGCTCAACTAGCCCGATAAAGAATATTATGACTAAGATAATATACAACAAATTATCGTTAGTCTTCAACAGGAAAAATCTAATAGAATACAATAGATAACAAATTTTAAATCAATATTCGCAATGAAATAATAATTCATTAGAAGAGTTAAGTAGAGAATGCAAACTACTATCTTCTATATATGAATTTAAAAGTTCATCGTCGATATTTTATCCTCGTAACATCAATCAATATATATCTCGAATCAAATATTCATCTTTTGCACTACAGTGCCAAAGATATTCATCGATTAATCATGTTCATCTAAACACTGTTCATCTTTCACTACTGGGCCAAAGATATTAATCGATCGGTCGTGTTCATCTCAACACTGCTCATCTTTTTGCACGGGCAAAGATATTCATCAAGAAATCATTCATCTTTGCACTACTGGGCCAAAGATATTCAAGAATATCATCATTTAAGATCGAGGATGATGAAAATATTTTTAAAGAAACGAATCCAAAGAAACAAAAATGACAAGGATTAAGGATTAAGGATTAAGTACTTTGTTTTTATCCATGTCCAAAATACCTCAAAAATAATCATAGTGGTGTAAAATTCAAGAATGATCAAAACATGGATACAATCAAAGCTAGTATCCGAATAGATATTTTGGACGAAAAGAAGAAATTTCATTTTTCTATTGAATAGTCTTGTATTAAGTGAATAGTGTCGATCGTGAATAAGTACCGTATCGTGAATAGTAACTCAGACACCAAAAGATAGAAATTTCACAAAAAAACATCTTCACGCTTAAGTGAATAGTCTTAAATGAATAAGAACTCGTGAATAGTAACTCGTGAATAAGAACTCTTGAATAAGTAACCCACATGAAAAAGTTCCAAATTTGATAAAAGTTCCAACCAATATTTCAAATAATGATATTGAAGAAATAATATCATTTGAGAAGAAAATAACATCCCTTACCTCGAAAGACAATACTTTAGTTGAAACACCTGGATATAAAGCTATGACTTGAACTTGCAATCAGTATAGCAATACTCAAAGTATACTCAAAATACTCACAAGAATACGCTCGATAATATAGAGAGAAAAACTTGAGCTTTAAATGTGATTTTCAATTCTAACCTAAGACCCTATTTATAGAAAATTGCTTAACAACACCAAAGCGAAAATTTAATATAATAATAATATATTATATATATATTCCTCACGCCAACCAAGACTCCTGAAATCAGCATGTTTACAACACATGGGGGCCAACCAAAACAATAAAAACGTTTTGTTGATATAAATAATTAAAACTTCCAAAAATCAATTATTTTTGAGCTTGAACTTCAATAATTCATAATAAATAGCTCTTTTATCAAAAAATTTGAATCTCACGAGTTTTTTATAGGAAATTCAATTCTCTACAACTTTTGCGAAGAAAGTTTTTCCAAATTCCAAATGAAATTGGCCAAATCCACAAACTGGACGATTTTACAGGTATAATCAAATTTCATCGATAAATAGGGTCCAATCGACATGTTTAACATGTTTTAAACATTTATTGCAACAAAAATACACTTCCTCCTCGTATACTCATATATCCCACTTTACGTTATAAAAATATCACCATTAATATATTATTAAAATAATATATTTAAATGAATTATTTTATCGAGAAAAAGATAAAATATTAATTTTCAACAATTGTCACATTAAAATTTTTTCCATCTATATCCACATAAAATCAATATTTTCTCATCATATAAATCAATAATTAATTATTCACAAATAATATTACGAGAATCAATCTTGCAACCGGTAGTTCCTGGGAAGAGGGGCTTTCAATAAGAATTTCTCCTTCTTGGCAGCATTGATTAGGTGACCAAACCTCTCCTTGATGTAACTTTCTAGACATTGCCAATAATGTTATCTAATAATATTATTCAGATAATATGAATTATTGCTTCGATAATGAAAAAATACGTAATGACAATTATCAAACAATGAATATAAAATATCAACGCAAAATTATTAAATCAATAAAATCTTTGAATAAATTCTTTATCGTAACAATTATTGAGTAGTGCCTTCTTACGTAAGAATTAATAATTGGTGCAATCTGTAGTCTACCGCTTCGACAACGCTGTATTAGTGTGTTTTTAACCAATTCGTATTCCAACAAGATAATTGTGAACAACTACGCCGTTATTTATAAACAACTTATATTTGTCGTTTTCTTCATCCAATCGCTTTCCGTTATGGGGGCCCATAAAAGATCAAGGCATCGCATTTAATATTCCCCGACAATCGAATATTCCACGACCAAACGAATATTCCCCGACAATAATGAATATTTTATAACCACTTGCTTATTCGAAATATTTAGTATTTTACCCATAACTATCCACATTAATCAAATCAACCCTTACTATTTCAAAATAATAAATAGAGGAAAATAAATTTCATTTATTTATAATTTGGGGTACATCACCCATTTTGAGTCGCCAAAATACATGGTACGTAAAAATAACTACAACTGATTATTACAATTGTCGTAATGTAAAATACTGACAAACACATAATTTGTGAGTTTAAATACAATATTGTCTTCTAGACAATATCTATACCCAAATAAAGTCCTCATTATAATTATTGATGCATTATTCTACAAAAATAGTGAGGACTATTAAAACAAATTATCTTGAATCATCACTCCACACCCCTTTAGTCCTCGCTAAATTTCACCTCCCCGAGAAAATGGAACAAAAGGAAAAGTGTGGCGCCCCAAAATAGGTATACATCACCTATTCCGAAATCGCCAATTACATGGTATGAATACAAATACAATCATTAATATACAACAAGAGTGTGAGTTTTAATACAAATATTGTCTTCTAGACAATATTCACTCTCAAAATAAGTCCTCATTACATTTATTGTCACACTATTTAATATAATGGTGAGGACTACTAATATTATCATCTCGGACTATCACACCGTTCCCGACTAGTCCCTTGGCCACGCTCTCATTTCCTCAAGAAAAGCAAGGAAAGAAAGGGTGAGCTCAAACTAGCCCAAGAAGAAATATTATGACTAAGATAATGCGAGAATAAATTATCAATAGTCTTCAACAATGTTAAACCGATAAAATACAATAGACAACCAGCTTTAATCTGCAATGAATATGCAATCCATTAAAAGAGTCAAGAGAAAATAAAGTCTACTATCTTTTAGATTTTAAAAGGTTTTAATCAATTTTATCACTAAGACTCGGCTTTAATGAATAAACCACAATATCTAATCATCCCTCGTATCACTGTCCAAGGATTTTCATCAAATTATCAATGGTCATGACTATACCAAATACCCCACGGTCATAATCATCCCAAAACTATCCATCACCGCATTACGCACCAATTTGAGAACTTTTGTCACATCATTTATAACAAGCCATGATTATACCGAATGATCCTCGGTCATAATCATACTAAGTTCATCTATGCACGTAAGCCAAAAGATAACATAATATAACATGAGGATGATGACAATGACATAATAATTCAATAAAACAAGTTCAAGAATTATTTTATCCAGGAATTAGTAATGTCCAAATTGTCAACAAGATACTATTTTGTAGAGTAAAATTCAAGAATGATCAGAAGAATATTTCCATGAAAAGATCTTTGGATGAAACGCAAATATCAAGGATATTCTACTAATTTCATGGAGTATAGAAGTCAAAGTTTTAACCAACCTGGGTATAATAAAGAATGGAATAACAAAAGAAATCACCACGCATGCGGTATTGTGATGATATGCAGTTATTCCAATGTATCAATAATAATAACGGAACTGTGTCGTGAAATTCACAATCGGGTGATGATCCAACGTAATAATAAATGCTGAATAATAAATAATAGAACCAGTCCGTGTAAAACACACGATATGATATTCTAACGAAATAATAAATGCGGAATAATAAACAATGGAACTGTGTTCTTGTAAAACACATGATGGATATTCCAATGTAATAATAAAGAATGGAATAATGAGAAGAAGATCACCAAGTATAGGGGATTCCGTGTATACAAAGTTATTCCAATGAATAAATAAGAATGGAATAACATAAGTTCTCTTCATGAATAAGAATCTAATAACAACCCTTACTGTACAACAAATAATATCCCTTACCGTAAAAGACACTTGATATCAAAGTAGTGAAGTACAGTAATCTTCTTCTTCTTTCTCTCTATAGATTTTCTCTCTATAGTTTCTCTCTATAATTTCTCTCTCTAGAGTTTCAAAGGAATTAAGTAAGAAAATAATGAAGGAATGAGCTTCTATTTATAGGAAAATAGAATGCTTCGTGAAAACCAACTATATGCCAAATTGAAGAAATGCGAGTTCTGGCTTGAGAAGTAGCATTCCTTGGGCACGTGGTGTCAAAACATGGAGTATCTGTTGATCCGTGAAGATTGAAGCAATACAAAGTTGGGAGCAACCAAGTCGGTGACTAAAGTACGTAGCTTTTTGGGCTTAAATTGTTTATTATCTGAGATTCGTGGAAGGGTTTTCTCGAATCGCTACTCCATTAACTCAAATTAACTTTAAGGATACAAAATTCGTTTGGAGTGAAGAATGCGAGAAGAGTTTCCAAGAGCTTAAGAGGAGACTTATTTCTAAGACTGTTCTAACAATACCATCTGGTTCGGATGGATTTGTTATCTACAAATGCTTTGACAAAGGGTTAGGATGTGTTCTCATGCAATGTGGGAAAAGTCATAGCTTATGCCTCATGACAACTTAAAGAGTATGAGAGAATTATCCTACTCATGATCTAGAGTTAGCGTAGCAAGTTTTTGGCGCTAAAAATATGGAGGCACTATCTATATGGGGAGAAAGTGGAGATATATTCGCACTATAAAAGCCTTAAATATTTCTTCACTCAAAAAGAACTCAACATGCGGCGCCGACGTTGGCTCGAGCTATTGAAAGACTACGACCACACTATTCAATACCATCCCGGTAAAGCGAACGTGGTAGGCGACGCATTGAGTAGAAGATCATATCGGAACGAGTGCGATGATGTCAAGTATACGACAGAGCCAACTTTAATAGAAAAAAGTTAAGGTTGCTCAAGCCACCGAATCTTGAAATGATGCATATGAAGAAGAAAGTACAAGAAGGAGCTATTCCTAAGCGAGAATTGATGAAGAAGGAATACTTGAGTCCACTCTAGACTTTGTTCCTAACGACTGGATTTGAAGTACAAGATTATGATGGAGGCACACAATACGCCATTTGCAATCCATCCTGGAAGTACTAAAATGTATCGTGATCTTCGGCATACATTTTGGTGGAACAATATGAAGAGAGAGATTGCAAAGTTTATCTCGATGTGTTTAACTTGCCAACGTGTAAAGTGCGGAGTATCTTGTACCTAAGGGTCCGCTGCAACCACTTGAGATTCTTGAATGGAAGTGGGAACACATTACTATAGATTTTGTTACGGGTCTTCCTACGGTTTCTCAAGGCATCAATGCTATTTGGGTTATTGTTGATAGATTAACCAAGTCTGCTCATTTCTTCTTGCCGACACGGAGACTTATTCCTTGAACGCCTTCTAGTATGTGACGTGAATGAGATTGTGAGGTTATGTGGGCATGCCAGATCCATAGTTTCGGATCGTGACCCAAGATTCACTTCAAGATTTTGGGTTAGCTTGCAATAAGCTATGGGCACGGATTTGCGATTTAGTTCGGCATACCATCCCCAAACGGATGGACAATCGAGAGGACTATTCAAACTCTTGAAGATTTATTAAGACTCATGTCCAGACTTCAAGGGTAGTTGGGATAAGTATTTACCATTGGTGGAATTCTCCTACAACAACAGCTTATCGGCAAGTATAGGTGTGGCTCCATTCAAGCATTATATGGACGAAAGTGTCGCTTCTCCAATATGTTGGGATGAGGTGGGTGAAGCAACATTGTTGGGACCCGAAAGTGAAGACGTATGACTCACCGAAAAGATCCAAATGATTCGACAACGATACAAACGGCACAAGATCGACAAAAGAGTTATGCGGATCTTCATCGAAAGGACGTGGAATTTAGTGTGGGGATCATGATTGTCATGAGTTGCTCCATGGAAGGGAGTTACAAGATTTGGGAAGAGAGAAAGCTCAATCCATGATTTATCGGTCCATTTCAAATTCTTGACCGAGTAGAAATGTAGCCTATATGTACTTGCATTACCTCAGAGTATGTCTCGTGTTCATAATGTGTTTCACATATCCGTATTTCGTAAATATGTGAAAGACCAACCACGTTATTGAGTTAGAAGCCGGACGAGATAGCCAAGACTTAACGTATGAGGAGGTACTGTCAAGATCTTGGATAGGAAGGAGCATGTTCTACGCCAAGAAAGGTCATACCACAAGTTAAAGTTTTGTGGAGGAATCATGCTATAGAGGAAATGACCGGGGAATTGAAACGGAAATGAAAGCGAGGTATCCTCACCTTTTCAAACACACAGTACGTGACGTCAATTTCGAGGACGAAATTTCATAAGGAGGGAGGTCAGTAAGACCTCAAATTTTTTAAATAAAAGGAATTTCCTTTATTTATTATTTTGAAATAGTAAGGGTTGATTTGATTAATGTGGATAGTTAAGGGTTAAATACGCAAATATTTCAAAATAAGCAAGTGGTTATAAAATATTCATTGTTGTTTGGGAATATTCGTTTGGTCGTGGAAATATTCTGTATCGCTTTGGGAATATTCGTATACTACTACGCTAAATGGTGCATGTGTGGGCCCCATAACTTGAAAGCGATTGGATGAAGAAAACGACAAATATAAGTTATTTTTAAATAACCTGCGTAGTTATTACCGAAGTATCATCGTTGGAATACCCGTGGTTAAAACACACTAATACGGCGTTGTTGAACAAGAAGCACACCAGTATTGCACCAATTATTGATTCTTACGTAAGAAGGCACTACTCAATAATGGTTACAAAGTAATTAATCGCTCAAAGATTTTATCGAGTTAATAATTGTCATGCGTTGATATTTTATATTCATTGCTGTTTCAATAATTGTCATTACACGTATTTTTTTCATTATCGAAGCAATAATTCATATTATCCTAATAATATTATTAGATAACATTATTGCCAATGTCTAGAAAGTTCTCGCTCAAGGAGAGGTTTGGTCACCTAATCATGCTAATAAGAAGAAGAAATTTTATTGAAAGCCCTCTTCCCTGGAACCGCCTCGGTTGTCAATATTGTGATTCGTAATATTATTTGTGAATAATTAATTATTGATTTATATGATGAGGAAAATATTGATTTTATGTGGATATAGATGGAGAAAATTTTTAAAATGACAATTGTTGAAAATTAATATTTTATCTTTTTCTCGATAAAATAATTCATTTAAATATATTATTTTAATAATATATTAACTATGATATTTTTACAACGAATGTGGGATATATGAGTATACGAGGAGGAAGAGTATTTTTTTGTTGCAATAAATGTTTAAAACATGTTAAACATGCTCATGGACCCCATTTATCGATCGAATTTGATTATAAATTTAAAAATCGCCTGCTTGTGGATTTCTTGGCCAATTTCTATTTGGAATTTGGAAAAACTTTCTTCACGAAAAGTTGTAGAGAATAGAATTTCCTATAAAAACTCATGAGATTCAATTTTCCGATGAAAGGGCTATTTATTATGAATTATTGAAGTTCAAGTTCAAATAATTGATTTTGTAAGTTTTAATTATTTATTTTATGAAAAACATTTTTATCATTTCTTTCTAGAAGGTTGGCATGTGGGAAATGTTGGGATCTGATTTCCAAAGAGGCGAGGAAATTTATTAATAATAATATATTTTATTAAATTTTCTTCGCTTTGGTGTTCTAAGCATTTTTCTATAAATAGGGTGCTTAGGTTAGAATTGAAAATCACACCGTAAACCTCAAGTTTTCTCTCTATATTATCGAGCGTATTCTTGTGAGTATTTTGAGTATACTTTGAGTATTGCTATACGGTAAGGCAAAGTCCAAGTCATAGCCTATATCCTGTGTTTCATCTAAAGCACCGATCTTTCGAGGTAAGAATATTATTTTTTTCAGAATGATATTATTTCTTCAATATCATTATCTTCGAAATGTTGATCTGAAGTTTTTATCAAATTTGGAACTTTTTCATGCCAAGTTACTATTCATGGTTACTATTCATGAGTTACTATTCACGAGTTACTATTCATGAGTTACTATTCACGAAGTTACTATTCACGAGTACTATTCATGAAGCGTGAAGATGTTTTTTGTGGAATTTCTATCTTTTGGTGTCTGAGTTACTATTCACGATATCTGCACTATTCACGATATCAAGCACTATTCACGATATACTGTCACTACTCAATTAAAAATAAAATTTCTTCTTTTCGTCTAAAATATCTATTCGGATACTAACTCGATTGTATCCATGTTTTGATCATTCTCAATTTTACACCACTATGATTATTTTTGAGGTATTTTTGACGTGGATAAAACCAAGTACGAATCCTTAATCCTTAATCCTTGTCATTTTGTTTCAATCGGATTCGCTTTTTAAAAAAAATATTTTCATCATCCTCGCCTTAAATGATGATATTATGGAATATCTTTGGCCCAGAGTGCAAAGATGAATGATTTCTTAAGAATATCTTCGGCTTTAGTGGCAAAGATGAATGATTTCAAGAATATCTTTTGCCCGTAGTCGCAAGATGAACAGTGTTTAAATGAATACGACCAATCGATGAATATCTTCGGCCCAGTAGTGCAAAGATGAATATTTGATTCCGATGTATATTGATTGATGTTACAGATATAAAGATGACGATGAACTTTAAATTCATACATGTAAGATAGTAGTTTGCATTCTCTACTTAACTCTTCTAATGAATTATTATTTCCGCATGAATATTGATTTAAAATTTGTTGTCTATCAGATTCTATTATATTTTTCCTCGTCAAGACTAACGATAATTTGTTGTATATTATCTTAGTCATAATATTCTTTATCGAGCTAGTTGAGCTCACCCTTTTCCTTTTTTTGTTCCATTTTTCTCAGAGGCTAGAATATAAAGAAGTACGAAGCCTGGGTATGAAATGAAGGTTTTAGAAAGGAATGTTTAGTAGTCCTCACCATTTTGTAAAATAATATATCAATAAATATGATGAGGATTTATTTGAGTATAGATATTGTCTGAAGATAATATTTGTATTCAAACTCACAGCTTTTATCATTGTAATAATAAAGTTGTAGTTGTTTCGCATATGTATTGACAACTTAGAATAGGTGATGTATACCTATTTTGGGGCGCCACAGCTTGGTATCGTAGCTTAGGATATGATCTCTCCTGGCGAGATCGGGGAATGTAACTAGGAGGGGAGAGACGGTAAATCCTTCGCTAGTGTGTCCTACCTAAGCTTATTTGTTAGTTGGTCAAGATATAGGGATATTATGTGATATATTGATTTCCTTAATTAACCCTTGTTTTATGACGGTGATTTGAGAATGTCGAATTGAATATTAACAATGGAAATGAGACCGTGGAGATGCCTGTACTCACCAACGAGGAGAACGCGGTAACAGTCGGCAAATGTTCCTCCCGTGAACAACACCATTGAAAGAGATGATGAACGAGGGGATGTTTAGAAGTTTTTTGCGCTCATGCAAAATCGCATTTGAGGAAACTCGTGTTCAAAATACTGAGGAAATGATAGCAATTCACGGGTTGTCACAAACCAAGCAAAGCTTCAAAGAGTCGGGACCACCGTAATTTAAGGGAAAGCCAGATCCGATCACCATGGAAACATGGGTCAAACAAATTACCAAGATATTCGATGTCTTGGGATGCACGGAGAACAGAAGGTTCCATTCGCCACCTTTATGTTCCGTGGCGAGGCGTATTCATCGGTGGGAGTCGTGGCGTACCATCCAATCCGCACTTCATGTCTTGGGAGACGTTTGAGAACTATTTAATGACAAATACTTTCCCGAAAGTGTTCGTCGTATGAAGGAAGTGGAGTTCATCGATTGGAACAAAACAACATACGACGGTGTCTCAATGACGAGGCAAAGTTTGCAGAGTTATCCAGTTTCAGCACCTCATTTGGTGGAGAATGAGGAACGATATGCGGATGTTTCTTAGAGGTTTGAAACCCAAGATACGTCGATATCTCATTTCATAAATTTTCTTTTATTCGGATGTTGTAAAATGTGGCTCAATTATTAGAAGCGAGATAATGAGTACGGTCAACTGAGGAGGACCACAACCGAGGATCGTGTCAGTAAGACCCCAAAATTTTTTAAATAAAAAGGAATTTCCTTTATTTATTATTTTGAAATAGTAAGGGTTGATTTGATTAATGTGGATAGTTAAGGGTAAAATACGCAAATACTTCAAAATAAGCAAGTGGTTATAAAAATTGTTGTCGGGGAATATTCGTTTGGTCGTGGAATATTCGCATCTTTTTGGGAATATTCGTATGACTACCAAGTAGCCATGTGTGGCCCCATAACTGAAAGCGATTGGATGAGGAAAACTACAAAGTTTGGGTGGTTATAAATATAACGGCGTAGTTATTCACAAGTTAAGATCAGTAGTTATTGCTTAAGACCGTTGAATACCCGGTGGTTAAAATACAAAGAATACGCGTGGTTGCACAAAGAGCTTTACTCAGTATTACCTGATTGTTGAATTATTGATTCGCACGTAAGATGGCACTACTCAATAATTTTCACAAAGAGTTA
Organism: Panax quinquefolius; assembly: GCA_020205615.1. Lineage (NCBI taxonomy): Eukaryota > Viridiplantae > Streptophyta > Magnoliopsida > Apiales > Araliaceae > Panax > Panax quinquefolius. The sequence continues at coordinate 162,383,498 of CM035152.1, forward strand.
TCGCTCAATATTTTATTTTATTGATTCAATAATTCTTTGCGTTGGTATTTTATATTATTGTTGTTTCAATAATTGTCAACGCATGATTTTCCATTATCGATCAATAATTCATATTATTTGAATAATATTATTAGATAACATTATTGGAAATGTCTAGAAAGTTCTGCTCAAGGAGAGGTTTGGTCACCTAATTGCGCCGCCAAGAAGGAGAGATCCTTATTGGAAAGCCCTTTCTTTCCGGGAACGACACTGGTCATTATAATTGTGATTCGTAATATTATTTGTGAATAATTAATTATTGATTCATATGATAAAGAAATATTTATTTTATGTGGATATAAATGATGGATTTATTTATGTGGTTATTAATGAAGGAATTAATGCCGAGATGTTTTATTCTATTTGATTGGAGGAATTAAAAGATCAAATCGGTGTTATTACAACTTTATTATTGTGAGCTATAATATTTAATCCGACCGTTGGATCGTTGTAATTTTTGGATATGTTATACATATATAAGTTGAGTATATGTCCACAAATTTTGAACCGTTATTAAAGATGAGCGTATAATTTATTATGAATTTTAAGAGGTGACCGATTCGAAATTAGGTTTATAATTGATTTTGGTGGAAAATTCTAGAATTGAGTGGGCCCCACTTGTGGTTGGTGAAAAAATGTGCTGAATTTTATTTCAAATGTGGTGGGTGGGAATAGTAGCGGTGTAAAGCCATCAGTGCAGTCAAAGTTTGCTTTTGCCAATAATATTTTCCTATAAATAGAGGGCTAAGTTAGAATTGAAAATCACACCGTAAACAAGTTTTCTCTTCTCTCTATATTATCGAGTGTATTTTGTGAGTATTTTGAGTATACTTTGAGTATTGTTAGATTCAAAGCAAGTTCCCTTCAAAGACTATATCCTGTGTTTCACTAGAAGTCTTGTCTTTTGAGGTAAGGGATATTATTTTTTTCGTAATGATATTATTTCTTCAATATCATTATCTTTGAAATGTTGATCTGAAGTTTTTATCAAATTTGGAACTTTTTCATGTCGAGGGTTACTATTCATGAGTTACTATTCACGAAGTTACTATTCATGAGTTACTATTCACGAGTTACTTATTCACGAGTACTATTCATGAAGCGTGAAGATGTTTTTTTGTGAAATTTCTATCTTTTGGTGTTTGAAGTTACTATTCACGATATCAAGACTATTCACGTATATCGACACTATTCACGAATCATTTAAGACTATTCATCGAAAAATGAAAATTTTTCTTTTCGTCTTAAAATATCTATTCGGATACTAGCTTTGATTGTATCCATGTTTTGATCATTCTTGAATTTTACACCACCGTGATTATTTTTGAGGTATTTTTGGATGTGGATAAAACCAAAGTACGAATCCTTAATCCTTGTCATTTTGTTTCACCGGATTCGCTTTCTTTAAAATATTTTTCATCATCCTCGCCTTTAAATGATGATATTATTGAATATCTTTGGCTCGTAGTGCAGATGAATAATTTCTGAAGAATATCTTTGGCTTCAGTGCAAAAAGATGAACAGTGTTTAAATGAACACGACCGATCGATGAATATCTTTGGCCTTTAGTGCAAAGATGAACAGTGTTGAGATGAACATAATGACAGATCGATGAATATCTTTGGCTCAGAGTGCATAGATGAATATTTGATTTGAGATGAATATTGATTGATGTTACAGGATAAAATATTGATGATGGATCGTTAAATTCATAGATTATAGTAGATTTCATTCTCTACGTAACTCTTCTATGAATTATTATTTCATTTGCGCGAATATTGATATGAAACTTGTTGTTTTATTGTATTCTATCGATTTTTTCCTGTTGGAGACTAACGATAATTTGTTGTATATTATCTTAGTCATAACATTCTTTATCGGGCTAGTTGAGCTCACCCTTTTCTTGTTGTTCCATTTTTCTTCTCGTGGAGGCGAGAATGTAGCGAGTACTAGTCTGGGTATGTAATGAAGGTTCTAGAGAGTTGTTTAGTAGTCCTCACCATTTTTATAAAATAATGTATCAATAATTATGATGGGATTTATTTGCGTGTGGATATTGTCTAGATGATAATATCTCGTATTTAAACTCAGAGTTTATATGTTGTAATAATAAAGTTGTAGTTGTTTCGCATTACATGTATTTTGGCGACTCGAAATGGGTTGGATGGAATGGACCTATTTTGGGGTCGCCACGGGTTGGTATCGTATCGAGCTTAGGGATATGATCTCCGGCGAGATCGGGGAATAGAACTAGGAGGGGAGAGACGAGTAAATCCTTCACAGTGTGTCCTACCTAAGCTTATTTGTTAGTTGGTCAAGATATAGGGATATTATGTGATTGATTTCCTTAATTAACCCTTGTTTTATGACAATGATTTAAAAATGTCGATCGAGAATATTAATAGTGGAGTAAATGAGACCGTGGAGATGCCTCAGATTTAACAACGAGGAGAACGTGGTAACAGTGGGTAATGTTCCTCCCGCGTGAACAACACCACTGAAAGCGATGATGAACGAGGGATGATTAGAAGCTTTTTGCAGCTCATGCAAAATCGCATTTAGGAGACTCGTGTTCAAAATACGAGGGAAATGATAGCAATTCACGGGTGGTCACAAAATGCAAGTAGTTCAAAGAGTTGGGACCACCAGAATTTAGGAAAGCCGAGATCCGATCATGGCGGAAACATGGGTCAAGCAAATTACCAAGATATTCGATGTCTTGGGATGCACGAAGAACGAAAGTTCCATTCGCTACTTTTATGTTCCGTGGCGAGGCAGACATCGGTGGGAATTTGTAGAAGCGCACCCATTCAAACCGCGACTCAAAGATGTCATGGAGACGTTTGAGAATAGCTTCAATGACAAGTACTTCCCAAAGTATTCATCATATGAAGAAAGTGGAGTTTATTAGATTGGAGCGAATAACATGGCGACTGTCCCGTAGCGAGGCGAAGTTCATGAGTTATCCGTGTTTGCACCTCATTTGGTGGAGAATGAGGAACGATGACGCGCGGATGTTTCGAGAGGTTTGAAACCCGACATACGCCAAGATCTCATTTCTCATAAATTTTCTCTCTATTCGGATGTTGTCAATGTGGGCTCAAATTGTTAGAAATGAGATAACGAGTATGTTCAACCGAGGGACCATAACCAGGATCATACCAAGATAGCGATCATCACAATAACAATAACCAAATGGAGAAAGAAGAATACGGATAAAAGCGGTTACCACTCTGTGGTAATCGTAGGCCATGAAAATAGAAGAAGCGAGTCGGAGGAGATTTTAAAAGAGGAGATTCAACAACGACTATGTGAAGACGCGTCGCAAGATGAACTAGTTTTAAGGAGGAGAACGACCACCGGTAAGTATGTTACAAATGCGGAAAGAGAGGATATATCACCAAACCGCCCCACAACAGCTTTAAGGTATGCTATAATTGTGGAAAAGAAGGACATATCGCCGAGATTGTATGCGATATCGAAACCCCATCAAATGAGAATGGTGACTCAAAAGGATGTCCCCAAAAAGTCAAAGTCAACGGTTCTTGAAGAAGCGTTTGTAATTGATTCAAAAAATCGAGGAACCCGAACGGTTAGCACGGGTTAGTTAATTATAAATTCTTGCGAAGTTTATACCTTACTAGATACCGGGTTTCTATCCATTCTTTTATCTCTCTTGCTTACGCAAACGCTTGAACTTGACTACGGAGAAATTAGACTTTGACCTATTTATGGAGACTCCAGTTAGAGAAACTTTCATTACATCCGTTGTTAAAAAATCTTGCTTGATTCAAGTTGGCACTATCACATTACCCGTTAACCTTATTTCTATAGAAATTTGTTTTGATGTGATTTTAAGGTTAACTACTCATCAAATGCCAAATTGATTACTTTCGTAAGGTTGTTAGTTTTCATATTCCCAAACAACTCATTATTCAATTCAAGCAATCAAACCATTGAAGTCAAACATTTTCATATCAAGCCATGAAGTCATTCGTTTATTACGGATGTCAAGTTTTTTAGTCCATGTTATGGATTTGAATAAAGACACGCCGATTTGAATAATATTCTTGTTGTTATTGATTTTCCCCGACGATTTTCTCAAGAATTTCTTGGCTTACTCCCAAAGACCGAGATATTAAATTTTGTATCGACTTTGAACCCAGACAAAACTCATTTCTAAAATCTCATATCGAATGGCTCCTATTGAACTTCGTGAGTTAAAAATTCAACTATAGAATTTGGTACATGAGCCTTTATCTTGTGACTTCCTTTGGGAATTCACCTAAGCCGACTCTCTGTAAGGGACATCATATTCGCAAGCGATAGTAAATCGATAGGTGTCATTGTGACGTCTATCCAAGGTTGGGATATGAGTCACGCTTGAGAACAACCTAAGTCGGAATCGAAATACGTAGTTTTCTAGGCTTAGATGGTTATTATCGGAGATACATCAAGGATATTCTCGAATTGCTATTCCATTAACGTAGCTAACTCAGTAGAGATACAAAATTCGAATGGAGCAAGGAATGTGGGAAGAGCTTCAAGAACTCAAGAGGAGACTCATTTCAAAGACATGTTCGACCATGCCCATCCTGGAAAAGCGAACGTGGTAGTGACGTGTTGAGTAGAAGATCGTATACAAAGCACGAAAGTACGATGTTGTCAAAGACTAATTTCGTATAATATACAAATAATAGAGATGGAGATGAAAACTCTAGGTACCCACGTGATGATATATACGATGACGTGATGATATACGAGTATAATCGACTTTAATCGATAAAGTTAAAGTCGTTTCAAGCTACACACCGGAGTCGATGAATTTGAAGAAGGAGGTGCAAGAAGTTGTTATTTCAAAAGCGAGAATCTGTGAGGTGAGGAAAGCTCAAACCTTCGATTTATTAATCCAATTAAATTCTCGATCGAATAGGAACCGTGGCCTATAGACTCATTTTACCGCCAAGTATGACGCGTGTTCATAACGCTTTTTCACGTGTCGATGTTACGTAAATATGTGGACGACCCAAACACGCTATTGAGTTAGAATCGACGAGATAGCCAAGACTTAACGTATGAGGAGGTACCACCAAGATTTTGGATACGAAGGAGCATGTCCTACGCTGAGAAGAGGTAATACCACAAGTTAAAGTTTTGTGGAGGAATCATGCTATAGAGGAAATGACCGGGAATTGGAAACGGAAATGAAAGCGAGGTATCCTCATCTTTTCAAACACCAGTATATGCGTACGTCAATTTCGAGGACGAAATTTCATAAGGAGGGAGGTTGTAAGACCCCAAATTTTTTAAATAAAAAGGAATTTCCTTTTATTTATTATTTTGAAATAGTAAGGGTTGATTTGATTAATGTGGATAGTTAAGGGTAAAATACGCAAATACTTCAAAATAAGCAAGTGGTTATAAAATTGTTGTGTTTGGGAATATTCGTTTGGTCGTGGAATATTCAGACTGTCGAGGAATATTCGCATGACGGCAAGCAGCCATGTGGGCCCCATAACGAAAAGCGATTGGATGAGGAAAATGACAAAGTTTGGGTGGTTATAAATAACTACGTAGTTATTACCAGTTAAGATCAGAGTTATTACCGATTAAGATCGCTGAATACCCTTGGTTAAAATACGATGTCTACGCGTGGTCGCACAAGAAAGATTACCAGATTGCACAAGATTGTTGAATTATTGATTCTTACGTAAGATGGCACTACTCAATAATTTTCACGATGAAGTTACTGCTCAATATTTTATTTTATTGATTCAATAATTGTCATGCGTTGATATTTTATATTATTATTGTTTCAATAATTGTCAACGTGATGTGATTTCCCATTATCGGATCAATAATTCATATTATTTGAATAATATTATTAGATAACATTATTGGCAATGTCTAGAAAGTTCTGTCTAAGGAGAGGTTTGGTCACCTAATCATGCTACCAAGAAGGAGAGATCAATATCGAAAGCCCTCTTTCACGGGAACTACCGTTGTCATAATTGTGATTCTCGTAATATTATTTGTGAATAATTAATTATTGATTCATATGATAAAGAAATATTTATTTTATGTGGATATAAATGATGGATTTATTTATGTGGTTATTAATGAAGGAATTAATGTTTGAGATGTTTTATTCCATTTGATTGAGGAATTAAAAGATCAAATCGGTGTTATTACGACTTTATTGTGTGAGCTATAATATTTAATCCGACCGCTTTGGATCGTTGTAATTTTTGGATATGTTATACATATATAAGTTGAGTATATGTCCACAAATTTTAAACCGTTAAAGATGAGCGTATAATTTATTATGAATTTTAAGAGGTGACTGATTCAGAAATTAGGTTTATAATTGATTTTGGTGGAAAATTCTAGAATTGAGTGGGCCCCACTTGTGGTTGGTGAAGAAATGTGCTGAATTTTATTTCAAATGTGGTGGGTGGGAATAGTAAAGAAGTAAAGCCATCGTGTAGCAGTGTCAAGTCCGCTTCTTACGGCTAACATTTTCCTATAAATAGAGGGCTAAGTTAGAATTGAAAATCACACCGAAACAAAGTTTTCTCTTTTCTCTCTATATTATCGAGTGTATTTTGTGAGTATTTTGAGTATACTTTGAGTATTGTTAGACGGTGCAAGTTCCTTCAAAGACTATATCCTTGTGTTTTCAACTAGAAGTACCGTCTTTTGAGGTAAGGGATATTATTTTTTCAGAATGATATTATTTCTTCAATATCATTATTATCTTTGAAATGTTGATCTGAAGTTTTTATCAAATTTGGAACTTTTTTCATGTATCGGGGTTACTATTCATGAGTTACTATTCACGAAGTTACTATTCATGAGTTACTATTCACGAGTTACTATTCACGAGTACTATTCATGAAGCGTGAAGATGTTTTTTTTTATGTGAAATTTCTATCTTTTGGTGTTGGAGTTACTATTCACGATACTAAGACTATTCACGATATCTGGCACTATTCACGAATACGGCAAGATTATTCATCGAAAAATGAAAATTTTTCTTTTCTCTAAAATATCTATTCGGATACTAGCTTTGATTGTATCCATGTTTTGATCATTCTTGAATTTTACACCACTTGTGATTATTTTTGAGGTATTTTTGACGTGGATAAAACCAAGTACTGAATCCTTAATCCTTGTCATTTTGTTTCACCGGATTCGCTTCTTTAAAATATTTTTCATCATCCTCGGTCTTAAATGATGATATTATTGAATATCTTTGGCACAGAGTAAAGATGCAAAGATGAATAATTTCAAGAATATCTTTGGCTGTGAGTAAAAGATGAACAGTGTTTAAATGAATACGACCGATCGATGAATATCTTTGGCCTTTAGTGCAAAGATGAACAGTGTTGAGATGAACATGACAGATCGATGAATATCTTTGGCTCAGAGTAAAAAGATGAATATTTGATTTGAGATGAATATTGATTGATGTTACTGAGGATAAAATATTGATGATGGACCGTTAAATTCATAGATTATAGTAGATTTCATTCTCTACGTAACTCTTCTATGAATTATTATTTCCGTCATGATGAATATTGATCCAAACTTGTTGTCTATTGTATTCTATCGATTTTTCCTTGTTGGAGACTAACGATAATTTGTTGTATATTATCTTAGTCATAACATTCTTTATCGGGCTAGTTGAGCTCACCCTTTTTCCTTGTTGTTCCATTTTTCTTCTCGGGAGGCGAGAATGTAGTGAGTACTAGTCGGGGTATGGAATGAAGGTTCTAGAGAGAGTTGTTTAGTAGTCCTCACCATTTTTATAAAATAATGTATCAATAATTATGATGGGGATTTATTTATGTGGATATTGTCTAGATGACAATATCTCAGTATTTAAACTTCGTAGTTTATATGTTGTAATAATAAAGTTGTAGTTGTTTCATTGTCTCAAGATGTACCATGTATTTGGTGACTCGAATGGGTTGGATGGAATGGACCTATTTTGGGGTCGCCAATTATGACGAGAGATAGCGATCAATGAATAATGATAACTCCGCGAGAAAAGAAACAGACGATTGAAATGGTAACCACTCGGTGGTAATCATACCATGAAAATAGATGAAGCGAGTCGGGAGGAGATTTTAAAAAGAGGAGATTTAACAACGACCATGTAAAGATGACAAAGTCTTAAGAAGAATCGGGTTCTAAGGGAGGAGAACGACCACCACCGCATATGCTACAAATGCGGAAAAAAGAGGGACATATCACCAAACCGCCTACAACAGCTCAAGGTATGCTATAATTGTGGAAAGGAAGGACATATCGCTTCGAGATTGTACAATGAGCGAAACCTAGTTCAATGGGGACGGTGACTCAAAAGATCGTCCCGAGAAAAGTCAAAGTCAACGATTCCGGGAAGAGCGTTTGTTGTGATCGGTCATAATGCGAGAACCCAAACGAGGTGATCACGGGTAAGCTATTTATAAATTCTTGCGGTTTATACCTTACTTGATCTACTTGCTACCCATTCATTTATCTCTCCTGCATGTGCTCAACATTTAAACTTGACTCGGAGAAATTAGACTTTGACCTATCTGTGGAAACTCCGTTAGGAGAAACTTTCATCACATCCACCGCTTATAAATCTTGTTTGATTCAAGTTGGCACCATTACCTTACCCGTTGACCTTATCTCTTTAAAGATACTTGCTTTTGATGTGATTTTAGGGATTGATTGGTTAACTACTCATCATGCCAAAATTGATTATTTTCGTAAGGTTGTTAGTTTTCATATTCCTAACCAACTGTTATGCAAATTCAAGCAACTAAACCATTAAAATCGATCACCGTCATATCTAATCATATAGCTATTCGCTTTATTAAAAAGCGGATGTCGTTTTCTTAGCCCATGTTAGGGATTTGAATAAAGACACGCCAAATTTGAATAATATTCTGTTGTTATTGACTTTCCCGACGTATTTCAAAGAACTTCCGGCCTACCCCGTAACGTGAAGTTGAATTCTTTATTGATCTTGAACCCGGTACAAAGCCCATTTCTAAAACCCCATATCGAATGGCTCCTATTGAACTTCAGGAGTTAAAGGTCCAACTACGAAATTATTGGACATTGGTTTCATTCGTCCCAAGACATCTCCTCGTGGTGCTCCTTTTATTTGTAAAGAAGAAAGACGGGGAGTATGCGACTTTGTATTGACTATCGAAATTGAACCATGTCACCATCAAGAATAGGTATCCTCTACCTCGTATTGATGACTTGTTTGACCAAATTGCAAGGGCAATTCTTTTCAAAATCGATCTTCGCTTACGGATATCATCAAATGAAGATTAGAATCGAGGATATTCCAAAGATCGCCTTCGTAACTCGGTATGGGCATTATGAATTCTTAGTCATGTCTTTCGGACTAACTAATGCTCCTGCGGCTTTCATGGATATGATGAACCGAGTATTCAAGGAATATTTGGATCAATTCGTTGTTGTCTTTATTGATGACATCCTCATATATTCCAAAAGCCGTGAAGATCATGAGCACCATTTGAAATTTGGTACTCCAAAGGCTTCGTGAAAACCAACTATATGCCAAATTGAAGAAATGCGAGTTCGCGGCTTGAGGAAGTAGCATTCCTTGGGCACGCGTGTGTCGAAACATGGAGTATCCGTTGATCCGGCCAAGATTGAAGCAATACAAAGTTGGGAGCAACCAAGTCGGTGGATCAAGTCGTAGCTTTTTGGGCTTAATGGTTATTATCGGAGATTCGTGGAAGGGTTTTCTCGAATCGCTACTCCATTAACTCAAATAACTCTAAGGATACAAAATTCGCTTGGAGTGAAGAATGCGAGAAGAGTTTCCAAGAGCTTAAGAGGAGACTTATTTCTAAGACTGTTCTAACAATACCATCTGGTTCGGATGGATTTGTTATCTACAAATGATGCTTCGAGTGCAAAGGGTTAGGATGTGTTCTCATGCAACGTGGGAAAGTCATAGCCTATGCCTCATGACAACTTAAAGAGTATGAGAGGAATTATCCTACTCATGATCTAGAGTTAGCAAATCGTTCAGCTGCTTAAAAATATGGAGGCACTATCTATATGGGGAGAAAGTGGAGATATATTCGGACCATAAAAGCCTTAAATATTTCTTCACTCAAAAAGAACTCAACACGCGGCAATGACGTTGGCTCGAGCTATTGAAAGACTACGACCACACTATTCAATACCATCCCGTAAAGTTTAACGTGGTAGCCGACGCATTGAGTAGAAGATCATATGCGGAACGAAAAGAGTGCGATGATGTCAAGTATACGCATAGAGCCAACTTTAATAGAAAAGTTAAGGTTGCTCAAGCCACCGAATCTTTAATGATGCATATGAAGAAGAAAAACAAGAAGGAGCTATTCTAAGCGAGAATTGATGAAGAAGGAATACTTGAGTCCACTCTAGACTTTGTGTTCCTAACGACTCGATTTGAAGTACAAGATTATGATGGAGGCACACAATACGCCATTTGCAATCCATCCTCGAAGTACTAAAATGTATCGTGATCTTCGACATACATTTTGGTGGAACAATATGAAGAGAGAGATTGCAAAGTTTATCTCGATGTGTTTAACTTGCCAACGTGTAAAGTGAGCATCTTGTACCTAAGGGTCCGTTGCAACCACTTGAGATTCCTGGAATGGAAGTGGGAACACATTACTATGGATTTTGTTACGGTCTTCCTACGGTTTCTCAAGGCATCAATGCTATTTGGGTTATTGTTGATAGATTAACCAAGTCTCCTTTCATTTCTTGCCGATCGGAGACTTATTCCTTGAACGTCTTCTTAGTATGTACGTGAATGAGATTGTGAGGTTGCGTGGCATACCAGTATCCATAGTTTCGGATCGTGACCCAAGATTCACTTCAAGATTTTGGGTTAACTTGCAAAAAGCTATGGGCACGGATTTGCGATTTAGTTCGCATACCATCCCCAAACAGATCTGACAATCGAGAGGACTATTCAAACTCTTGAAGATTTATTCGGACTCGTGTCCTGAGACTTCAAGGGTAGTTGGGATAAGTATTTACCATTGGTGGAATTCTCCTACAACAACAGCTTATCGTGCAAGTATAGGTGTGGCTCCATTCAAGCATTATATGGACGAAAGTGTCGTTCTCGATATATTGGGGATGAGGTGGGTGAAGCAACATTGTTGGGACCCGAGAGTTAAATACGTATGACTCACCGAAAAGATCCAAATGATTCAACAACGTATACAAACGGCACAAGATCGACAAAAGAGTTATGCGGATCTTCATCGAAAGGACGTGGAATTTAGTGTAGGGGATCATGTATTGTTGCGAGTTGCTCCATGGAAGGGAGTTACAAGATTTGGGAAGAGAGGAAAGCTCAATCCACGATTTATTGGTCCATTTCAAATTCTTGACCGAGTAGGAAATGTAGCCTATAGACTTGCGTTACCTCCGAGTATGTCTCGTGTTCATAATGTGTTTCACATATCATATTTCAGTAAATATGTGAAGAGACCCGAACCACGTTATTGAGTTAGAACCGACGAGATAGTAAAGACTTAACGTATGAGGAGGTACCTGTCAAGATCTTGGATAGGAAGGAGCATGTTCTACGCGCAAAGGTCATACCACAAGTTAAAGTTTTGTGGAGGAATCATGCTATAGAGGAAATGACCTGGGAATTGGAAACGGAAATGAAAGCGAGGTATCCTCACCTTTTCAAACACTGTGTATCGTCGTCAATTTCGAGAGGATGAAATTTCATAAGAGGGGAGGTTGTAAGACCCTCAAATTTTTTTAAATAAAAAGGAATTTCCTTTATTTATTATTTTGAAATAGTAAGGGTTGATTTGATTAATGTGGATAGTTAAGGGTTAAATACGCAAATATTTCAAAATAAAGCAAGTGGTTATAAAATATTCATTGTTGTTTAGAATATTCGTTTGGTCGTGAAATATTCGTATGCGGTCGGGAATATTCGTATGACGGCAAGCAAAATGACCATGTGTGGCCCCATAACTGGAAAGCGATTGGATGAAGAAAACGACAAATATAAGTTGTTTTTAAATAACTAGGCGTAGTTGTTACACAATTAATCTTGTTGGAATACCCGTGGTTAAAACACACTAATACGTCTGGCGTTGTTGAGCGAAAGCACACCAGATTGCACCAATTATTGATTCTTACGTGAAAGGCACTACTCAATAATGGTTACGATAATTACTTTATTCGAGATTTTATTGAGTTAATAATTCTTTGCGTTGATATTTTATATTATTTGTTGTTTCAATAATTGTCATTACACGTTATTTTTCATTATCGAAGCAATAATTCATATTATCTGAATAATATTATTAGATAACATTATTGGCAATGTCTAGAAAGTTACGTCTAAGGAGAGGTTTGGTCACCTAATCATTGCCAAAGAAGAAGAAATTCTTATTGAAAGCCCCTCTTCCTGAACCGCACGGTTGTCAATATTGTGATTCTCGTAATATTATTTGTGAATAATTAATTATTGATTTATATGATGAGGAAAATATTGATTTTATGTGGATATAGATGGAGAAAATTTTTAAAATGACAATTGTTGAAAATTAATATTTTATCTTTTTCTCGATAAAATAATTCATTTAAATATATTATTTTAATAATATATTAATGGTGATATTTTTACAACGAATGTGGGATATATGAGTATACGAGGAGGAAGAGTATTTTGTTGCAATAAATGTTTAAAACATGTTAAACATGTCTTGTGGACCCCATTTATTGATTGAAATTTGATTATAACGTAAAATCGCTTGCTTGTGGATTTGGCCAATTTCTATTTGGAATTTGGAAAAAACTTTCTTCCGAAAAGTTGTAGAGAATTGAATTTCCTATAAAACTCATGAGATTCAAATTTTGTGATGAAAGGGCTATTTATTATGAATTATTGAAGTTCAAGTTCAAAATAATTGATTTTTGTAAGTTTTAATTATTTATTTTATGAAAAATGTTTTTATCATTTCTTTCTAGAAGGTTGGCATGTGGGAAATGTTGATCTATCTAATTTCCAAGAGGCGTGAGGAAATTTATTAATAATAATATATTTTATTAAATTTTACTGCTTTGGTGTTCTAAGCATTTTCCTATAAATAGGGTGCTTAGGTTAGAATTGAAAATTACACCGTAAACTCAAGTTTTCTCTCTATATTATCGAGCGTATTCTTGTGAGTATTTTGAGTATACTTTGAGTATTGCTATACGGTGCAAGTCCAAGTCATAGCCTATATCCTGTTTCATCTAAAGTACTTGATCTTTCGAGGTAAGGAATATTATTTTTTCAGTAATGATATTATTTCTTCAATATCATTATAATTTTGAAATGTTGATCTGAAGTTTTATCAAATTTGGAACTTTTTTCATGTCGGGTTACTATTCATGGGTTACTATTCATGAGTTACTATTCACGAGTTACTATTCATGAGAGTCTTATTCACGAGTTACTATTCACGAGTACTATTCATGAAGCGTGAAGATGTTTTTTTTTGTGGAATTTCTATCTTTTGGTGTCCTGAGTTACTATTCACGATATCTGACACTATTCACGATATCTGACACTATTCACGTATACTGATCTTACTCAATAGAAAAATAAAATTTCTTCTTTTCGTCCAAAACATCTATTCGGATACTAACTCGATTGTATCCATGTTTTGATCATTCTTGAATTTTACACCACTATGATTATTTTTGAGGTATTTTTGAACGTGGATAAAACCAAGTACGAATCCTTAATCCTTAATCCTTGTCATTTTGTTTCACCGGATTCGCTTTCTTTAAAAAAAATTTATTTTCATCATCCTCGGTCTTAAATGATGATATTATGGAATATCTTTGGCTTTTGTAGTGTAAAAGAAGAATTTAATGATTTCTTAAGAATATCTTTGGCCGTAGTGCAAAGATGAACAGTGTTTAAATGAACATGACCAATCGATGAATATCTTTGGCTCAGAGTGCAAAGATGAATATTTGATTCCATATGTATATTGATTGATGTTACAGGATAAAAGATAGAAGATGAACTTTTAAATTCATACATAGAAGATAGTAGTTTGCATTCTCTACTTAACTCTTCTAATGAATTATTATTTTCATTGCGAATATTGATTTAAAATTTGTTGTCTATTGTATTCTATTATATTTTTCCTGTTGAAGACTAACGATAATTTGTTGTATATTATCTTAGTCATAATATTCTTTATCGAGCTAGTTGAGCTCACCCTTTTCCTTTTTCAGGTTCCATTTTTCTCGTGGAGGCGAGAATATAGCGAGTGCGAAGTCGAGGGGTATGGAATGAAGGTTTTAGAAAGGATTGTTTAGTAGTCCTCACCATTTTGTAAAATAATGTATCAATAAATGTGATGAGGATTTATTTGAGTATAGATATTATCTGAAGATAATATTTGTATTCAAACTCACGCTTTTACTTGTTGTAATAATAAAAGTTGTAGTTGTTTCTGTACCATGTATTGACAACTCAGAATAGGTGATGTATACCTATTTTGGGGGCGTCACAATATTCGTGTATTCATCAATGGTCATGATCATGCCAACAACTGTCCATCAATGCACTACGGGCCAATAAGGACTTTTATCACATCATTTGTAACATTACGGTCATGATTACACCAAATAATCCCTGGTTATAATCATACCAAGTCCATCTATGCACTACAGGCCACAGATGACTTTCAAAAAATATAAACATGAGGATGACGACAATGATATAAGAATTCAATAAAACAAATTCAAGAATTAATTATCCAGGAACCAATAACGTCCAAATTGTCAACATGATACTTCTTTATAAAGTAAAATTCAAGAATGCTCAGAAGAATATTTCCATGAAAAGATACTGTATCAAGGATATTACACTAATTTCATGGAGTATAGAAGTCAAAACTTTAACCAACTGAGTATAATAAAGAATGGAATAACAAAAGAAATCACCATGCATGCGGATTGCCATATACAAAGTTATTCCAATGTAATAATAAATAACGGAACCGGTCAAAGGTAATAATACACAATCGGCGGGGATGTTCCAATAGAATAATAAGGAATGGAATAACAACAGAAATCACCATGCATGCGGTACTTCCCATAGACAGGTTATTCCAACAGAATAATAAATAATGGAACCAAAGTCAGAAAATTCACAAGCGAGGATGTTCCAACGGAATAATAAAAAAGATTTTAACCAGTCCCACAGATAGCACGAACATGATATTCCAATGAATAATAAAGACGGAACCGTGTCCCACGTAAATCATGAATGAGAATATTCCAATGTAATAATAAAGACTAAACTAGGTCCAACAGAAAAGATCGAATGGGATATTCCAATGAACAATAAAGATGGAATAATGAAGTTCTCTTTATGAATACAAAAAAAATAACACCTTTACTAATATAGTAAAGAAAATGGATATAGGAAAAGAAAGGTAGCGACTTCTCCTCTTCTTTTCTCTCTATAATTTTCTCTCTGAGTTTCAATGAATTAAGTAAGAAATAATGAAGGAATGAGCTTACATTTATAGGAGAATTGAAGGATACTTATTGGATCATATGGTAGAATTGAGGGCGAATCATTTCTTTGAGTCACGGCTCCAATCGATCCAACACATCAAGAATTTTTTCAAAGAGTTGGCCCATGAAAAAAAATGAACACATGCCACTTTAAAAGCAACCATGTTGCCAACCGTGTTGCCAACCATGTTGCATGATTGAAAAAAATTCGGCCAATAATATTCAAGCTTGACAAATCAATCCATAACCTGCCAAATTTTATCTACTAGGACTACCATTACCCACCCATATGCCATACAATTATATATATATAACCACAAGTTGATTGAAAAATAAACCACCCGTCAAACATCATTTCCCCACCCTTTTCAATTCATGCCATATATAATACTAATTCTCATCCCACCATTTCCACTTTTCCACCAAAATTCTACTTTTCTACCATTTTCCACTCACACACACATAATATTATATATATATATATGTATATATTCCACTCACCACACACATTACAAACTTATATATATATATACTCCCTCAATATTTTTAACAACATTTATCATCAATATTATAATTCACAATATTAATCGACCAGGTCGTTCCCAGGAAAGAGGGGGCTTTCCAATAAGGATTTTCTCCTATCGACGCCGATTAGGTGACCAAATCTCTCTTCGCGTAACTTCTGACATCGTTAATAATGCAAATAATAATATTAACAACTTCGTCATCTCAATTATAGATTTAATAACATATAAAATATCGACAATAATTGAATCAAACTGAGTGACTTCTCACATAAGCATTAATAATCAATACAGTGTGCTACTATGCAACCATGCGTATTACTGTACTTTTACTATCGAGTAGTTCAACAGTATCAACGGTAAAACTTCCGCAGTTATTTTCAATAAAATATTTTTTTGTCATTTTCTCAATCCGGCTAATAATTACATTACATAAGGGGTCCACTAATGATTGTGCTTGTCAGATAAATATTTCCTGTTAAAACGAATATTCCCCGACCAATCGAATATTATATAACAACTTGCGTACTTTGAAAAATTTATAAATACTACCCACAACTATAACATTATATCAAATTTATTCCATAATATTAAAAAATAATAATTATAGAAAATTCATTTTTATTCATAAAAGTTGGGGTCTTACAATCTCCCCTTCTTATGAAATTTCACCCTCGAAATTAGGATACGTGCACTGTATGTCAAGAGGTAAGGATACCTTGATTTCATTTCAGATTCTAACTCCCAGGTCATTTCCTCAACATCGTGGTTCCTCCATAACACTTTGACTTGAGGTATAACCTTGGAGCGTAGAATATGTTCCTTCTTATCCAAGATTTGAACATGAACCTCTTCATACGTTAAATCTTCCGCTATTTCGTTCGGTTCTAACTCAATAATATGGTTTGGGTCTTTCACATATTTACGTAACATGGATATATGAAAAATGTTATGAACACGAGACATACTTGGCGGTAAAACGAGTTTATAGGCTACAGTCCCTACTCGATCGAGGATTAAAAATGATAGAATGAATCGAGGATTGAGCTTTTCTCTCTTTCCAAATCTTGTAACACCTTTCCATGTAGCAACACGTAACAACACATGATCTCCAATATCGAATTTCACGTCCTTTCGATGAAGATCAGCATAACTCTTTTGTCGGTTTTGTGAGGTTTTATTATGTTGTCGAATCATTTGAATCTTTTCCGTAGTCATACGTACCAATTCCGGTCCCAACAACGTTGCTTCACCCACCTCATCCCAGCATACTGGAGAATGACACTTTCTTCCATACAACGCCTCGAATGGAGCTATGCTAATACTTGCTTGATAACTGTTATTGTAGAAAAACTCCACCAATGGTAAGAACTTGTCCCAACTTCCCTTGAAGTTAAGGACACAGAGTCTTAATAAATCTTCAAGAGTTTGAATAGTCCTCTCTGATTGTCCATCTTTTCGAGGGATGATATGCCGAACTAAATCGTAAATCCGTGCCCATAGCTTTTTGTAAACTAACCCAAAATCGTGAAGTGAATCTTGGGTCTCGATCGTAAACTATGGATCTTGGCATACCATGCGATCTTCTTAATCTCATTTATGTACATACTGAGCAAGACGCTCAAGTGTATAAGTTTCTCGTATTGGTAAGAAATGAAACAGACTTGGTCAATCTATCAACAATGACCCAAATCAGATCAATGCCTTGAGAAACCTTGGGAAGACCATGCTAACGAAATCCATGGTAATGTGCTCCCATTTCCATTCGGAATTTTAAGTGGTTGTAATGGACCTTTTGGTACTTGATGTTCGCCTTGACTCGTTGACATGTTAGACACCTTGAGATAAACAAATGTAATCTCCTCTTCATATTGCCCCCACCAAAATGTATGTCGAAGATCATGATACATTTTGGTACTCCCGAGATGGATTGCAAACGGTGTGTTGTGCGCCTCCATCATGATTTTATACTTTAAATCGTGGTCGTTAGAACACAAAAGTCCGGAGTTGACTCAAGTATTCCTTCTTCATCGATTCTTGCTTCCTAGATAGAACCTTCTTGTACTTTCTTCCTCATACGCATCACCTCCGTGTCTATAGCTTGGCGACTTTTAACTTTATCGATTAAAGTTGGTTCTACTCAGATATTCGCCATCATCATCATGTGGGTCCCTGAGTCTTTATCTCTATCTCCATCCTTTGCAAGTCATACAAAATGGGCCTCATTGACAATATCGCACTTTTCATACCCGATATGATCTTTTCTACTCAATGCGTCACCACCACGTTTGCTTTTCCCGGATGGTATTGGATGGAATGATCATAATCTTTCAATGCTTCAAGCCAACGTCATTGCCGCATGTTAAGTTCCTTTAGAGTGAAGAAATATTTGAGGCTTTTATGATCCGTAATGCCTCCAAATTTTAAGTCTTGAAGATAATATAACGCCAACTCTAGATCATGAGTAGGATAATTCCTCTCATATTCTCTGAGTTGTCGAGAGGCATAGGCTATGACTTTCCTATGTTGCATGAGAACACATCCTAACCCTTTGCTTGAAGCATCACTGTAGATGACAAATCACTCCGAGCCAGATGGTATTGTCAGAACAGGTGCTGAAATGAGTCTTCTCTTGATTTCTTTAAAACTCTTCTCACATTCTTCACTCCAACCGAATTTTGTACCTTTTCGAGTCAGCTGAGTTAATGGAGTAGCGATTCGAGAAAACCCTTCTACGAATCTCCGATAATAACCAGCTAAGCCGAGAAAGCTACGTACTTTGGTCACTAATTTAGGTTGTTCCCAGCTTTGAATGGCTTCGATCTTTGCCGGGTCAACAGATATTCCATGACTTGATACCACTTGCTAAAGGAATGCTAATTCCTCAAGCCAGAACTCGCATTTCTTCAACTTGGCATAAAACTTATATTCACGAAGCTTTTGGAGTATCAGCCTCAAGTGTTGCTCATGATCTTCACGGCTTTTGGAATAAATAAGGATGTCATCAATAAAGACGACCACAAAGTGATCCAAATATTCCTTAAATACTCAGTTCATCATATTCATGAAGGTAGCAGGAGCATTAGTCAATCCAAAAGACATGACTATGAATTCATAATGCCCTTAACGAGTTCTGAAAGTCGTCTTTGGACCCCAAGGAGAAGACGTCTTCTCACACCGAGTTCTGAAAGTCGTCTTTGGACCCCGAGTTCTGAAAGCCGTCTTTCAAATCTCGATAATCAATACAAAGTCGCATACTCCCATCTTTCTTCTTCACGAATAGAACAGGAGCACCCCAAGGAGAAGTACTAGAACGAATAAAGCCAATGTCTAACAATTCCTATAGTTGGGTCTTTAACTCCTGAAGTTCAATAAGAGCCATTCGATATAGGGCTTTGGAAATGGGTTTTGTACCGGGTTCAAGGTCGATACAAAATTTAATTTCACGTTCTGGGGGTAGGTCAGTAAGTTCTTCAAGGAATACGTCAGGAAATTCATTAACAATAGAAATATCATTCAAAACTGACGTATTTTTATTTAGATCCGTGACATGGGCTAAGAAAGCTTGACACCCGTTTTCAATAAACGAATAGCTTTATGGCTTGAGATGACAGTGATATATTTTATTGGTTTGGTTGCTTGAATTCACATAATAGGTTGATTAGGAATATGAAAGCTAACAACCTTATGAAAATAATCAATTTTTGCATGATGAGTAGTTAACCAATCAATCCCTAGAATTACGTCAAATGCAAGTATTTTCAATGAAATAAGATCGACGGTGTAATGTGAGGGTACCGATTTGAACCAAACAAGACTTATAAACAGTGGATGTAATGAAGGTTTCTCCCAACGGAGTTTCAACTGATAAGTCAAAGTCTAATTTCTCTGGAGTCAAATTTAAACGTTGAGCGCAAGTAGGAGAAATAAAAGAATGGGTATAACCGGTATCAAATAAGGTATATAGTTCACTAGAGTTTATGATAAGCTTACCCGTGATGACCTCGTTTGGGTTTTTATTTCTTTCTAGGAGGTCACGACAAACGCTCTTCCTTGAACTACTGGTTTTGTCTTGTCTAGGACGGCCTTTGCTGCCTCCATCCCAGCTGGACTTGTCTTTGGTGCACAACAAAATCGGGTCAGTTGTCCTTCTCTTCCATAATTATAACATGCTTTGGAGGGCATCGCACAGTTTGGACTGATGTGTCCCTCCCCTCCACATTTAAAGCATATGATAGGTTGTAAGACCCCACCTTTTATAAATAAAGATGAATTTTCTATAAATATTATTTTTGAATATTATGGAATAAATTTGATATAATGTTATAGTTGTGGGTAATATTTATAAATTTTGCAAAGTAAGCAAGTTGTTATAAAATATTCGTTTGGTGGGGAATATTCTTTTTGTGGGGAATATTAAGATACGACGGCTCATAATTGGTGGACCCCACTGGCGGAAGTATTGTCGTAGTTAAGCGACAAAATTATCTTTCTATAAAAATAACGGCGGAGGGTTATTCTGAATTAAAACTGTTGAACTACCCAGGTAGTAAAAGTAATGCGATGTCTGGCGTAGTTGTATAGTAGCACACGATATTGATTATTGATCTTTACGTGAGAAGTCACTTTCGGTATGCTTTCAATTATTACTACGATAATTCTTTGCATTATATCTCTTATATTATTGATTCAATTATTGTCACAATATCATCTCATATAATATGTTATAGTATTAAATCAATAATTGAGACGACAAGTTATAAATGATTAATAATTGTTGAAAGATTAAATATGTGTTGATTAAAATAAAATGATTTGTGGTAATATTTATTCAATCCTTGATGTATATAAAGAGTCATTATGAGGGCGTTTGTGGTAAGTTTGATTATTTTATGGGGCCCATATGTCATCATCTAAGAGTCTCTTCGTCATAATAGTAATTACCTTCGTTAATAGTAATTACCTTTGTGAATAGTAATTACCTTCGTCAATAGTAATTACCTTTACAGACGTCCGAACCACTTGTCGTTTCACATTACAGGTGATCCGAACCACTTGTCGTTTCACATTACAAAGCGCCAAACCACTTTTCTTTTCACATCACCATTCGTCGAGCCACTTGCCTTTTCACATGGCGGTCTTTAAGAAGAAATCTTCTATAAATAGAGGCCTAGTGCTTCATTATTTTTCACGAATTCTTTCAAGCTATAGAGAGAAGTATAGAGAGAATAAGAGAGAAAGAAGAAGAGTATTTTGTTACTACACTACTGCGATATTCAATCTCCTACCAAAAGTAAGGGGTGTTATTCTTTCTTATTCATGAAGAGAATCTGTTGTTATTCCATTGCTTATTATTACATTGGAATAACATGTATACGTGATTTTACCTCTATACTTGGTGACATTCTTCTATTATTACATTGGAACATCACATGCATGTGTTTTACAGGACACAGTTCCGCCTCTTTATTATTATTCTATTGGAACATCACATGCATGTGTTTTACGGGACACCGTTCCGCTCTTTATTATTATTCTATCGGAACATCCCGTGCATGTGTTTTACTGGCGGACCGGTTCCATTCTTTATTATTCATTGGAATATCACATGCAATGCTTTTCTGTGGGACTGAGTTTCGATTATTTATTATTACATTGGAATAACTTTTACTGTCTGCGATATCGCGTGCATGGTGATTTCTTTTGTTATTCCATTCTTTATTATACCCAGTTGGTTAAAGACTTTGACTTATACTCCATGAAATTAGTGGAATATCCTTGATATTTAAGCTTCATCCAAAGATCCTTTCATGGAAATATTCTTCTCGATATTCTTGAATTTTACTCTACAAAGCGATGATCATGTTGACAGTTTGGATGTTATTGGTTCCTAGATAAATTAATTCTTGAACTTGTTTTATTGAATATCATTGTCATCATCCTCATGTTTATATTATGTTGAAAGTCATCATGGCTTTTGTAGTGCGTAGATGGACTTGGTATGATTATGACTGCAGACTATTCGGTGTAATCATGAATCGTAATGTTACAAATGATGTGGTAAAAATCCTCGGTGGCTGTAGTGCATTGATGGATAGTTGTTGGCATGATCATGACCATTAATGAATACACAAATATTCTTGGCCGTAGTGGTGCATGAATAATTGTGGTGGTTATACTAAAGAATATCCTTGGTAGTAGTGCGGGGGTGATTCGATGATGTGAAATATTTATTAAAGTGAGCTCGGCTATAACGATGATGAAAAACCTTTTAAATCATAAACGATAGTAGATTTTATTTTCTACTTGACTCTTTTAATGGATTCTTTGGTTCCATTTGTAGTTAAACTTGATGTTCATTATATTTTATCGGTTTAATAGTGTTGTAGGCTAATGATAATTTATTACGCATTATCTTAGTCATAATATTTCTTACTGAGCTAGTTGAGCTCACCCTTTCTTTCACTGTTCTCTTCAGGAAATGAGAATATAGCTGGGACGAGTCGGGGAACGGAGTAATGGTCCAGAGGATAGCATTAGTAGTCCTCACTATTCTGTGAAATAATGTGATAATAATTGTAATGAGGACTTCTTTTGAGTTTGTATGAACTCTAGTAGACAATATTTGTATTCAAACTCACAGTTTATGTCGTATTGTACACAACAGTTATATTTGTAAGTTGTATTTAAATTTTGTACCATGTATCTGACTACCCAAGATGGGTGATGTATACCTAATTTTGGGGGCGTCACATAGGTGGTCGTTCTACTTCCTTAACGACGGTTGCTGGTGCTGACGTCTTTCCATTATTGTTAAATCTCCTCTTCTTGAGATGTCCATTCTTATTATTTTGGTCATGATTACCACCGAAGTGGTTACCATTTCTGGTATGTTGATTCCCTCCACGCTTATTGTCACCGCTTCGATGACTTCTATCACTAGTATTATCATTTTGCCGGCTGCTCTCTTTTGGTTGGGTTGACTCATTATCACGTTCCAATAATTGAGCCCTATTAACAACATCTGAATACAAACACAGTTTATGAGAGATAAGATATTGACGTATCTCTGGTTTCAAACCTCTTAAAAACATCAATGTCATTCTCTCCTCATTATCAACCAAATGAGATGCAAACCGGGACAACTTGGCAAACTTGGCTTCGTACTGCGACACGATCATTTTGTTTTGCTCTAGCTTGATGAACTCTACCTCTTTCATGTGATGAATACTTTCGGGAAAGTACTTTTTACGTTGAATGCTTCTGGAAACATCTCCCAAGACATCTTGGTCTGGCGGGTTGAGTGCGCTTTACTGATTCCCACCGGTAATCTACCTGCTTGCAATACGAAAGGTGGCAAAGGAACCTTTTGCTCCTGGAGCAACCCAAGACATCAAATATCTTGTTGATCTGTTTTATCTACGTCTCCGCCTTAAGTGGTTTTGGCTCTCCAAAAAACTCTGGTGGTCCCAGCTCCTTGAACTGTTTGGAGGTGATCGTCCAAGAGTTGACAGTGTTTTCACCTGCTTTTTGGACAGGAGCCGCTCTCGCCTGATGTTGCATGAATTGCATGAAGTCTTGGAGCATTCCATCGTTCATCATTTGGTCAGTGTTATTGTTTGCATGAGGATTGTCGCCTTCCTGATGCACATTGTCTTGGTTATTGATCTGTGGAGACTCAACGGTCTCATGTGCTCTATTGATGTTCATGTTCTCAACATTCTCGGATGCCATTTTTAAACACTGCCACAAAACAATGGTTAATTAACATATCACATATTATCCCTATACTCTGACTGACCAATTAAATATCAAATAAAATTAGGTAGGTCAAACTAGCGTAGGAATTCCCCGTCTCTCCCCTCCTAGTTCTTGTCTCACATCTCAGGCAGGGATCATATCCATAAGCTTTGATACCAACTGTGACGCCCCCAAAATAGGTATACACCACCTATTCTGAGTCGCCAATTACATGGTACAGAATACAAATACAATCATTATATACAACAAAAGAGCTGTGAGTTTTAATACAAATATTGTCTTCTAGAAAATATTCACTCTCAGAATAAGTCCTCATTACATTTATTGTCACACTATTTAACATAATGGTGAGGACTACTAATACACCAACTCGGATCATCACTCCGTTCCCCGACTAGTCCCGGCTACGTTCTCATTTCCTGAAGAGAACAGTGAAAGAAAGGGTGAGCTCAACTAGCCCAGTAAGAAATATTATGACTAAGATAATGCATAATAAGTTATCATTAGCCTTCAACAATGTTAAACTGATAAAATATAATAGACATCAAGTTTAACTGCAACGGAATAAGCAATCCATTAAAAGAGTCAAGTAGAGAATAATGTCTACTATCTTTTATGATTTAAAAGTTTTCATCACTTTTATCGCTAAGACTCGAACAAATAAATAATCCACATCATCCTTGCAGACTACTACGGCCACCAGGATATTCATTAAGTCGCGACCACAATAAAACAATAAAACAAATTCAAGAATTATTTTATCCAGGAACCAATAACGTCCAAATTGTCAACATGATACTTCTTTGTAAAGTAAAATTCAAGAATGCTCGAAAGAATATTTTCATGAAAAGATCTTTGGATGAAGCGCAAATATCAAGAATATTCAACTAATTTCATGGAGTATAGAAGTCAAAACTTTAACCAACCGAGTATAATAAAGAATGGAATAACAAAAGAAATCATCATGATACATACGATTGCTTGATGATAAAAGTTATTCCAACGAATAATAAATAATAACGGAACCGGTCGAGCGTAATACGCAATGCCAAGCGAGGATGTTCCAACATAATAATAAGGAATGGAATAACAACGAGAATAAATAATAAAATTCAACGGTCGGGTGAAATTCACACCAAGCAGAATGTCCCAACAGAATAAATGAATAATTAAAGATTTTAACCCGGTCCGGTATAAGCCTGAAACGTGATATTCTAACGAGATAATAATAAAGATTTTAACCGGTCCCACAGATAAGCATGAACGAGGATATTCCAACGAATAATAAAGAATGGAATACGAAAGAATTTCACCAAGTATAGGGTAGCCAGCGTATCTGAGTTATTCAAATGAATAATAAAGATGGAATAACGAAGTTCTCTTCATGAATACAAAAGAAATAATACCCCTTACGGGTAAAACAAATAATATCCCTTACCGTAAAAGAAAATTATTCCGACTGGTAGGGCGAGGATATTCTTTAAGAAAAGTTGCTCTACGCTCAAAGCTTCTTAAAACTCTTAAGAAATACGCTCAAGATTATAGAAGAGAATTTCTCTGAATTTCTGGTGTGTTTTCAATTCTAACTAAGCATCTTATTTATAGGAGAATTGAAGAGTCTTGTTTAAGAAAAATCACTTTACACAACAAATTTGTGAAATTCACGGATGAAATTTTGATAACTTACTGACGCAAAATTCAAGCCTCCCTCCAATCAGAACAAATCAAACAAATATAATATATATATATATATATATATATATATATATATATATATATATATATATAATAAACCCACACATGCTTAAAAAGGAAAAATGCACCCACCCATGAACAACTTTGCAACATGCATTGATTAGTCAAACTTTATATATATGTACACATATAATACAATATAGTACTCCTTCCCATTCAATCCATTTCCCCACCCCTTTTTGACAATTCTCATAATGCATATATAATATAATCCCACACCACTTGATAATGTAAATCCCCACCAAAACCCACTAACCCACACACACTCCTACACACATGAAAACACACACACATGTCATATATATATATATATATATATATATAACGTATATATATATATATATATATATATACTTTATAACTTCCTTCCGATAATTTTGAAAAATGGGTAAATAGGGATCCAAATAATAAGCAAAACTGAGTGATTTCTCACGTAAGCATCAATAATCAATACCGTGTGTTACTATGCAACCACGCGTATTACTGTACTTTTAACACCGGGTATTTCAACAGTATCGGTAAAACTTCCGTCGTTATTTTCAATAAAATATTTTTGTCATTTTCTCAATCCGACAATAATTCTGTTGTGGGGTTCACCAATGATTGTGCTGTCGTACGAATATTTCCTGTTAAAACGAATATTCCCCGACCAATCGAATATTATATAACAACTTGCGTACTTTGCAAAATTTATAAATACTACCCACAACTATAATATTATATCAAATTTATTCCATAATATTCAAAAATGATAATTATAGAAAATTCATTTTTATTCATAAAAGTTGGGGTCTTACAAAATACATCAGGAAGGTTGTGAACTAAAACATACCTTGGAAGGCTGTGAACAGTTTGGACTTATATGTCCCTTTTCTCCGCATCTGTAGCATCTAACTGGCGGTCGTTCTCCTCCCCTAGAATTTATTGCTGGTGTTGGCGATGCTGTCAACGTTTTCCCATCATCGTTAAATCTTCTCTTCTTGAATTTTCCACTTCTATTATCTTGGCGATGATTACCACCGAAGTGGTTACCATTTCTGGCATAATAATTTCCTCCACGATGGTTATCATCGCTCTGATGACTACTGTCACCGGTATAACCCTAGTTGTTGTCCCTCGGTTGAACATACTCACTATCTCGCTCTAATAACTGAGCCCTGTTGACAACATCTGAATACAGAGAAAATTTATGAGAGATAAGGTATTGACGAATCTCGGGTTTCAGACCTCTCAGAAACATCCTCGTCATACGTTTCTTATTTTCTACCAAATGAGGTGCAAACCTAGATAACCCATGAACTTCGCCTCGTCTTTGGGACACCATCATGTTGTTTTTTGTTCGGTCTAATAAACTCTACCTCCTTCATATATTTAATACTTTTAGGAAAGTACTTGTCATTGAACAATTCTGAAATTTTTCCCAAGACATGTTGAGTCTTGGTGGTGAGTCGCTTTCATAGATTCCCACCATGTCTGCCTTACTTCACCCCACCACCACCCCATCCCGTCCCACCCCACCCACCCAACTCAACTAAAAATAATAATATTATGTGATTATGTATATACCTCTTACCCCACCCCCCCCCCCCACCCCCCACCCCTGCTACCCACCCACCCAACACTCCTCCCAAAAAATGATATTAAGCGATTATGTATACTCCACCCACCCCACCCACCTACCCCCACCCCATACCACACCCTCACCCCTACTGCCTACCCACCCACCCAACACTCTCTCCCAAAAAATGATATTAAGCGATTATGTATACCCCACCCACCCCTACCCACCTACCTACCTCACCCCACTCACCCCTCACCCCATCCACCTACCTACCTACCCACCCAACACTTCCTCCCAAAAAATGATATTAAGCGATTATGTATACCCCACCCACCCCTACCCACCTACCCCCAGCCCATACCCCCACCCCCATCCCCACCCAAAAAAAATAATGTGTACACCACCCACCCCACACACACTGTAAGACCCCAACTTTTATAAATAAATGAATTTTCTATAAATTATCATTTTGAATATTATGATATAATGTTATAGTTGTGGGTAGTATTTATAAATTTTGCAAAATATATGAAGTTGTTATATAATATTCGATTGGTGGGGAATATTCGTTTTAACAGAAATATTAAATGCGATGGCACAATCATTAGTGGACCCCATACTTGAAATTCTTGTCGGATTGAGAAAATGACAAAAAATATTTTATTGAAAATAACGGCGGAAGTTTTACTGTTGATCTTGTTGAACTACTTTCATTAGTAAAAGTATAATGTAATACGTGTGGTTGTATAAGAACACACGGTATTGATTATTGATGCTTATGTGAGAAGTCATTCGGTTTTATTCAATTATTATCCGATATTTTATATGTTATTAAATCAATAATTGAGATGACAAAGTTGTTAATATTATTATTTGCATTATTAACGATGTCTAGAAGTTACGCGAGGAGAGGTTTGGTCACCTAATTGCGCGCCTAATAGGGAGAAATCCTTATTGGAAAGCCCCTCTTTCCTGAGGAACGGCTGGTGATTAATGGTGTGAATAATAATAATGATGATGAAGTTTTGTTTTATTCATTATTATTAACGTAATAAAATGAAAAACTTTTTTATATAAAGCAGAATACTTTTATAAAGTTATTCTATAAATAGAATATATTATATTCTATTATGCGTAGTATTTTGCATAGTAAAATCTTTTATATATAAAATGAATACGTTACTTAAAGTTATTCTATAAATAGAATATATTATATTTTATTATGTATATTGTTTGCATAGTGCCTGCATAGTGTTTACATAGTAAAATCTTTTTATATAAAATAGAATATATTATATTTTATTTAAAAGATTTTGCTTTAAATATGGACCGTCCGATTAAAGTAAATCAATCTGGACCGTTCATGGGTTGGTTACTATTCATTCCATTATTTCTTACGAATTCATTGAAACTCTAGAGAAAGAAACTAGAGAGAAAAGAAGAAAAGTATTCTGCTACTTCTTTACTTCTTTATTCAGGTTCTTCTTTATCTGATGAGGATATTATTTGTTGTACTAGTAAGGGGTATTATTATTTCTTTTGTATTCATGAAGAGAACTTACATTATTTCATCTTTATTATTACATTTTGAATAAAGCTGTATACACCAATTACCCTATACTTGGTGAAATTCTTACGTATTCCATTCTTTATTATTACATTGGAATATCCATACATCTTATCATGGAGACTGGTTAAAATCTTTATTATACATTAGAATATCACATACATCTTATCGTCGGACTGGTTCCGTCTTAATTATTCATTTATTTTGTTGGGACATTCTGTCGGTGTGAATTTCACCTGACCTGGTTCCGTTACTTATTATTTATTCAGTTGTTATTCCATTCCTTATTATTATGTTGGAACATCCCGCAGCCGGTTCAGTATTACTTTGACTGGGTTCCGTTATTTATTATTACATTGGAATAACACATACATCTGCAATCGCATGCATGGTGATTTCTTTTGTTATTCCATTCTTTATTATACTCAGTTGGTTAATGTTTTGACTTCTATACTCCATGAAATTAGTGGAATATTCTTCATATTTTCGATTCATCTAGTATCTTTTCATGGAAATATTCTTCTGAGCATTCTTGAATTTTACTTTACAAAGAGGTATCATGTTGACAATTTGGATGTTATTGGTTCTTGGATAAAATAATTCTTGAATTTATTTTATTGAATTCTTATATCATTGTCATCATCCTCATGTTTATATTTTTTTGAAAGTCATATGTGGCCTGTAGTGCATAGATGGACTTGGTATGATTATGACCAGGGATTATTCGGTGTAATCATTATCGTAATGTTACAAATGATATGGTAAAAGTCCTCATTGGCTCGTAGTGCATTGATGGACAGTTGTTGGCATGATCATGACCATTGATGAATACACGAATTTCCTTGGCCCGTAGTGCATGGATAATTTGTGGTTGTGACCCTAATGAATATCCTTGGCCGTAGTGCAGGGATGATGTGGATTATTTATTAAGCTGAGTCTTAGCGATAAAAGTGAAGAAAATTTTTTTAAATCATAAAAGATAGTAGACTTTATTCTCTACTTGACTCTTTTAATGGATTGCTTATTCCGCTGCAGTTAAACTTGATATCTATTATATTTTATCAGTTTAAAATTATTGAAGGCTAATGATAACTTATTCTATATTATCTTAGTCATAATATTTCTTACTGGGCTAGTTGAGCTCACCCTTTCTTTCACCGTTCTCTTCAGGAAATGAGAACGTAGCCGGGACTAGTCGGGGAACGGAGTGATGGTCCGAGTTGGTGTATTAGTAGTTCTCACTATTCTGTATAATAGTGTGATAATAAATGTAATGAGGATTAAATTGGGTGTGGATATTGTCTAGATGGCAATATTTGTATTAAAACTCACAGCATATATTTTGTCGTATTTTACACGACTGTTGTATAATTAAGTTGTATTTGAATTTTGTACCATGTATTTGGCGACTCAGAATAGGTGATGTATACCTATTTTGGGGGCGTCACAGTTGGTATCAAAGCTTTGGGATATGATCCCTGGCTGAGATGTGAGATAAGAACTAGGAGGGGAAAGACGGAGAATTCCTTCGCTAGTATGACCTACCAAAGTTTATTTGGTATTTAATTGGTCGGTCAGAGTATAGGGATAATATGTGATATGTTAATTAACCCTTGTTTTGTGGCAGTGTTTAAAAATGGCATCCGAGAATATTGAGAACATGAACATCAATGGAGCACAGGAGACCGTTGAGTCTCCACAGATCAATAACCAGGACAATGTGCATCAGGAAGGCGACAATCCTCATGCAAACAATAACACTGAACAAATGATGAACAATGGAATATTCCGAGGCTTCATGCAATTTATGCAACATCAGGCGAGAGCTACTCCTGTCCAAAATACAGGTGGAAACACTAGCAATTCTCGGATGGTCACTGCCAAACAGTTCAAGGAGCTGAGACCACCAGAGTTTTTTGGAGAGCCAAAACCACTTAATGCGGAGACGTTGATAAAACAGATCAACAAGATATTTGATGTCTTGGGTTGCTTGAGGAGCAAAGGTTCCTTTGCCACTTCGTGTGTTGCGTCTGAAGCAGATTATTGGTGGGAATCTGTAAAACGTACCCAACCTGCCGCACTGAAGATGTCTTGGGAGAAGTCCCAAGAAATGTTCAATGACAAGTACTTTCCCGAAATATTCATCAAATGAAAGAGGTAGAGTTCATCAAGCTAGAGCAAAACAACATGACCGTGTCACATTACGAAACCAAGTTTGCCGAGTTATCCCGATTTGCGTCTCATTTGGTTGATAATGAGGAGAGAATGACGCGAATGTTTCTAAGAGGTTTAAAACCAGAGATACGTCAATATCTTGTCTCTCATTAACTGTGTTTGTATTCAAATATTGTTAATAGGTCTCAGTTATTGGAGCGCGATAATGAGTTAAACCAAGCAAAAGAGAGCAGCCGGCAAAATGATAATACTAGTGATAATAGTCATCGAAGCGGTGACAATAAGCATGGAGGGAATCAACATGCCAGAAATGGTAACCACTTCGGTGGTAATCATGGCCAAAACCATAAGAATGAACATTTTAAGAAGAGGAGATTCAACAATGATGAAAAGACGTCAGCACTAGCACCTGTCGTTAAGGAAGGAGAACGACCACATATCATATACTTTAAATGTGGAGGGGAAGGACACATCAGTCCAAACTGTGCGATGCCCTCCAAAGCATGTTACAATTGTGAAAGAGAAGGACACCTTGCCCGATTTTGTCGTGCAGAAAGACAAGTCCAATTTGGGATGGAAGCGTGAGGCCCGTCTGAGACAAGACAAAAGCCGGTAGTTCAAGGAGAGCATTTGTCGTGACCACCCGAAAGCGAGGAATCCGACGAGGTCATCACGGGTAAGCTTATCATAAACTCTAGTGAAGTATATACCTTATTTGATACCGGTTCTACCCATTCTTTTATTTCTCCTACTTGCGCTCAACGTTTAAATTTGACTTGAGAGAATTATACTTTGACTTATCTGTTGAAACTCCGCTTGGGAGAAACCTTCATTACATCCACTTTGTTTATAAGTCTTGTTTGGTTCAAATCGGTACCCTCACATTACACATCGACCTTATTTCATTAAAAATACTTGCGTTTGACGTAATTCTAGGGATTGATTGGTTAACTACTCATCATGCAAAAATTAATTATTTTCGTAAGGTTGTTAGCTTTCATATTCCTAATCAACCTATTATGCGAATTCAAGCAACTAAATCATTAAAATCAATCACTGTCATCTCAAGCCATAAAGCTATTCGTTTATTGAAAAACGGATGTCAAACTTTCTTAGCTCATGTCACGGATCTAAATAAAAATACGTCAGTTTTGAATGATATTCCTATTGTTAATGAATTTCCTGACGTATTTCCTGAAGAACTTCCTGGCCTACCCGCAGAGCGTGAAATTTAATTTTGTATCGACCTTGAACCCGGTACAAAACCCATTTCCAAAGCCCCATATCGAATGGCTCCTATTGAACTTCAGGAGTTAAAGACCCAACTGCAGAAATTGTTAGACATTGGCTTTATTCGTTCTAGTACTTCTCCTTGGGGTGCTCCTGTTCTATTCGTGAAGAAGAAAGATTGGAGTATGCGACTTTGTATTGATTATCGAGAGTTGAATTATGTCACCATAAAAAATAAGTACCCATTGCCACGTATTGATGACCTGTTTGACCAGTTGCAAGGCGCCAAATTCTTTTCAAAGATTGATCTTCGTTTCGGATATCACCAATTGAAGATTAGAACCGATTCCAAAGACGGCTTTCAGAACTCGGTACGGGCATTATGAATTCCTAGTCATGTCTTTTGGATTGACTAATGCTCCTGCTGCCTTCATGGATATGTTGAACCGAGTATTCAAGGAATATTTGGATCACTTTGTGGTCGTCTTTATTGATGACATCCTTATTTATTCCAAAAGTCGTGAAGATCATGAAATGACACTTGAAAGTGATACTCCAAAAGCTTCGTGAATATAAGTTTTATGCCAAGTTGAAGAAATCACGAGTTACGGCGAAAAGTAGCATTCCTTGAGCACGTGGTATCAAGTCATGGAATATCTGTTTGACCCGTGAAAGATCGAAGCCATTCAAAGTTTGAACAACCTAAATCGGTGATCAAAATGCGTAGCTTTCTCGCTTAAATTTGGTTATTATCGGAGATTAGTAAAAGGGTTTTCTCGAATCGCTACTCCATTAACTCAAATTTGACTCGGAAGATACAAATTCGGTTGGAGCGAGGAATGTGAGAAGAGTTTTCAAGAACTCAAGAGAAGACTCATTTCAAAGACTTGTTCGACAATACCATCTAGATCGGAGGATTTGTCATCTCACGGTGATGCTTGAGCGGAAGGGTTAGGATATGTTCTTATGCAACATGGGAAAGTCATAGCCTATGTCTCTCGACAACTCAAAGAATATGAGAGGAATTATCCTACTCATGATCTAGAGTTGGCAACTGTTGTCTTCGCACTTAAAATTTGGAGGCATTACTTGTATGGGGAGAAAGTGGAGATCTTCTGGGATCATAAAAGCCTCAAATATTTCTTCACTCAAAAGGAACTCAATATGCGACAACGATGTTGGCTTGAAAGATTATGATCATACCATCCAATACCATCCAGGAAAAGTAAACATGGTAGTGGTACGGCGCATTGAGTAGAAGATCATATCGCGAGATGCGAGTGCGATATTATCAACGCAAAGGCCCATTTGTATGACTTGCAAAAGGATGGAGATAGAGATAAAGACTCGAGGGACCCACGTTATGATGGCAAATATATGAGTAGAACCGACTTTAATTGATAAAGTTAAAAGCTTGCTCAAGCTACTGAGACACAGGTGATGCATATGAGGAAGAAAGTACAAGAAGGTTTTATCTTAGGAATCAAGAATCGATGAAGAAGGAATACTTGAGTCAACTCTAGACTTTGTGTTCCTAACGACCACGATTTAAAGTATAAAATCATGATGGAGGCGTCATAACACACCGTTTGCAATCCATCTCAGGAGTACCAAAATGTATCGTGATCTTGACATACATTTTGGTGGGGCATATGAAGAGAGAGATAACGTTGTTTATCTCAAGGTGTCTAACTTGTCAACGAGTCAAGAAGCGGACATCAAGTACCAAAAGGTCCATTGCAACCACTTGAAATTCCGAATGGAAGTGGGAGTACATTACCATGGATTTTGTTCTTCTTGGTCTTCCCAAGGTTTCTCAAGGCATAGATGCAATTTGGGTCATTGTTGATAGATTGACCAAGTCTGCTCATTT
Organism: Panax quinquefolius; assembly: GCA_020205615.1. NCBI lineage: Eukaryota > Viridiplantae > Streptophyta > Magnoliopsida > Apiales > Araliaceae > Panax > Panax quinquefolius. Next base: position 162,417,580 of record CM035152.1, read on the forward strand.
CTTACCTATCGAGAAACTTATACACTTGAGCGTCTTGCTTCGTATGTACATAAACGAGATTGTAAGGCTGCATGGTATGCCCATATCCATAGTTTACGATCGAGACCCAAGATTCACTTCACGATTTTGGGTTAGTTTGCAAAAAGCTATGGGCACGAATCAGTTCGGCATATCATCCTCAGACGGACGGACAATCAGAAAGGACTATTCAAACTCTTAAAGATCTATTAAGACTCTGTGTCCTTGACTTCAAGGGAAGTTGGGACAAGTTCTTACCATTGGTGGAGTTTTCCTACAACAACAGCTATCAAGCAAGTATTGGCATGGCTCCATTCGAGGCATTGTATGGAAGAAAGTGTCGTTCTCCAGTATGTTGGGATGAGGTGGGTGAATCAACGTTGTTGGGACCAAAATTGGTACGTATGACTACGGAAAAGATTCAAACGACCCGACAACGTATAAAAACCTCACAAGACCGACAAAAGAGTTATGCTGATCTTCATCGAAAGGACGTGGAATTCGATATTGGAGATCATGTGTTGTTACGTGTTGCTCCATGGAAAGGAGTTATGAGATTTAGAAAGAGAGGAAATCTTAATCCTTGATTCATTGGCCCATTTTTATTCCTCGATCGATTAGGGACTGTAGCCTATAGACTTGCTTTACCACCAAGTATGTCTCGTGTTCATAACGTTTTTCATATATCCATGTTACGTAAATATATGAAAGACCCGAACCATATTATTGAGTTAGAACCGGACGAAATAGTGGAAGATTTAACGTATGAAGAGGTTCCTGTTCAAATCTTGGATAAGAAGGAACATATTCTACGCTCCAAGCTTATACCTCAAGTCAAAGTGTTATGGAGGAACCACGATGTTGAGGAAATGACCTGGGAGTTAGAATCTGAAATGAAGTCAAGGTATCCTTACCTCTTCGACATACCAGGTACGTACCCTAATTTCGAGGGCAAAATTTCATAAGAAATGGAGATTGTAAGACCCCAACTTTTATGAATAAAAATGAATTTTCTATAAATTATCATTTTTGAATATTATGATATAATGTTATAGTTGTGGGTAGTATTTATAAATTTTGCAAAGTACGCAAAGTTGTTATATAATATTCAATTGGTGGGGAATATTCGTTTTAACAGGAAATATTTGTACGACGGCACAATCATTGGTGGACCCCACAACAGAATTATTGTCGGATTGAGAAAATGACAAAAATATTTTATTAAAAATAAAGGCAGAAGTTTTACCGTTGATACTGTTGAACTACTCGGTAGTAAAAGTACAGTCATACGTGTGGTTGCATAGTAGAACATGGTATTGATTATTGATGCTTATGTGAGAAGTCATTCAGTTTTATTCAATTATTGTCGATATTTTATATGTTATTAAATCAATAATTGAGATAGCGAAGTTGTTAATATTATTATTTGCATTATTAATGATGTACAGAAGTTACTGCAAAGGAGAGGTTTGGTCACCTAATTGCGCCAATAGGGAGAAATCCTTATTGAAAACCCCTCTTTCACAGGAGCGACACGGTCGATTAATGGTGTGAATAATAATAATGATGATGAAGTTTTATTTTATTAGTATTATTAACGTAATAAAAGCAGGAAAAACTTTTATATAAAAAAATGTAATACTTTTATAAAGTTATTCTACAAATAGAATATATTATATTCTATTATGCATAGTATTTTGCATAGTAAAATATTTTTATATAAAACAAAATACGTTATTAAAGTTATTCTATAAATAGAATATATTATATTTTATTATGCATAGTGTTTGCATAGTAAAAATCTTTTTATATAAAATAGAATATATTATATTTTATTTAAAAGATTTTGCTTTAAATATGGACCGTCCGATTAAAGTAAATCAATCTAGACCGTTCATGGGTTGGTTACTATTCATTCCATTCTTCTATAAATAGAAGCTCATTCCTTCATTATTTCTTACGAATTCATTGAAACTCTAGAGAGAGAAACTAGAGAGAGAAATGGCACAGGATCGACAAAAGAGTTATGCGGATCTTCATCGAAAGGATGTGGAATTTAGTATTGGGGATCATGTATTATTGTGTGTAGCACCATGGAAGGGAGTAACAAGATTCGGAAAGAGAGGAAAGCTCAATCCACGATTTATTGGTCCATTTTAGATTCTTGACCGAGTAGGAAATGTAGCCTATAGACCCGCGTTACCTCTAAGTATGTCTCGTGTTCATAATGTGTTTCACATATCTGTGCTTCGTGAATCTGTTAAAGAGCAGAACCACGTTATTGAGTTAGAACCGGACGAGATAGCCGAAGACTTAACGTACGAAGAGTTACCTGTCAAGATCTTGGATAGGAAGGAACAAGTCCTATGCACAAAGGTTATACCACAAGCTAAAGTTTTGTGGAGGAACCATGCTATAGAGGAAATGACCTGGGAGTTGGAAACGGAAATGAAAGCGAGATATCCTCACCTTTTTGAAACATCAGGTACGTACGTCAATTTCGAGGACGAAATTTCATAAGGAGGGGAGATTGTAAGACCCCAACTTATTATTAATAAAATTGAAATTTCCTCTATTTATTATTTTGAAATAGTAAGGGTTGATTTGATTAATGTGGTTAGTTATGGGTAAAATGCGCAAATATTTTAAATAAGCAAGTGGTTATAAAATATTCATTGTTGTCAGGGGAATATTCGTTTGGTGCGTGGAATATTCTTCTTTGTCGAGGAATATTAAATGCGTCGGTAGCGACCTTGTGTGGGCCCCATAACAGTAAAGCGATTGGATAAAGAAAACGAAAAGAATAAGTTGTTTATAAATAGCAGGCGTGGTTATTCTGGATTAATCTTTGTTAGAATACCCGGTGATTAAAATACGATGAAGACACGGTATTGCACCAATTATTGATTCTTACGTAAAGAAGGCACTACTCAATAATTGTAATTATTACGATAATTATTGTTCAATATTATATTTAATTGATTTAATAATTGCTACGTTGATATTTTATATTGTTGTTGTTTGATAATTGTCACTACAAATATTTTATTATCGGATCAATAATTCATATTATTTGAATAATATTATTAGATAACATTATTGGCAATGTCTAGAAAGTTACATCTAAGGAGAGGTTTGGTCATCTAATTGCGGCATGATAAGGAGAAATCCTTATTAGAAAGCCCCTTCTTTCCTAGGAACTGTCTGGTTGTTAGTATTGTGATTCTGTAATATTATTTGTGAATGATTAATTATTGATTTATATGATGAGAAAAATATTGATTTTATGTGAATATAGATGGAGAAAATTTTTATTGTGACAATTGTTGAAAATTAATATTTTCTCTTTTCCTGATAAAATAATTCATTTAAATATATTATATTATTTTACTAATATAATAATGTTGATATTTGTACAATAAATGTGGGATATATGAGTATATGAGGAAGAAGAGTATTTTTGTGGCATTAAATGATTAACACATGTTTTGTGTGTCGGTGGACCCCAATTATGACCGAAATTTGATTATAGCCTGTAAAATCGCCCGTTTGTGAATTTCGGTCTATTTCTGTTTGGAATTTAGAAAAACTTAAACTTACAAAGTTGTAGAGAATGGAATTTCCTATGGAAAAGAAATGTGGTTCGAATTTTTCTGATAAAAGAGCTATTTATTGTGAATTATTGAAGTTTCGAAGTTCTAGAATAATTGATTTTTGGAGTTTAAAATATTTTTTTTAAGAAAAACATTTTTGTTGCAATTGAGTGGGCTCACATGTGTTATGAATGATCTGAAATCAGATTTCTAAGGTGGGCTTGAATATTTTAAGAAATATTATTATTTTATTAAATTTTACGCTTTTGGTGTTCTAAAGATTTTCCTATAAATAGGGTCTATATGTTAGAATTGAAAATCGCATTTGAAATCGAAATCTTCTCTCTATATTTATCGGCGTATTCTTGTGAGTATTTTGATACTTTGAGTGTTCTTTATCTACTTCTGAAGTTCCTTGACCTTATATCCAATATTCCAAATCAAGAAATCTTGTGAGACCCCAAATTTTATGAATAAATATTTAATTTTCTCGAAATATTTTTTTATATTATAGTGTGGATTTGATATAATGTTATCGTTGTGGGTAGTATTTATAAATTTTGCAAAGTATGCAAGTTGTCATATTATATTCGTTTGGTCGGGGAATATTCTTTTTATCGAAAATATCCGTACGACGACACAATCATTGGTAGACCCCACAACGGAAGTATTATCGTAGTTAGAAAATGACAAAAATATTTTATAAAAATAACGGTGGAGGTTTTACCGTTAATCTTTATAGAACTACCCGGTAGTAAAAAATCACGATAATAAAGCGTGGTTGCGTGGTTGCTACGGGTATTGATTATTAATGCTTACGTGATAAGTCACTCAGTTATACTCCATTATTGCTACAGTAATTGATGCATCATATCTCTCATATTATTGATCGATTATTGTCACAGTATCATGTGCATAATATGATATATTATTAAATCAATAATTGAGACGACAAAGTTATTCATATTATTAAATTGCAATATTTACAATGTCTAGAAGTTACATCGAGGAGAGGTTAGATAATCTAATTAAGGCGCAATAGGAGAAATCCTTATTGGAAAGCCCCCTCTTTCCTGGGAACAACCTGGTTGTTAAATATTGTGAGTTATGATATTAATGTTGGATAAGTTCGTGTTGATTAAAGATGAATTGATAGTTCCATTGTGTTGAAATTATTTGTGTTAAACATTTATTTCGATAGTAATTGATGTCTGGAGGTTATATTATTCAATCGGGTATTCGGGGCACTTTTTGTGTCGTAGTTACTATTCATGAGTTCTTATTCACGAGTTCTTATTCACGAGTTACTTTTCAGTGAGTTCTTATTCACGATTCTTATTCACTTGATTACTATTCACTCTAGTATTGTGCATTCGGTATTTGGGTACAATATTATTCCATGAGGAGATGTGCTATATTTTTCAGAATAGTTGGTTGAAGTTATAATAATGCGAATCAATATGAATTGGTGGAAAGTTATAATAGTGAATCAATATGGACATTTGGTGAAAAAGTTATAATAGTGAATCAATATGGATCATTTGGTTTAAAAGTTAGAATAGTAAATCATGGCGCCCCAAAATTAGGTATCGTCACCCATCTTGGGTCGCCACTTTACATGAGTACGTAAATTCAAATACAAACTTAATTATACATTTGTCGTGTAGTAACGTACGAAAATACATAAACTAAGAGTTCTAATAGGAATATTGTCATTTAGACAATATCCATACTCAAGAGTCCTCATTACATTTATTCTCACACTATTTAACAGAATAGTGAGGACTACTAATGCTATCTTGGGACCATCACTCTTTTCCCAGACTCGTCCCCGAATTATATTCTCATTTCACGAAAGAATTGTGAAACAAAAGGGTTAATTAATATATCAAATATTATCCTATACTACGATTTCACCAATTAAATAACAAATAAACTTAGGTAGGTCATACTAGCGAAGGAATTCCCGTCCTCTCCTCCTAGTTCTTATCTCAAGCATCTTAGCCAGGATCATATCCTAAGCTCCGATACCAACTGTGACTTCTATCCTTTAACCTAGATAGCACCTCACAATGATACCTTACATAAAGGTATAGTCAAAACCTGCTTTTAGAAATTAGAATCTTTGGAAAGTGCTCAAGAAAACCTTCGTATATGGGAGGCCATGCTTTTAGGTTATGGTAGATATCATATAGCCACGAAATTATCCTTGGTTGACCCAATAGACCCCAAAGAAAAAGCGAGAAGATTACTATCATATTCTTCCCAATGGTGAGTCTTCTCGACATATCATTATCTCCACTGTCTCTAATTGGGTATTATACTCCAAACAAACACCAAGATTATATAGGTAGTGCTTGTAAATATACTCGACCAAGTGGATGAGCACAACCATGTCTTATGATGACACGAGGTTGTATGTCATTAGACATCTTGTATGATAAAGGCAAAACACCCTTCCAAGTTAAATTCACCTCACCTCAACATCTATAGACCACCATTCTATTCCTCGCTATCCCCGCTCGACCCAAATACATTTGTTATTACACGAAAGGAATTGTGAAACAAAAGGGTTAATTAATATATCAAATATTATCCCTATACTCGAATGACCAATTAAATAACAAATAAACTTAGGTAGGTCATACTAGCGAAGAATTCCCCGTCTCTCCCCTCCTAGTTCTTATCTCAGCATCTTGGCCAGGGGATCATATCCTAAGCTCGATATTAATTGTGGCGCCCAAAAATTAGGTATCGTTACCCATCTTGGGTCGCCACTTACATGGTACATAAATTCAAATACAAACTTAATTATACATCGTAGGTAAACATACGACAATACATAAACCGAGAGTTCTAATAGGAATATTGTCATTTAGACAATATCCATACTCAAGAGTCCTCATTACATTTATTGTCACACTATTTAATGAATAGTGAGGACTACTAATGCTATCTTCTGGACCATCACTCTTTTCCCCGACTCATCCCAAATATATTCTCATTTCACGAAGAGAAAGTGAAAAAAAAGGGTGAGCTCAACTAGCCCGAAGAAGAAATATTATAACTAAGATAATGCGAGAATAAATTATCAATAGTCTTCAACAATGTTAAACCGATAAAATACAATAGACAACCGGTTTAATCTGCAGCGAATATCGCAATCCATTAAAAGAGTCAAGTAGAAAATAAAGTCTACTATCTTTTAGGTTTTAAAAGGTTTTCATCAATTTTATCACTAAGACTCAGGTTTAATGAATAAACCACAATATCTAATCATCCACGCATTCACGCAGTCAAGGATTTTCATCAAATTATCAATGGTCATGACTATACTGGGATCACCCCTGGTCATAATCATACCAAAAACTATCCATCAACGCATTCACGTGCCAATTGAGGACTTTTGTCACATCATTTATATCAAGCCATGATTATACCGAATGATCCTCGGTCATAATCATACTAAGTTCATCTATGCACGTAAGCCAAAGATAACATAATATAACATGAGGATGATGACAATGACATAAGAATTCAATAAAACAAGTTCAAGAATTATTTTATCCGAGAATTATTAACGTCCAAATTGTCAACACGATAATCTTTGTTTTGTAGAGTAAAATTCAAGAATGATCGGAAGAATATTTTCATGAAAAGATCTTTGGATGAAACGCAAATATCAAGGATATTCTACTAATTTCATGGAGTATATAAGTCAAAGTTTTAACCAACTAGGTATAATAAAGAATGGAATAACAAAAGAAATCACCATGTGCGATGCGATTGACCTTACACAGCGAGTTATTCTAACGAGAATAATAATAAAGACGGAACCAGGTCCCGTAAAATGCATGCATGGATGTTCCAATGAATAATAATAAAGATTTTAACCGTGTCCGGGTGTAAAACACACGAATGTGATGTTCCAACGAATAATAATTAAGACGGAACCAGTCCCGTAAAACACACGACGAGGATGTTCCAACGAATAATAATAAAGACGGAACCGGTCCTGTAAAACACATGATAGGATGTTCCAACAGAATAATAGAAGAATGGAATAGCATAAGGATTTCACCAAGTATAGGGGATTCCGCGTATACAGGTTATTCCAACATAATAAATAAGAATGGAATAACATAAGAATTTCACCAAGTATGAAATTATCTTTACGTATCTGAGTTTTGTATAGGGTATGCCACAGATATCTGTTATTCCACCGAATAATAAAGAATCGAATAATGTAAGTTCTCTTCATGAATAAGAAAGAATAACACCCTTACGGATACAACAAATAATATCCCTTACCTTAGAAGAAGTTGAATATTGGAAAAATGAAGTAGCAAAATACTTTTCTTCTTTCTCTATAGTTTCTCTCTAGAGTTTCGATTGAATTAAGTAAGAAATAATGAAGAAATGAGCTTTCTATTTATAGAAAAAACCGAGGGTGGTTCTTGGTCTTAGCGAAGGGTCAAAATGACTCTTGGTAATATTGAAGAGACAACTACTATTTCTTGAAGGGTAATTAACCCTTGGAACAATCAAGAGGAGCTTAACTCTTGGTAATATTGAAGAGACAACTACTATTTGCGAAGGGGTAATTACTATTGGACGAAGGTAATTACTATTGAAGAAGGTAATTACTATTGGCGAAGGTAAATACTATTGACGAAGGTAATTACTATTCACAAAGGTAATTACAATTCACAAAGGTAATTACTATCGATGAAAGGTAAATACTATCGATGAAGGTAAATACTATTGTGAAGGTAATTACTATTCACAAAGGTAATTACTATTCACAAAGGTAATTACTATCGACGAAGAGACTCTTAGATGATGACATATGGGCCCCCATAAAATAATCAAACTTACCACAAACGTCTCATAATGTAGGACTCTTTATATACATCAAGGATTGAATAAATATTACCACAAATTATTTTATTTTTAATCAACACATATTTAATCTTTCAACAATTATTAATCATTTATAACTTGTCGTCTCAATTAATAATTTAATACTATAACATATTATACGACGATCTTTGTGACAATAATTGAATCAATAATATAAGAGATATGATCGTGAATTCTTCGTAGCAAATAATTGAGTATAAATTGAGTGACTTCTCATGTAAAGCATCAATAATCAATATCGTGTCTTCTTATCTGACGCTGGCGACATCTTGTATTTCTTTTACTACCGGGTAGTTCAACAGGTTTTGTGAATAACACCTCTAACATATTTTTATAGAAAAATAATTTTGTCGCTTTCTAACTATGATAATACTTGGTTGTGGGGCCCACCAATGATTGGTAGTCGTCGTCTGAATATTCCCCTTACAAAAAGAATATTTCCACCAAACGAATATATTTATAACAACTTGCTTACTTTGCAAAATTTATAAATATTACCCACAACTATAACATTATATCAAATTTATTCCATAATATTCAAAAATAATATTTATAAAAAAAATTCATCTTTATTTATAAAAGCTGGGGTCTTACAAAATTAGTATAGACCGTTGCTTTAAGTTTTAATAGTAAATCGATCTGGATCGTTCGTTTAAAAGTAAATCGATCTGGACCGTTCACGAATTAGTTACTATTCAATCCATTCTTCTATAAATAGAAGCTTATTCCATCATTATTTCTTACGAATTCACTGAAACTCTAGAGAGAGAAATTATAGATAGAAATTATATATAGAAGCTATAGAGAAAAAATATATAGAGAGAAAGAAGAAGAGTATTCTGCTACTTCACTACTTCATATCCAGTTTCTTTTTACTGATGAGGGTGTTATTCTTTCTTATTCATGAAGAGAACTTCATTATTCCATTCTTTATTATTACATTTGGAATAACTTTTGTAAAAAGTGGCATACCCTATACATAACTTTGTGTACGCAACATACCCTATACTTGGTGAAATCATACATTATTCCATTATTATTATTCTTTTGGAATAACTTTGTATACTGTGAAATCCCCTATACTTGGTGAAATCCTTCCATTATTCCATTATTTATTGTTTCATTGGAATAACTCAGTATGTGTGGTTTACTCTATACTTGGTGGAATGACACGATATGGGGTTTACCCAATACTTGGTGATCTTCTTCTTCATTATTCCATTCTTTATTATTATGTGAATAACTTTTTTTATCTGAATACCGCATACTTGGTGAAATTCTTTTATTATTACATTTCTTTATTATTACATTTTAATATCCTCGTCGATGTGAATTTCACGGACACTGGTTCCATTATTTATTATTCCGCATTTATTATTACGGCTGAGAATAACTTGTCGGTGCGATCTATCGCATGCATGGTGATTTCTTCTGTTATTCCATTCTTTATTATTCTGTTGGGATAACCTGTCTATGTGGGGTACCACATGTATGGTGAATAATCCTTTGTATTCATTCCTTATTATATTTTCGAAATGATCTGTATACGTGGATTACCGTATGGCGGACAAAAATCCATTTGCAGTTTCATATAATCTCTTATACTCAGTTGATTAAAGCTTTAACTTCTATACTCCATGAAATTAGTAGAATATCATTGATATTTGTGCTTCATCCAGTATCTTTTCATGGAAATATTCTTCTGAGCATTCTTAAATTTTACTCTACAAAGAAGTATCATGTTGACAATTTGGACATTATTGGTTCCTGGTTAAATTAATTCGTGAACTTGTTTTATTGAATTATTATGTCATTGTCATGATAAGTTATATTGGTTATTATGTGAAAACATGAAAGTTTCTTAGAAATCACAAAGGGTTGAAAATCAGATTTTGGTAAAAATGCGGAACACGAAATTCAATTGACCATATCTCCTGTTATATTTTGAATTTTGAAGTGTGGTCAAGTCCTAGAGTTAGATCTATGAGTTTTGTAACATATCCAAGTGGAATCACTGGAAAAGGTGTTATAGATTTTCGTGTGGACTGATTTTAGCTAAAGAGTCAAAAGTTGCCAATACCGAAAAAGCTACTGCCCACGTTTTTAAAAGGGTTGTTTCGGCCACTTAATTTATGAGAAAAATTCTGGCCTTTTGGGACATGAAAGTATATGGTATAAGATACCTCCTGTCCAAAAATGAGCTCATTCCAACTTAAAATGAGCAAGATATGGCCATTTCAATATTTAGGTTTTTCTGACGAAAAACGCTATAACCGGAGTTCTATAACTTCGATGACCATGAAATTTAAACTGGAGGCTCACGTTAACATGTGTAAGGTACTGCCAAGATTTGGAAATTTCTGGAGTTAACCTTGAGGTAGCTAATTTCTTAAGGAATTAATTATAAATTAATTTTTGAAAAATAGTAAATGAATTTTAAAAATTCCAAGAAAAATATATGTTCATTATGGGACTATATTATGCTTAATCTCAGAAAAGAATAATTTTTGGGACTGATTTGGTATTTTTCATGAAAATGGTTTAGTTACGAACATATAAGTTAAATATGTTATGTGAAGTATAAAGTTGGAAAATAGGATTTTGTGGCTTAGAAATACTATATAAGGCATATGAATATTTTTGATAAGGGATTTGATCATTGATAATGAAATCTTATGAGTATAGCATTTTTGAATAAGTAAATGCACTATTTTGGTAAAGTGTAAACAATTGAAATAAATTGTTTATAAGTTTAAGAAGTGATTAAAATATTGTTATGATATTAATAATATTAGATTATGAGTGGTTGATAATATTTGGATAAATTTAAAGTCTTTAATATTTATCTTTGTTTTCATTGATTAATGTTTATATCATTGTCATCATCCTCATGCTTATATGGTAATAAAAGTTATCTTGGCTTACGTGCAAAGATGGATGATGGATTATTGAATTGTATATCTTTGGCTTACGTGCAAAGATGGATTTGTTGGTTGTTGGTTTTATAGTTGTATATCTTTGGGCTTACGTGCGAGGAGATGGACTTGATACGATTATGAATAGGGATTTTCTAAGTAGTGTCATGACCATTGATGATTTAATGAATATCCTTGGCCCGTAGTACGAGGGATGATTAGAAGACGTGGTTTATTTATTAAGCTGAGTCTCGGTGATAAAGTTGATGAAAATCTTTTAAACCATAGAAGATACTAGATTTTATTACCTACTTGACTCTTCTAATGGATTGCTTATTCATTGTGATTAGCTAAACTTGATGTCTATTGTATTTTATCGGTTTAACATTGTTAGAGACTAATGATAATTTATTCTCGCATTATCTTAGTCATAATATTTCTTCTTGGGCTAGTTAACTCACCCTTTCTTTCATTGTTCTCTTGAAATGAGAATATAGTCGGACGAGTGGAAACGGAGTGATGATCAGGAGGATAGCATTAGTAGTCCTCCTATACATTAAATAGTGTGACAATAAATGTAATAACGACTTCATTGAGAGTGGATATTATCAGAAAGGCGATATTATTGTTTAAACTCTCTGTTTATGTTTTGTCGTATTCTACGACAATTGTATAATTAAGTTGTATTTGAATTTATGTACCATGTATCCATGCGACTCAAGATGGGTGATGAATACCTAATTTGTGGGCGTCCATAATTGGTATCAAATCTTAGGGATATGATCCTGGTGAGATGTGAGGCAAGAACTAGGAGGGAGAGCGGGAATTCCTTCATTAGTATGACCTACCTAAGTTTATTTGATATTTAATTGGTCAGTCAGAGTATAGGGATAATATGTGAGATGTCAATTAACTCTTATTTTGTGGCAGTGTTTGAAAATGGCAGCTGAAATTGTTTACAATGGAGTGAATGAGGCCGTTGAGACACCTTTAATCACTAACCAGATTAATGTGATGTCACACGAAGATGAAATTAGAGATATCTACGTGGTAAGTGAAGAACTGATAGTTATACCCGAACTAGTTGCAGAGGTAGCAGCTGAGAGTGAGGAAGAAGAGGAAGAAGAAGAACCTGAGGAGAATTGGTTGGAAGAAGTTTATGATCAAAATTTAGAATTTCAAAATCGTATTCATGAGTTAGAAGAGCAGGCTGTAGAACGGCAGGCGGTCATGGAGCAAACAGATGTAACAATTCAAAATTGTGTTAATCGATGTGCGATGCTTGAACAGAAGCACTATTTGGTATAGTATAAGATATTAGAGTTGGAATACTAGAATGTTATGATCAAGGTTCTGATGAAAGAAGAAACAACTGAACGAAGGAGAATAGATGATGCATGGGTAAAAGTCGCACGACGCGTAGATATTGTAGAAAAAGACGTCCGGTCTAATAAAGCCAAAATAGATGAAATGGATTTTGCTTTTTGGACAACAATTAAGAGAATCCAACATCGAATTCGGCATTACCCTGTGCATAGCGGTCAACCTGAATTCGATATGGATCGGAGAATAGTGATTCAAATCAGGAATGGGACGAAGCACTTAAGAATGGAATGTACCCTATAACAAAGTCAAATCCGGTAGTTTAAGTGAGAGCGTTTGTCAAGAAACCCGAACGAAGCTATTACGGGTAAGTTAATTATAAACTCTCGCGAAGTTTATATCTTATTCGATACTAGTTCTACCCACTCTTGTATTTCACCTAGTTGTGTTCAACGTTTAAATTTGACTCCTGAGAAGTTAGACTTTGACTTATTGGTTGAAACTTCGTTAGGAGAAACTTTCGTTACCTCCACTATTTATAAATCTTGTTTCAAATAGACACTTTCACGTTACCTGTCGATCTTATCTCTTTGAAAATACTTGCCTTTGATATGATTTTAGAAATCGATTGATTAACTACTCATCATATTTATATTTGTTGAAAGTCATCTGTGGCCTGTAGTGCATAGATGGACTTGGTATGATTATGACCAGGAATTATTCGGTATAATCATGACCGTAATGTTACAAATGATGTGGTAAAAGTCATCTTTGGCCGTGGTGCATAGATGGACTTGGTATGATTATGATTAGGATTATTCGGTATAATCATGACCAGAATTGAAAACACGAATATCCTTGGCCGTAGTGCGGGGATAATTCATGGTCGTGATATTATTAAGGTGAGTCTCAGCATTATTAGTTTTACAGTTGTAAATCTTTGGCCTATAGTGCAAAGATGAACTGTTGATTATTGGTTATACAGTTGGCCTATAATGCAAAGATGAATTTTTAATGAATATCTTTGGCCGTATTGCAAAGATGAATTTAATGTTTTCGAAGATAAAGGTAATCAAGGTATCCTCACCTCTTTGTTATACCAGGTACGTACGTAAATTTCGAGGGCGAAATTTCATAAGGAGGGGAGATTATGAGACCCCAGATTTTATGAATAAATATTTAATTTTCTCAAAATATTTTTTATATTATAATTATGGATTTGATATAATATTATAGTTGTGGGTAGTATTTATATATTTTGCAAAGTATGCAAGTTGTCATATTATATTAGTTTGGTCGTGGAATATTCTTTTTGTCGAAAATATCCGTAAGGCGACACAATCATTGGTAATTCTACAACGGAGTATTATTCGTAGTTATAAAATGACAAAAATATTTTATGAAAATAACGGCGGAGGTTTTAAGCGTTATCTTTGTTGAACTACCCTACCGTAAAAGTACGATGTCTGGCGTGGTTGCATGGTAGCACACGATATTGATTATTAATGCTTACGTGATAAGTCATTCAGTTATACTCCATTATTACTACTGATGAATTCTTTGCATCATATCTCTCTATATTATTGATCGATTATTATTATAATATCATGTGCATAATATGATATATTATTAAATCAATAATTGAGGCGACAAAGTTATTCATATTATTAAATTTACAATATTTACAATATGTCAGAAGTTACATCCGAGGAGAGGTTAGATAATCTAATCAAGGCTACCTAATAGGGAGAAATCCTTATCGAAAAGCCCTCTTTCTTGGGAACAACCCGGTTGTTAAATATTGTGAGTTATGATATTAATTATGGATAAGTTCGTGTTGATTAAAGATGAATTAATAGTTCCATTGTGTTGAAATTATTTGTGTTAAACATTTATTTCGATAGTAATTGATGTCTAGAGGTTATATTGTTCAATCGGATATTCGGCACACTTTTTGTGTCGGAGTTACTATTCACGATTCTTACTATTCATGAGTTACTATTCACGAGTTACTATTCAGCGAGTTACTATTCAGAGTTACTATTCACGAAAGTTACTATTTGTAAGACCAAAAAATTTTTTAAATAAAAGGAATTTCCTTTATTTATTATTTTGAAATAGTAAGGGTTGATTTGATTAATGTGGATAGTTAAGGTTAAATATGCAAATATTTCAAAATAAGCAAGTGGTTATAAAATATTCATTTTGTTGGGAATATTCGTTTGGTCGTCGGAATATTCAAATCTTTGTCAGAAATATTAAATACGACGGCAAGACCATGTATGGCCCCATAACTGAAAGCGATTGGATGAAGAAAACGCACAAATATAAGTTGGTTAAAATAAACATGAGTAGTTATTCACCGTTAAGATCATTTGGAATACTCTATGGTTAAAATACGATGTCTGGCGTGGTTCGCACAAAGAAGACACTACGGTATTGCGATGTATTGTTGAATTATTGATCCTTACGTAAGAAGGCACTACTCAATAATTTTCACAGAAGTTCTTGCTCAATATTTTATTTTATTGATTCAATAATTCTTTGCGTTGATATTTTATATTATTGTTGTTCAATAATTGTCAACGCACATTATCTCCATTATCGGATCAATAATTCATATTATTTGAATAATATTATTAGATAGCATTATTGGCAATGTCTAGAAAGTTCATCGAGGGAGAGGTTTGGTCACCTAATCATGCGGCCAAGAAGGAGAAATCCTTATCTAAAGCCCCTCTTCCCTGGAACTACCGCTCATTGTCATAATTGTGATTACGTAATATTATTTGTGAATAATTAATTATTGATTCATATGATAAAGAAATATTTATTTTATGTGGATATAAATGATGGATTTATTTATGTGGTTATAAATGAAGAAATTATTGTTGAGGTGTTTTATCGAGATTTTACCGTATGGAGGTATTAAAAATTAAATCGTGGATTTTGAGATATATTCTTGAGGGTTATAATTTTTAATCCGACCATTGGATTGTGGTAATTTTTGGGTATGTTATACATACATAAGTTGAGTATATGTCCACAAATTTTGAACCGTTAAAAATGCACCGAATGATTTGTTGTGAATTTTAAGAGGTGTCTGATTCAAAAAATTAGGTTTATAATTGATTTTGGTGGAAAATTCTAGAATTGAGTGGGCCCCACTTGTGGTTGGTGAAGAAATGTGCTGAATTTTTTTCAAATGTGGTGGGTGGTAATAGTAGCAGTAAAGCCATCGTGTAGCGGTCAAGTCTGCTTTTGAATTTAACATTTTCCTATAAATAGAGGGCTAAGTTAGAATTGAAAATCACACCGAAACAAAGTTTTCTCTTTTCTCTCTATATTATTGAGTGTATTTTGTGAGTATTTAGATATTTTGAGAGTTCTTTATTCAAGATAAGTTTCATTCAAAGATCACTTGAGCCTTTCCTTCCGGTACTTGATTCTTTGAGGTGAGGATATTATTTTTTCAGTAATGATATTATTTCTTCAATATCATTATGTTGAAATGTTGATCCAAGTTTTATCAAATTTGGAACTTTTTCATGCTCTGGGGTTACTATTCATGAGTTACTATTCATGAGTTACTATTCATGAGTTACTATTCACGAGTTACTATTCACGAGTACTATTCAATAAAGCGTGAAAATGTTTTTTTTGTGGAATTTCTATCTTTTGGTGTCTGAGTTACTATTCACGTATCTGCCACTATTCACGATACTGAAGACTATTCACGATACTGCACTATTCATCGAAAAAATAAATTTCTTCTTTTCGTCCAAAATATCTATTCTCGATACTAGCTTTGATTGTATCATGTTTTGATCATTCTTGAATTTTACTTCACTATGATTATTTATGAAGTATTTTTTGAACTCTGATTGTTTAAAGTACTGAATCCATAATATTTGTCATTTTGTTTCTTGGATTCGCTTCTTTAAAATATTTTTTCATCATCCTCGGTCTTAAATGATGATATTATTGAATATCTTTGGCCATAGTGCGAAGATGAATGATTTCTGAAGAATATCTTTGGCCTCAGAGTGCAAAGATGAACAATTGTTTAAATGAACATGACTAATCGATGAATATCTTTGGCTTCAGCAAAGATGAACAAGTGTTGAGATGAACACGATCGATCGATGAATATCTTTGGCTGTAGTGCAAAGATAAATGTTTGATTTGAGATGAATATTGATTGATGTTACTGAGGATAAAATTTTGATGATGGATTTGTTAAATTCATAGATTATAGTAGATTTCATTCTCTACGTAACTCTTCTATGAATTATTATTTCACATTGTAATATTGATCTGAAACTTGTTGTCTATCAGATTCTATCGATTTTTCCTCGTTGAAGACTAACGATAATTTGTTGTATATTATCTTAGTCATAATATTCTTTATTGAGCTAGTTGAGCTCACCCTTTTCCTTTTGTTCCATTCTTCTCGTGGAGGCGAGAATATAATAGTATGCAGTCGGGGGTATGGAATGAAGGTTTTAGAAAGGATTGTTTAGTAGTCCTCACCATTTTGTAAAATAATGTATCAATAAATGTGATGAGGATTTATGTGAGTATAAATATTGTCAGAAGATAATATTTGTATTTAAACTCACAGCTTTCTTGTTGTAATAATAAAGTTGTAGTTGTTTTGCATGCACGTATTGACAACTCGGAATGGGTGATGTATACCTATTTTGGGGCGTCGCGGTTGGGTATCGAGCTTAGGGATATGATCTCCATGCGAGATCGGGAATAGAACTAGGAGGGAGAGACGAGTAAATCCTTCGCTAAGGTGTCCTACCTAGCTTATTTGTTAGTTGGTCAAGATATAGGGATATTATGTGATATATTGATTTCCTTAATTAACCCTTGTTTTATGACATGATTTGAGAATGTCGAATGAGAATATTAACAAAGGGAGTAAATGAGGCCCGTGGAGATGCCTGTCTTTACCAACGAGGAGAACGTGCAACAGTCGGCAATGTTCCTCCCGTGAACAACACCACGGAGCAGATGATGAACGAGGGATGTTTAGAAGTTTTTTGCAGTTCATGCAAAATCGCATTTGAGGAGACTCGTGTTCAAAATACGAGAGAGAAATGATAGCAATTCACGGGTTGTCACAAATGCAAACAGTTCAAAGAGTTGGGACCACCAGAATTTAAGGAAAGCCGAGATCCGATCATGCATGTAAAACATGGGTCAAACAAATTACCAAGATATTCGATGTCTTGGGATGCACGAGGAACAGAAGGTTCCATTCGCCACCTTTATGTTCCAAGGCGCGAGGTGACTATCAGTGGGAGTCTCGTAAGCGACTCCATCCGAGACGCACTCAAAGATGTCTTGGGAGACGTTTGAGAGACTATTTAATGACAAATACTTTCCCGAAAGTGTTCGTCTATATGAAGGAAGTGGAGTTCATCGATTAGAGCAAAATAACACGACGGTGTCTCGATCATGCGAGGCAAAGTTTGCAGAGTTATCCAGTTTCAGACCTCATTTGGTGGAGAATGAGGAACGATGACGCGGATGTTTCTTAGAGGTTTGAAACCCAGACACGTCAAGATCTCATTTCTCATAAACTTTCTCTTTATTCGAGATGTTGTAAATGAGGCTCAATTATTAGAAGCGAGATAACGAGTACGGCCAACCGAGGGACCATAACCAGGATCGCACTGTAGATGGCGGTCAGCAGAATAATGATAACTCATGGAGAAAGAAAAAGATTGACGAAATGGTAACCACTCTGGTGGTAATCATGGTCATGAAAAATGTAAGAAGCGAGTCAGAGGAGATTTTAAAAAGAGGAGATTTAACAACGACTATGTGAAGACTACAACAGTCTTGGCAAAGAATCGGTTCTAAGGGAGGAGAACGACCACCGGTATATGCTACAAATGCGGAAAAGAGGGACATATCACCAAACCGCCCACAAAAGTTCAAGGTATGCTATAGTTGTGGAAAGGAAGGACATATCGCCGAGATCAGATGCCAGTTCAAAACCTAGTTCAATGAGGGCGGTGACTCAAAAGATCGTCTCCGAAAAGTCAAAAGTCAACGATTCCGGAAGAGCGTTTGTTGTATTTGGTCATAATGCGAGAACCCAAACGAGGTGATCACGGTAAGCTATTTATAAATTCTTGCGAAGTTTATACCTTACTTGATACTGCTCTATACCCATTCATTTATCTCTCCGCATGTGCTCAACGCTTAAACTTGACTCAGGAGAAATTAGACTTTGACCTATCTGTGGAAACTCCGTTAGAGAAACTTTCATCACATCCAATCGCTTATAAATCTTGTTTGATTCAAGTTGGCACCATCACCTTACCCATTGACCTTATCTCTTTAAAGATACTTGCTTTTGATGTGATTTTAGGGATTGATTGGTTAACTACTCATCACGCCAAAATTGATTGTTTTCGTAAGGTTGTTAGTTTTCATATTCCTAACCAACCCGTTGTGCTTAATTCAAGCAACTAAACCATTAAAATCAATCACTATCATATCTAATCATAAAGCTATTCGCTTATTGAAAACTGGATGTCAAGCTTTCTTAGCCCATGTTATGGATTTGAATAAAGACACGCCAAATTTGAATAATATTCTCGTTGTTATTGACTTTCCCGATTTCTTCAAGAACTTCCTTGGTCTACCCCGTAACGTGAAGTTGAATTCTTTATTGATCTTGAACCTGTACAAAGCCCATTTCTAAAACCCCATATCGAATGGCTCCTATTGAACTTCAGAGTTAAAGGTCCAACTACTGAGAAATTGTTGGACATCGGTTTCTTCGCCCTAAGACGTCTCCTTGGGGTGCTCCTGCTTTTATTTGTAAAAAGAAAGACGGGAGTATGCGACTTTGTATTGACTATCGGAATTGAACCATGTCACCATCAAGAATAGGTATCCTCACCTCGTATTGATGACTTGTTTGACCATTTGCAGGGGCACAATTCTTTTCAAAAATCGATCTTCGCTTACCGGATATCATCAAATTGAAAATTAGAATCGAGGATATTCCAAAGACCGCCTTCAACTCTGTATGGGCATTATGAATTCTTAGTCATGTCTTTCGGACTAACTAATGCTCCTGCGACTTTTCATGGATATGATGAACCGAGTATTCAAGGAATATTTGGATCATTCGTTGTTGTCTTTATCATTGACATCCTTATATATTCCAAAAGTCGTGAAGATCATGAGCACCATTTTAAGTTTGGTACTCCAAAGACTTCGAAAACCAACTATATGCCAAATTGAAGAAATGCAAGTTCGGCTTGAGGAAGTAGCATTTCTTGGGCATGTGGTGTCAAAACATGGAGTATCTGTTGATCCGGCCAAGATCAAGCAATACTGAGTTGGGAGCAACCAAGTTTCATGATCAAGTACGTAGCTTTTTGGGCTTATTTGGTTATTATCGGAGATTCGTGGAAGGGTTTTCTCGAATCGCTACTCCATTAACTCAACTAACTCGGAAGGATACAAAATTGTTTGGAATGAAGAATGCGAGAAAGTTTCCAAGAGCTTAAGAGGAGACTTATTTCTAAGACTGTTTCTAACAATACCATCCGGTTCTTGATGGATTTGTTATCTACAATGATGCTTCGTGCAAAGGGTTAGGATGTGTTCTCATGCAACGTGGGAAAGTCATAGCCTATGCCTCATGACAACTTAAAGAGTATGAGAGGAATTATCCTACTCATGATCTAGAGTCAGCGGCAAATCGTTTTCGTTGCTTAAAGATATGGAGGCACTATCTATATGGGGAGAAAGTGGAGATATATTCGGATCATAAAAGCCTTAAATATTTCTTCACTCAAAAGAACTCAACATGCGGCAAATGACGTTGGCTCGAGCTATTGAAAGACTACGACCACACTATTCAATACCATCCCGGTAAAGCCCGAACGTGTAGGTGACGATTGAGTAGAAGATCATATGCGGAACGAAAAGCGATGATGTCAAGTATAATGACAGAGCCAACTTTAATAGAAAAAGTTAAGGTTGCTCAAGCCACCGGACCCGAAATGATACATATGAAGAAGAAAGTACAAGAAGGAGCTATTCCTAAGCGAGAATTGATGAAGAAGGAATACTTGAGTCCACTCTGAGACTTTGTGTTCCTAACGACTGATTTGAAGTACAAGATTATGATGGAGGCACACAATACACCATTTGCAATCCATCCTGGAAGTACTAAAATGTATCGTGATCTTCTACATACATTTTGGTGGAATAATATGAAGAGAGAGATTGCAAAGTTTATCTCGATGTGTTTAACTTGCTTAACGTAAAAAAGCGCGAGCATCTAGTACCTAAGGGTCCGTTGCAACCACTTGAGATTCCTAATGGAAGTAGGAACACATTACCATGGATTTCGTTCTGGGTCTTCCTATGGTTTCTCAAGGCATCAATGCTATTTGGGTTATTGTTGATAGATTAACCAAGTCTCATTTTCTTCGCCGATACGGAGACTTATTCCCTTGAACGTCTTGCTAGATGTGACGTAAATGAGATCGTGAGGTTGCATGGCATGCCCAGATCCATAGTTTTCGGATCGTGACCCAAGATTCACTTCAAGATTTCGGGTTAGCTTGCAAAAAGCTATGGGCACGGATTTGCGATTTAGTTCGGCATACCATCCCCAAACCTGGATTTGACAATCGAGAGAGGACTATTCAAACTCTTGAAGATTTATTAAGACTGTGGTCCTAGACTTCAAGGGCGCTTGGGATAAGTATTTACCATCAGGAATTCTCCTACAACAACAGCTTATCGTGCAAGTATAAAGGCGTGGCTCCATTCAAGCATTATATGGACGAAAATGTCGTTCTCCAATATGTTGGGATGAGGTGGGTGAAGCAACATTGTTTGGGACCCGAGTTAAGACGTATTATATCACCGAAAAGATCCAAATGATTCGACCAACGATACAAACGGCTCAAGATCGACAAAAGAGTTATGCGGATCTTCATCGAAAGGACGTGGAATTTAATGTAGGGGATCATGTATTGTTGCGAGTTGCTTCATGGAAGGGAGTTACAAGATTTGGGAAGAGAGGAAAGCTCAATCCACGATTTATTGGTCCATTTCAAATTCTTGACCGAGTAGGAAAATGTAGCCTATAGACTTGCATTACCTCCAAGTATGTCTCGTGTTCATAATGTGTTTCACATATCCGCATTTCATAAATATGTGAAAGACCCGAACCACGTTATAGAGTTAGAACCGGACGAGATAGTCAAGACTTAACGTATGAGGAGGTACCGGCCAAGATTTTGATAGGAAGGAGCATGTCCTACGCCAAGAAAGGTCATACCACAAGTTAAAGTTTTGTGGAGGAATCATGCTATAGAGGAAATGACTGAGGAATTGGAAACGAAATGAAAGCGAGGTATCCTCATCTTTTCAAACACACAGTATCGTCGTCCAATTTCGAGGACGAAATTTTCATAAGAAGGGAGGTTGTAAGACCCTAAATTTTTTTAAATAAAAGGAATTTCCTTTATTTATTATTTTGAAATAGTAAGGGTTGATTTGATTAATGTGGATAGTTAAGGGTTAAATATGCAAATATTTCAAAATAAGCAAGTGGTTATAAAATATTCATTTTGTTTTGTCGGAATATTCGTTTGGTCGTGGGAATATTAAATCGTCGGGGAATATTAATATCGACCTAGCCAGCATGTATGTGTGGGCCCCATAACTTGAAAAGCGTTTGGATGAAGAAAACGACAAATATAAGTTGGTTAAAAATAACTGGCGTAGTTGTTACCAAGTAAGATCATTGGAATACCCGTGGTTAAAATACGATGTCTGGCGCGGTTTACACAAAGAAATACACTTGCATTGCATGCATTGTTGAATTATTGATCCTTACGTAAGAAGGCACTACTCAATAATTTTCACAAAGTAGTTATCGCTCAATATTTTATTTTATTGATTCAATAATTGCTTGCGTTGATATTTTTATATTATTGTTGTTCAATAATTGTCAACGCACATTATCTCCATTATCGGATCAATAATTCATATTATTTGAATAATATTATTAGATAAAGATTATTGGCAATGTCTAGAAAGTTCACAAGGAGAGGTTTGGTCACCTAATTGCGGCTACCAAGTGAGGAGAAATCCTTATCTGAAAGCCCCTCTTCCTCGAAACTACCGCACATTTGTCATAATTGTGATTCTCATAATATTATTTGTGAATAATTAATTATTGATTCATATGATAAAGAAATATTTATTTTATGTGGATATAAATGATGGATTTATTTATGTGGTTATAAATGAAGAAATTATTGTTGAGGTGTTTTATCAAGATTTTACCAGATTGGAGGTATTAAAATTAAATCGTGGATTTTGAGATATATTGCAGGGTTATAATTTTTAATCCGACCGTTGATTGTGGTAATTTTTGGGTATGTTATACATACATAAGTTGAGTATATGTCCACAAATTTTGAACCGCTAAAAATGCACGAATGATTTGTTGTGAATTTTAAGAGGTGTTTGATTCGAAAATTAGGTTTATAATTGATTTTGGTGGAAAATTCTAGAATTGAGTGGGCCCCACTTGTGGTTGGTGAAGAAATGTGCTGAATTTTTTTCAAATGTGGTGGGTGGCAATAGTAGCGAGTAAAGCCATCGTGTAGCAGTCAAGTCCGCTTCTACGGCTAACATTTTCCTATAAATAGAGGGCTGTTAGAATTGAAAATCACACTAGAAACAAAGTTTTCTCTTTCTCTCTATATTATTGAGTGTATTTTGTGAGTATTTAGATATTTTGAGAGTTCTTTGTTCAAGATAAGTTTCATTCAAAGATCACTTCCGACCTTTCCTTCCAAGAAATCGATTCTTCGAGGTAAGGGGATATTATTTTTTTCGTAATGATATTATTTCTTCAATATCATTATGTTGAAATGTTGATCTGAAGTTTTTATCAAATTTGGAACTTTTTCATGCTCGGGGTTTACTTATTCATGAGTTACTATTCATGAGTTACTATTCATGAGTTACTATTCACGAGTTACTATTCACGAGTACTATTCATGAAGCGTGAAAATGTTTTTTGTGGAATTTCTATCTTTTGGTGTCTGAGTTACTATTCACGATATATCTGAGACTATTCACGATATCTTGACACTATTCACGATACTGGCACTATTCATCGAAAAATAAAATTTCTTCTTTTCGTCTAAAATATCTATTCGGATACTAGCTTTGATTGTATCCATGTTTTGATCATTCTTGAATTTTACTTCACTATGATTATTTATGAAGTATTTTTTGAACTCGGATTGTTTAAAGTACTTAATCCATAATATTTGTCATTTTGTTTTACCGATTCGCTTTTTAAAAATATTTTCATCATCCTCGATCTTAAATGATGATATTATTGAATATCTTTGGCTGTAGTAAAAGCAGATGAATGATTTCAAGAATATCTTTGGCCCGTAGTGCAAAGATGAACAGTGTTTAAATGAATACTGACCGAATGATGAATATCTTTGGCCTCAGTAGTAAAAGATGAACAAGTGTTGAGATGAACACGACCGATCGATGAATATCTTTGGCTCAGTAGTGCAAAGATAAATGTTTGATTTGAGATGAATATTGATTGATGTTACAGAGGATAAAATTTTGATGATGAATTTATTAAATTCATAGATTATAGTAGATTTCATTCTCTACGTAACTCTTCTATGAATTATTATTTCCATTGCTAATATTGATCCGAAACTTGTTGTCATATCAGATTCTATCGATTTTTCCTGTTGAAGACTAACGATAATTTGTTGTATATTATCTTAGTCATAATATTCTTTCTTGAGCTAGTTGAGCTCACCCTTTTCCTTTTTGTTCCATACTTCTCGAGGCGAGAATATAGCGAAAACAGCCTCGAGGTATGGAATGAAGGTTTTAGAAAGGATTGTTTAGTAGTCCTCACCATTTTGTAAAATAATGTATCAATAAATGTGATGAGGATTTATGTGAGTATAAATATTGTCTGTAAGATAATATTTGTATTTAAACTCACAGCTTTCTTGTTGTAATAATAAAGTTGTAGTTGTTTCTCGTACCATGTATTGACAACTCGGAATGGGTGATGTATACCTATTTTGGGGCGCCACACTATTCACTTGATTACTATTCACTCTAGTATTTTGCATTCGTATATTTGGGGTACAATATTATTCCATGAGGAGATGTCTTATTTTTTCTGCATCAGTTGGTTGAAGTTATAATAGTGAATCAATATGGATGGTGGTGGTGGAAAGTTATAATAGTGAATCAATATGGACCACCAAGAAAAATTATAATAGTGAATCAATATGGATCATTTGGTTTATTAGTTAGAATAGTAAATCAAGATAGACCGTTGCTTTAAGTTTTAATAGTAAATCGATCTCGGATCGCTCGTTTAAAAGTAAATCGATCTGGACCTTTCATGAATTAGTTACTATTCAATCCATTCTTCTATAAATAGAAGCTCATTCCTTCATTATTTCTTACTTAATTCAAAGGAAACTCTAGAGAGAGAAATTATAGATAGAGGCTATAGAGAGAAAATATATAGAGAAAGAAGAAGAGTATTCTCGCTACTTCACTACTTCTATATCCAGCTTTTTTCTGCAGGGGTGTTATTCTTTCTTATTCATGAAGAGAACTTCATTATTCCATTCTTTATTATTCCATTGGAATAACTTTGTAAAAGTGGCATACCTTATATATAACTCAGATATAAGGCGGCATACCCTATACTTGGTGAAATCCTTCAGTTATTCCATTCTTTATTATTCTTTTGGAATAACCTGTATACGCTGAATCCCCTATACTTGGTAAAATGCTTCATTATTCCATTATTTATTGTTCTGTTGGAATAACTCAGATGTATGCGGTTTATCTTCTATACTTGTGGAATGACCAGATATGCGGTTTACCCAATACTTGGTGATCTTCTTCATTATTCCAATCTTTATTATTATGTGAGAATAACTTGTTTATGCTGGCACCGCATACTTGGTGAAATTCTTTTATTATTCCGTTTCTTTATTATTCTCATTTAATATCCTATCTGTGAATTTCACCTGACCTGGTTCCATTATTTATTATTCCGCATTTATTATTCTGTTGAGAATAACTTGTCGGTGCGATCTATCGCATGCATGGTGATTTCTTCTGTTATTCTATTCTTTATTATTATGTTTGGATAACTTGTCTATGTGGAGTACCACATGCATAGTGAATAATCCTTTGTATTCATTCCTTATTAAATTTTCAAATGATCCAGATATCGTGGATTACCGCGCACGGCGATTTAAAATCCATTTGCGCTTCATATATTCTCTTATACTCAGTTGATTAAAGCTTTAACTTCTATACTCCATGAAATTAGTAGAATATCCTCGATATTTGTGCTTCATCCAAAGATCTTTTCATGGAAATATTCTTCCGAGCATTCTTGAATTTTACTCTACAAAGAAGTATCATGTTGACAATTTGGACGTTATTGGTTCCCTCGTTAAATTAATTCGTGAACTTGTTTTATTGAATTATTATGTCATTGTCATGATAAGTTATATCGGTTATTATGTGAAAACATGAAAGTTTCTTAGAAATCACAAAGGGTTGAAAATCAGATTTTGGTGAAAGCGAAACACGAAATTCAATTGACCATATCTCCTGTTATATTTCGAATTTTGAAGTGTGGTCAAGTCCTAGAGTTAGATCTATGATTTTTGTAACTTATCCAAGTGGAATCACTAGAAAAGGTGTTGTAGATTTTCGTGTGGACTACTCACATATACGACACTATTCACGAATACAGCACTATTCATTGAAAAATTAAATTTTCATTTTTGTCCAAAATATCGATTATGGATACTAGCTTTGATTGTATCCATGTTTTGATCATTCTTGAATTTTACTTCACTATGGTTATTTATGAAGTATTTTTGAACTTGGACTGTTTAAAGTACGAATCCTTAATACTTGTTATTTTGTTTCACTGGATTCGTTTTCTTTAAAATATTTTTCATCATCCTCAGTCCTAAATGATGGTATTATCGAATATCTTTGGCTCAGAAGTGCAAAGATGGTTGAATTTATTATGAATATCTTTGGTCCAGAGTGTCTGAAATCGATATACAAAGTGTTGAGATGAACATGATCGATCGATGAATATCTTTGGCATGTAGTGCAAAGATGAATATTTGATTCAAGATGAATATTGATTGATGTTACAGGGATAAAATATTGATGATGGACGGTTAAATTCTATAGATTATAGTTGATTTCATTCTCACGTAACTCTTCTATGAATTATTATTTCGCCACGAATATTGATCCGAAACTTGTCATTGTTATTATATTCTATCGATTTTTTCCTCGCTGAAGACTAACGATAATTTTTTCTATATTATCTTAGTCATAATATTCTTTAATCGGGCTAGTTGAGCTCACTCTTTTCCTTTTTGTTCCATTTTTTTTTCGAGGAGGCGAGAATGTAGCGAGTACTAGTGGGGGTATGGTGTAACAAACCCCAAAATAGGTCCATTCCATCCAACCTATTCTCGAGTCGTTAAATACATGGTATGAAATAACTACAACTTTATTACAACAATTGTCGTGCAAAATACAACAACACATATGTCGTGAGTTTGGATACCAATATATACCAAATGTAACTCGGACACCAACTTGGATAACACGTCACCATGACACCTTACATAAAGGTACAGTCAAAAACTGCTTTTAGAAATTAGAATCTTTGGGAAGTGCTCAAGAAACCTTTATACATGGGAGGCCATGTTTTTTAGGTTATGGTAGATATCATATGGCCACGTAATTATCCTTGGTTGACCCAATAGACCCCAAAGAAAAACAAGAAGATTACTATCGTATTCTTCCCAATGGTGAGTCTTCTCGACATATCATTATCTCCATCGTCTCTAATTGGGTGTTATACTCCAAACAAACACCAAGATTATATAAGTAGTGCTTGTAAATATACTCAAAGAAGTGGATGAAACAACCATGTCTTATGATAACACGAGTTTGTATGTCATTAGACATCTTGTATGATAGTGACAAAACACCCTTCCAAGTTAAATTCACCTCACCCTCAACATCTATAGACCACCACTCTATTCCCTCGTTATCCCCCGCGTCGACCCAAATACACTTTTATTATTACACGAAAGGAATTGTGAAACAAAAGGGTGAGCACAACTAGCTCAAGAAAGAATATTATGACTAAAGATAAATAAATTATCAATAGTCTTCATCAAGAATAAATCGTAGATTTAGAACATATGGTAGATGATAAAACTTTTCAACCATAGTTAGTAAA
The DNA here is from genome assembly GCA_020205615.1 of Panax quinquefolius. NCBI lineage: Eukaryota > Viridiplantae > Streptophyta > Magnoliopsida > Apiales > Araliaceae > Panax > Panax quinquefolius. The sequence continues at coordinate 162,445,725 of CM035152.1, forward strand.
TGAATGAGCAATCCATTAGAAGAGTCAAATAGACTATAAAGTCTATTGTCTTCTCCACGTTAAAAGTCCACCAACAATATTTTATTCCCGTAACATCAATCAACAGCCTTTCCACAATCATATGAATAACTCATAATCATAATTGTGATTCTAAATTCTCTTCTCATCCGGACTCGAAGATAATTTTCATCACTTGTCTTTACCGAAAACATCAAATATCATGGTTATACCAAATCACAGCCCACATTCATAATCATACTAATAAATTCATCTTCGCACCACGGGTCAAAGATATTCATCAACAGCTCATCTTTACACTACAAAGCTAAAGATATTCAACAACAGTCATCTTTGCATTCACGAGCCAAAGATATTCATCAATAATTCATCTTTGCACTACAAAGCAAAGATATTCAACAATGGTCATCTTTGCATTACGAGCCAAAGATATTCATCAATAATTCATCTTTGCACTACAAAGCCAAAGATATTCAACAACAGTCATCTTTGACACGAGCCAAAGATATTCATCAATAATTCATCTTTGCACTACAAAAGCAAAAGATATTCAACAACAGTCATCTTTGCATTTCGAGCCAAAGATATTCATATATCAACGAAATACATAATCATTTCGTAAGTTATATAACAATAATTATAACCATGTTGACCAATTCACCTTTGCACTTAAGCTAAAAATATTCAATTGTAAATTCAATGGTCATGATCATACCACCAACAATTCAACTTTTGCACCATCGGCCAAAGAGAACCTATGGTCACGATCATACCAATAATCTACCCATCTTTACACTCAAGTCAAAGAGAAATATCATCATTAGGTTATAAGAATGTTATATAAAATAATATAATCAAAACATGGTTTTAATTTCAAGAGTAAGATTCATAAATCAACGATAATTTGGTCGTAGAAGAAACCAATTTGTTGTGAATAGTATCCCGTATTCGCATACATAGTCCCGTGATACGCGCATAAGAAACCTCGATACGAAAAGATAAAGTTTCATAATAAAATTCATATCCATATTTATAACACCTTAATCCAAATGTTATAAATCACTTAGAAATCTCATAATCTAATATTATTAATATTATAATAATATTTTAATCATTTCTCAAACTTATAAACAATTTAATTAAATTGTTTACACTTTACTAATTAATGCATTTAATCATCATAAAATGCCAAACTCATAAGATTTCATCATCATTAACCAAAACCCTCATAAAAATCACGCATATATCTCATATATGATTCTCAAGCCAATAAATCATATTTTCCAATTTTCTTACTTCACATAACATATTTAATTCATTTACTCATAACTAGAACATTTTCATGAAAAATACCAAATCAGTTCTAAAAATATTTCTTTTCCTCGGGATTTAGTATAAAATAGTCCCATATTGAACATATATTTTTCTCGAAATTTTAAAAATTCATTTACTATTTTTCATATGGCTAAAACCACCTTTAATATTTAAACATTTATCATAAATTGTACTTTTATCCAAAAATTCCAAAATTCACAAGAGTACAATCGATATTATATAGATGTACTCTCAATAAAAATTTCATCAATTTTGGAGTTAACCGCAAGGAGTTATAAATAGTTACTTTTAAAATAGTATTTTCTCATAAAATTCATAACTCCTAATCTATACATCCAAAAATACCTCAAAATAATCATAGTGGTGTAAAATTCCGTAATGATCAAAACATGGATACAATCAAAGCTAGTATCCGAATTAGATATTTTAGACGAAAAAGAAAATTTTTCATTTTTCTATGAATAGTGTCGATTCGTGAATAAAAATCAGATACGTGAATAAAGGCCGTATAATGAATAAGAATCTCCACACCAAAAGATAGAAATTCCACAAAAAAACATTTTCACGCTTCATGAATAGTACTCGTGAATAGTAACTCGTCGTGAATAGTAACTCGTGAATAAGAACTCCCGACATAAAAAATTCTAAATTTGATAAAAAATTCCAACCAATATTTCAAAGATAATGATATCAAGAAATAATATCATTTGAGAAAAAATAACATCCCTTACTATCCCTTACCTCAAAAGAAAGAAAGACTTCCGATCGGATATCTGGATATGACGTCAAGGAAACTTGCAGACGATGAATAACAACTCACCAAGTATCTAAATACTCACAAAATACACTCAATAATCTAGAGAGAGAAAGAGAGAAAGCTTATGTTCGGTGTGTGATTTTCAATTCTAACTTAGCCCTCTATTTATAGGAAAATGTTAGCACGTCAAGGCATTTAACTCGCAACTCGATGGCTTTACTCGCTACTATTCCACCCACCAAAAATCAGCCATCTTCCCCAACAAACAAGAGTGGGGCCCACTCAATTCTAGAATTTTCCACCAAAACCTAATTTCAATCACCACCTCTTAAAATTCATAACAAATCATTCGTTCATTTCTAACGGTTCAAAATTTGTGGACATATACTCAACTTATGTATGTATAACATATCCAAAAATTACAACGATCCAACTGGTCGGATCAAAATTTATAACTCACGCAATATAGTCAAGAACACCGATTTTTCGGACTATTAGTCCTTCTGGACCGCTTTCATTCAAAATTTCACCACTTAAATATCTACAAAGAATTTTTGGGTGATTCAAATTTCTACAGCTTAGCTTACTTCTAGGGCTTTCTTTTGATATATGGCTCATCTCTTAACTCATTATACACAAAGAGTTATGGATTTTGGCAAAATCAAGTAATAAACTAATTTTTCCGAAAATTCCATATTTTGTTCTCCATTTCGACAAATACCGATAAAACACCTCATCATTAATTCCTTCACTTATAACCACATAAATAAATCCATCATTTATATCCACATCAAATAAATATTTTCTTATCATATGAATCAATAATTAATTATTCACAAATAATATTACGTAATCACATTTATGACAACCAAAGCCGCTCCTGTGAAAGAGGGGGCTTTCCGATAAGGATTTCTCCTCATCGGGCGCCGCAATTAGGTGACCAAACCTCTCTTGATGTAACTTTCTAGACATTGCCAATAATGCTATCTAATAATATTATTCAAATAATATGAATTATTGATCCGATAATGGAGATAATGCAAAAGGACAATTATTGAACAACAATAATATAAAATATCAACGCAAAGAATTATCAATCAATAAAATAAAATATTGAATAAGAATTATCGTGAAAATTATTGAGTAGTGCCTTCACGTAAGGATCAATAATTCAACAATATTGTGCAATACTGTGCTATCATCAAAACCACGCCAGACATCAGATTTTAACCAATCGGTATTCCAATGCCTTTATCTGTAATAACTACGCCTGTTATTTTTAACCAACTTATATTTGTCGCTTTCTTCATCCAATCGCTTTCATTATGGGCCTACATATGGTCAAGCGCTTCGTCGCATTTAATATTCCTCGACGTAAAGAATATTCCACGACCAAACGAATATTCCCCACAATAATGAATACTTTATACCCTCGCTTTATTTTGAAAAAAAATTCATATATCACCCTTAACTTTCACTTTTATCAATTTAACCAATTCTTGAATAGAAAAATTGAATACTTTTATTTCATAAAATTCGGGGTCTTACATATATGGAATGATGATTCTAGAAGTTGTTTTAGTAGTCCTCACCATATTTGTAAAATAATGTACCAATAATTGTAATGAGGACTTAGTTGGGTATGGATATTGTTCAGATTACAATATTTGTATTTAAACTCATAGTTTATATGTTGTATTAATGAAGTTGTAGTTGTTTCGCATCATGTATTTTGGCGACTTCGGAATGGGTGATGTATACCTATTTTGGGGCGGCCACAAATTAGTATCGTAGCTTAGGATACGATCTCCTGGCGAGATCTGGGAATGTAACTAGAGGGGAGAGACGAGTAAATCTTTCGCTAGTATGTCCTACCAAAGCTTATTTATTAGTTGGTCACTATATAGGGATATTATGTGATATGTTGATTTTCTTAATTAACCCTTGTTTTATGGCAGTATTTGAGAAGGTCGACTGAGAATGTTAATAAAGAGTAAATAAGACCGTGGAGACACCACCGAAAGGTGATGAAACGACGGGATGTTTAGAAGTTTTTGTCGTTTCATGCAAAATCGCATTTGGAGACTCGTGTTCAAAATACATGGAAATGATAACAACGCATTTCGGTTTGTCACGCCAAGAAGTGTCAAAGAGTTGGAACCACCGTAATTCGGGGAAAGCCGGATCCGATTAAAGGCGAGACGCGGTGGTTAAACATATTACCAAGATATTCAATGTCTTAAGATGCACGGAGGAACAAAAAGATTCCATTCGCTAGCTTTATGTTCCAGAATGAGGCAGACATCGGTGAGAATCATGGAAGCGCACTCCATCCAAATTTCTTCAAAGACACGTCTTGGGAAACGCTTCAAAAACTATTCAACGACAAGTACTTTCCCGAAAGTATTCGGCTATATAAAGGAGGTAGAGTTTATTAGACTGAAATAATAACATGACGATTATTCAAAGACGAAGGCTTAAGTTTGCAGATTTATCCGTGTTTGCACCTCATTTGGTGGAGAATGAGGAATGTATGACGCGATGTTTTCGAGAGGTTTCAAACCCCGATATACGTCAATATCTCATTTCTCATAAATTTTCTCTATTCGATGTTGTCACAATGTGGCTCAATTATTAAAGCGAGATAACGAGTACGCTCAACCGAGGATCACAACCAGATTATATCGGTGACAAAGCGATCATCGTAACAACGATAACCAAATGAGAAAGAAAATACTTGACAAAGCGCGAAGAACTACTCCGTGGTAATCACTACGTAATGAGAATAGAAGAAGCGAAGCCGGAGGAGATTTTAAAAGAGGAGATTCAACAACGACCATGTGAAGACGCCAAAGACCAAAGAGTAACCGGGTTCTAAGGAGGAGAACGACCACCGGCCATATCTTTGCTATAAATGCGAAAAGTTACATATCGCCCAAAACCGCCACAATAGCTCAAGGTATGTTATAATTGTGGAAAGGAAGGACATATCGCTTCGAGATTATACGATAATAAACAAAATCCAAATGGGATGGTGACTCAAAAGATCGTCCCGTAAAAGTCAAAGTTAATCGCTCTCGAAGAGCGTTTGTCGTGATCGGGTCGAATGCGAGGAACTCGAACGGTTAGTACGCAAGTTAGTTAATTATAAATTTTGCAAAGTTTATACCTTTATTAGATACCCTGTTTACCCATTCATTTATCTCTCATGCTTATGCTCAACGCTTAGACTTGACTCGGGAAAATTAGACTTTAACTTATTTGTTGAAACTCCGTTAGGAGAAACTTTCGTTACATCCACTATTATAAATCTTGTTTGATCCAAGTTGGCACCATCACATTACCTATTGATCTTATCTCTTTAAAGATAGTTGTTTTTGATGTGATTTTAGGAATTGATTGGTTAACTACTCATCATGCTAAAATTGATTACTTTCGTAAGGTTTTTAGTTTTCATATTCCTAAGCAACCTGTTATTCGAATTCAAACAACCAAACCATTGAAGTCAAACTCTTTCATATCAAGCCATAAAGCCATTCGTTTATTGAAAAACGGATGTCAAGCTTTCTTAGCCATGTCATGGACTTGAATAAAAATACGTCAGGTTTGAATGATATTTTTGTTGTTAGTAATTTTCCTGACGTATTTCCTGAAGAATTTCCTGGCCTACTCCCAGAGCGTGATATTGAATTTTGTATCGACTTTGAACCCGGTACAAAACCCATTTCTAAAATCTCATATCGAATGGCTCCTATTGAACTTCAGAGTTAAAACCCAACTATAGAAGTTGGTACCGAGCCTCTATCTAGTGACTTTCTTTGTGGATCTGACCAAGTCGACTTTCTATAAGGGACACCATATTCGTGCAGTAGTAAATCGATAGGTGTCACAGTGACGTACATCTAAGATTGAGAAAATGAGTCACATTTGAGAGGAACCTAAGTCACTAATCAAAATACGAGCTTTCAGCTTAGTTGGTTATTATCCGAGGTTCGTGGAAGGATTTTCTCGAATCGCTACTCCGCTAACTCAAATAACTCCTTGAAGATACAAAATTCGCATGGAGCGAGGAATGCGAGAAGAGTTTAGAAGAGCTCAAGAGAGACTCATTTCTAACTGCTCGGCAATACCATCCGGTTCTTGGATGGATTTGTTATCTACAAAATGATGCTTCGCAAAGGGTTGGGGATGTGTTCTCATGCAACGGGGAAAGTCATAGCCTATGCTTCACAAGAACTTAAAGAATATGAGAGGAATTATCATACTCATGATCTAGAGTCATGCAGCCTATCATTTTTGGCGCTTAAAGATCCGGAGGCACTATCTCTATGGAGAAAAGTGGAGATATATTCGCACTCATAAAAGTATCAAATATTTCTTTACACAAAAGGAACTCAACATGTGGCAAACGACGTTGGCTTGAGCCATTAAAAGATTACACCACACTATTCAATACCATCCCGAAAAGTTTAACCTGTCACGCATTGAGAAGAGTAAGATCATATGCGTGAACGAAAAGCGATGATGTCAAGTATATGCAGAGCCAACTTTAATAGAAAAGTTCAAGTCGCTTGCCACCGACCCGAAATCGATGCGTATGAAGAAGAAAGTACAAGAAGGAGCTATTCTGGAAGCGAGAATCGATGAAGAAGGAATACTTCGAGTCCACTCCAGACTTTGTGTTCCTAACGGCTCTGATTTGAATTACAAGATTATGACGGAGGCACATAATACACCGTTTGCAATCCATCCTGGAAGTGCCAAAATTGGTGGAACAATATGAAGAGAGAGATCGTGAAGTTTATCTCGAGGTGTTTAACTTGTCAACATGTAAAGGCGGAGCATCAAGTGACTAAGGGTCCATTTCAACCACTTTATCTCGGGGAACGGAGTGATGATCCGAGTTGGTGTATTAGTAGTCCTCACCATTATGTTAAATAGTGTGACAATAAATGTAATGAGGACTTATTCTGAGAGTGAATATTGTCTAGAAGACAATATTTGTATTAAAAATCACAGCTCTCTTGTTGTATATAAATGATTGTATTTGATTCTCTACTACGATTTGGCGACTTCAGAATATCAGTGATGTATACCTATTTTGGGGCGCCACATTGGTATCAAAGCTTAGGATACGATCCCCGGCCGAGATGGAGACAAGAACTAGGAGGGAGAGACGGGAATTCTTTTCGCTAAGATGACCTACCTAAGTTTATTTGGTATTTAAGTGGCTCACGAGTATAGGGATAATATGATATGTTATTTAACTCTTGTTTTATGGCAAGATTTGAAAATGACATCCCGAGAATGTTGAGATTGTCAATGGAGCACAAGACCGCCGAGTCTCCATGCATCAATAATGTGGATAATGTGCATCGTAAGGCGATAATCCTCGTGCAAACAACAACAATCGACTAAAATGATAAACGATGGAATGTTCCGAGGCTTCATGCAATTCATGCAACATCGTGCAAGAATGCCATCGCGCCCAAAATGTAGGTGGAAACACCGCAACTCTCGATGGTCACCGCCAAGTAGTTTAAGGAACTGACCACTTGAGTTCTTTGAGAGCCAAACCACTTAAGGCTAAACGTGATAAAGCAGATTAACAAGATATTTTGTAAGACCCCAACTTATTATTAATGAAATTTAATTTTCTATTTATTATTTTGAAATAGTAAGGGTTGATTTGATTAATGTGGATAGTTATGGGTAAAATACGTAAATATTTCAAAATAAACAAGTGGTTATAAAATATTCATTATCATTTGGGAATATTCGTTTGGTCGTGGAATATTCGCAGATCGCTTGGGAATATTCGCATTTACGGCAAGCCAACCCATGTGTGGGCCCCATAACGAAAGAGATTGATGAAGAAAACGAAAAATATAAGTTGTTTAAAAATAACTACAGAAGTTGTTACTGCTAATACCGTTAAAAATACTCTATGGTTAAAACACAAGAAGACACCAGTATTGCACCAATTATCGTTCTTACGTAAGAAGACACTACTCAATAATGGTTACAGTGAATTATCGCTCAAAGATTTTATCGATTTAATAATTGTCATAGTTGATATTTTATATTGTCGCTTGTTTCAATAATTGTTATTAAACAATATTTTTCATTATCGGCAATAATTCATATTATCCTAATAATATTATTAGATAACATTATTGACAATGTTTAGAAAGTTCTGCTTAAGGAGAGGTTTGGTCACCTAATCATGCTACCAAGAAGTGAGAAATTTTATTGAAAGCCTCCTTTTCCTGAACCGCCTGGTTGTCAATATCAGTGATTCTGTAATATTATTTGTGAATAATTAATTATTGATTCATATGATGAGAAAAATATTGATTTTATGTGATATAGATGGAGAAAATTTTTAATGTGACAATTGTTGAAAATTAAAATTTTATCTTTTTCTCATAAAATAATTCATTTAAATATATTATTATATTTTAATAATATAATAATGGTGATATTTTTACAACGAATGTGGGATATATGAGTATACGAGGAGGAAGAGTATTTTTATTGCAATAAATGTTTAAAACATGTTAAACATGCTTATTAACCCCATTTATCGATTCAAATTTGATTATAAACAGAAAATCTCCTGCTTTGTGGATTTCGGTCCAATTTTTGTTTGAATTTGGAAAAACTTTCTTCCAGAAAGTTGTAGAGAATTGAATTTCCTATAAAAATTCACGAGATTCGAATTTTCCGATAAAAAGGCTATTTATTATGAATTATTGAAGTTCAAGTTCAAATAATCGATTTTGAAGTTTAAAATATTTTAAATTGGAAAAACGTTTTATTACTTTTTCTAGAAGGTGAGCATGTGGAAAATGCTAGAGCTGAATTCTAAGAGGCATAGGAAATTTTATTATAAATAATAATATTATATTAAATTTTCGCTTTGGTTCTAAGCATTTTCCTATAAATAGGTGCTTGGTTAGAATTAAAAATCACAATTTAAATTGAAGTTTTCTCTCTATATTATCGAGTTTATTCTTGTGAGTATTTTGAGTATACTTTGAGTATTGCTATACTGGTGCAAAGTTCAAGTTATAGTCAATATCCTGTTTCAACTGTAAGATCATTTTCATGAGGTAAGGTGGATATTATTATTTTTCAGTAATGATATTATTTCTTCAATATCATTATGTCAAATATTGATCTCAAGTTTTATCAAATTTGGAACTTTTAGTGTCTGGTTACTATTCACGATATTATACTATTCACGTGATACCAGATATCTACTTATTCACGGTAAGACTATTCATCGAAAAAAATGAAAATTTTCCTTTGTCTAAAATATCTATCAGGATACTAGCTTTTGATCAGATCCATGTTTTGATCATTCTCAATTTTACACCACTACTATGATTATTTTTGAGGTATTTTTGACATGGATAAAACAAAATACTAATCCTTAATCCTTAATCCTCGTCATTTTGTTTCAATCGGATTCGCTTTTTTAAAATATTTTCATCATCCTCGCCTTAAATGATGATATTATGGAATATCTTCAGGCCTGTAGTAGCAAAGATGAATGATTTCGATGAATATCTTTGTCTGTAGCAAAGATGAATGTGTGTTTAGATGAACATGATCAATCGATGAATATCTTTGGCCCGTAGTGCAAAGATGAATATTTGATTCCGTATGTATATCATTGATGTTACAGGATAAAAGATAGATTTATGAACTTTTAAATTCATACATAGAAGATAGTAGTTTGATTCTCTACTTAACCTTCTAATGAATTATTATTTCAACGCGAATATTGATTTAAAACTTGTCATTTATCAGATTCTATTAGATTTTTCCCTCGTCAAGACTAATGATAATTTGTCAGATATTATCTTAGTCATAATATTCTTTATCGGGCTAGTTGAGCTCACCCTTTTCTTTTTTGTTCCATTTTTCTTCTCGTGATGCGTAGAATATAATGAGTACGAAGCCTGGGGTAAATGGAATGAAGGTTCTAGAGAGAGTTGTTTAGTAGTCCTCACCATTTTTGTAAAATAATATATCAATAAATGTGATGAGGATTTATTTGAGTATAGATATTGTCTGAAGATAATATTTGTATTCAAACTCACAGCTTTCTGTTGTAATAATAAAGTTGTAGTTGTTTCGCATTCATTTATCGACAACTCAAAATGGATGATGTATACCTATTTTGGGGGATTCACAACTTGGTATCGTAGCTAGGGATATGATCTCCTGCCGAAGATCGGAATGTAACTAGAGGGGAGACGACGTAAATCCTTCGCTAGTGTGTCCTACCTACCTAAGCTTATTTGTTAGTTGGTCAAGATATAGGATATTATGTGATATACCGATTTCCTTAATTAACCCTTGTTTTATGACAAGATTTGAGAATGTCGATCGAGAATATTAACAATGGAAATGAGACCTGTGGAGACGCCTCATCTCACCAACGAGGAGAACGTGCAACAGTCGCAATGTTCCTCCCCATGAACAACACCAATCGAGCGTGATGATGAACGAGGGATGTTTAGAAGCTTTTTGCGCTCACGCAAAAATCGATTTAGGGAGACTCCGTGTTCAAAATATAAGAGAAATGATAGTTAATTCACGTCATCACAATGCAAGGCCCAAAGAGTCGGGACCACGAGAATTTAAGGAAAGCCAGATCCGATCATGGCGTAAACACGGGTCAAGCAAATTACCAAGATATTCGATGTCTTGGGATGCACGGAGGAACAGAAGGTTCCGTTCGCCACCTTTATGTTCCGGGCGAGAAGGTCGACTATCGGTGGGAGTCTCAGAAGCTGCACTCATCCAAATTGCACTCAAAGATGTCCCGGGAGACGCTTTCAGAACTATTTAATGACAAATACTTTCTCGAAAGTGTTCGGCTATACGAAGGAAGTGGAGTTCATCGACAGAACAAAACAATACGACGGGTCTCAAAGACGAGGCAAAGTTTGCAGAGTTATCCGTGTTTCAGACCTCATTTGGTGGAGAATGAGGAACGATGACGCTGATGTTTCGAGAGGTTTGAAACCCTAAGATACGACAATATCTCATTTCTCATAAATTTTCTCTATTCAGATGTTGTTAATAGGCTCAATTATTAGAGCGAGATAACGAGTATGCTCAACCGAGGGACCATAACCAGGATCATACCGTAGATAAGCAGCCAATGTAATAATGATAACCACGAGAAAGAAACAGACGACAAAATGGTAACCACTCGTGGTAATCATGGCCATGATAATGTAAGAAGAGAGTCGAGGAGATTTTAAAAGAGGAGATTTAACAATGACCACGTGAAGACGATAAAGGCGTCGCGACGCCCCCAAAATTAGGTATATACGCCACCCATCTTGAGTCGCCACTTACATGGTACATAAATTCAAATACAACTTACTAATATAACTCGCCGTGTACAATACAAACATAAATCGTGAGTTTGAATACAAATATTGTCTACTAGATATTATACAAACTCAAAAGGAGTCCTCATTACAAATTATTATCACACTATTTCACTGTATAGTGAAGACTACTAATGCTATCCTCTCGACCATTACTCCGCTCCCGACTCGTCCCCATTATGTTCTCATTTCCCAGGAGAATAAAGGAAAGAAAGGGTGAGCTCAACTAGCCCAAAGAAGAAATATTACGACTAAGATAATGCGTAATAAATTATCATTAGTCTTCAACAAAGGTTAAACCGATAAAATACAATAGACAAACCAGCTTAATCATAGCTTTAATAAGCAACCCATTAAAAGAGTCAAGTAGAGAATAAAGTCTACTATCTTTTAGGTTTTAAAAGGTTTTCATCAATTTTTATCACCGAGACTCAAATTTTAATAAATAAACCACTACATCTAATCATCCCTCGCACTACACTGGCCAAGGATTTTCATCAAATTATCAATGGTCATGACTATACCGAATCACCCCCGGTCATAATCATACCAAAAACTATCCATCAACGCATTACGTGCCATCGAGGACTTTTGTCACATCATTTATATCAAGTCATGATTATACCGAATGATCCCCGTCATAATCATACTAAGTTCATCTATGCACGTAAGCCAAAGATAACATAATATAACATGAGGATGATGACAATGACATAGTAATTCAATAAAACAAGTTCAAGAATTATTTAATCCATGAATTATTAACGCCCAAATTGTCAACATGATATCGCTTCAGAGAGTAAAATTCAAGAATGATCAAGAATATTTCCATGAAAAGATATCGGATGAAAACGCAAAATATCAAGGATATTCTACTAATTTCATGGAGTATAGAAGTCAAAGTTTTAACCAACCGGGTATAATAAAGAATGGAATAACAAAAGAAATCACCACGCATGCAGATTGCAGATGATAAAGTCATTCCAACAGTAATAATAATAACGAACCAGTCGTGAAATTCACACCGGCTGTGATGTTCCAATGTAATAATAAAGATGGAACCAGATCCTGCGTAAAACACACGTGATAGGATATTCCAATGTAATGATAAAGATTTTAACCAGTCCTGTAAAAACACATGCATGTGATGTTCCAATGTAATAATAAAATTTAACCAGTCCCATGTAAAACACACGCATGTGATGTTCCAATGTAATAATAAAGAATGTCACCAAGTATAGGTAAACTCACAGATACAAAAGTTATTCCAATGTAATAATAAGCAATGGAATAACATAAGATTTCACCAAGTATAGGGTACGCCACAGATGCGTATATGTGTTATGTATAGGTACGCCACTTTTTACAAAAGTTATTCCAATGTAATAATAATGAATGGAATAATGTAAGTTCTCTTCAAGAAGAAAAGAATAACACCCTCACCGTAAAAGAACCTAATATAGAAGTAAGTGAAGTAAGCGTATACTCTTCTTCTTTTCTATAATTTTCTCTATAGCTTCTCTATAATTTCTCTCTAGTTTTCAATGAATTCGTAAGAAAATAATGAAGGAATGAGCTTCTATTTATAGAAAATGGAATGCATAAGAATTCAATCCATGAATCTATTCGTATTGATTTACTTTAACTGACGGTCCATATTTAAAGAAAATCTTTTAAATAAAATATAATATATTTTATTTATATAAAACATTTTACTATGCAAACACTACGCAATACTACGCAAAACACTACGCAACACTATGCATAATAAAATATAATATATTCTATTTATGTAATAACTTTAATAAAGTATTCTATTTTATATAAAGATGTTTCGCTTTTATTACGTTAATAATACTAATAAAACAAAACGTCATTATCGCTATAATAATTCATATTATTAATCGACAATAATGGAATCAAACCGAGTGACTTCTCACATAAGCATCAATAATCAATACCGTAATCGCTACTACGCAACCATGTGCACGACATCATCGTATTTTACTACCGAAGTAGTTCAACAAGAACTACTAAGTAAAACTTCCGCCGTTATTTCAATAAAATATTTTTTTGTCGCTTTCTCAATCCGATAATAATTGCGCTGTGGGGTCCACCAATGATTGAGCCATTGTACGAATATTCCCCGCTAAACCGAATATTCCCCACCAATCGAATATAATATAACCACTTGATACTTTGCAAAATTTATAAATACTACCCACAACTATAATATTATCTTAAATTCACACCATAATATTAAAAAATTATTTCAACAAAATTTAAATCTTTATCGATAAAATCGGGGTCTCAAAGGTCACGCAGTAAGAATCGGTTCTAAGGGAGGAGAACGACCACCCATTATATGCTATAAATGCGGAAAGAGGGATATATCACCAAACCTGCCCACAACAGCCAAGGTATGCTATAATTGTGGAAAGAAAGGACATATCGCCGAGATCAGACGGCAGAAGAAACCTAGTTCAATGGGGGACGGTGACTCAAAAGATCGTCCTGTAAAATTCAAAGTCAACTGTTCTCGGAAGAAGCGCTTTGTCAGGATCGGTCATAATGCGAGAACCCAAACGAGGTGATCACGTAAGCTATTTATAATTTCTCGCAAGTTTATACCTTTTACTTGATACCGGTATACCCATTCATTTATCTCTCCCGCTTGTGCTCAACGCTTAAACTTGACTCGAGAAATTAGATTTTGACCTATCTCGTGGAAACTCATTAGAGAAACTTTCATCACATCCACCGCTTATAAATCTTGTTTGATCTAAGTTATCACCATCACCTTACGTCGACCTTTATCTCTTTAAAGATACTTGCTTTTGATGTGATTTTAGGGATTGATCGTTAACTACTCATCATGCCAAAATTGATTGTTTTCGTAAGGTTGTTAGTTTTCATATTCCTAAGCAACCTGCAGTACGTAATTCAAGCAACTAAACCATTAAAATCAATCACCGCTATATCTAATCATAAAGCTATTCGCTTATTGAAAAACGGATGTCAAGCTTTCATAGCCCATGTTTTGGATTTGAATAAAGACACGCACAAATTTGAATAATATTATCGCAGTTATCGACTTTCTCGACGATTTCTCAAGAACTTCCCTGGCCTACCCCGTAACGTGAAGTTGAATTCTTTATCGATCTTGAACTCGGTACAAAGCCCATTTCTAAAACCCCATATCGAATGGCTCCTATTGAACTTCAGAGTTAAAGGTCAAACTACTGTGAATTGTTGGACATCTGCTTTCATTCGCCCCAAGACATCTCCTCGGGGTGCTCCTGCTTTTTATTCAGAAAGAAGAAAGACGGAGTATGCGACTTTATATCGACTATCTAGATCGAACCATGTCACCATCAAGAATAGTATCCTCACCTCGATTGATGACTTGTTCGACCAAAATTGCAAGGGGCACAATTCTTTTCAAAAATCGATCTTCATTCGGATATCATCACCAAGATTAGAACCGAGGATATTCCAAATAACGCCTTAACTCTGGTGATGGGCATTATGAATTTTAGTCATGTCTTTCTGACTAACTAATGCTCCCATGCGCTTTCATGGATATGATGAACTCGAGTATTCAAGGAATATTTGATCACTTTGTTGTCAGTTTTTATTGATGACATCCTTATATATTCCAAAAGTCGTGAAGATCATGAGCACCATTTGAAGTTCGGTACTCCAAAGGCTTCGTGAAAACAAACTATATGCCAAATTAAAGAAATGCGAGTTCGCTTGAGGAAGTAGCATTCCTTGGGCACGCAGTGTCAAACATGGAGTATCCGTTGATCCGGCCAAGATCAAGCAATAAAAAGTTGGAGCAACCAAGTCACCGATCAAGCACGAAGTTTTTTCGGGCTTAGTCGGTTATTATCGAGATTCGTGGAAGGGTTTTCTAATCGCTACTCCATTAACCCAAATTAACCTCAAAGGATACAAAATTCATTTGGAGCGAAGAATGCGAGATGAGTTTCCAAGAGCTCAAGAGGAGACTCATTTCTAAGACTGTTCTAACAATACCATCCGTTCTTGATGGATTTGTTATCTACAACGATGCTTCGTGCAAAGGGTTAGGATGTGTTCTCATGCAATGTGGGAAAGTCATAGCCTATGCCTCGCGACAACTTAAAGAGTATGAGAGGAATTATCCTACTTCGTGATCTAGAGTCAAGCAATGCTTTCGTTTCGCTTAAAGATATGGAGGTACTATCTATACGGGGGAGAAAGTGGAGATATATTCGCACCATAAAAGCCTTAAATATTTCTTCACTCAAAAGAACTCAACACGCTATGAATGACGCTGGCTCGAGCTATCAAAGACTACGACCACACTATTCAATACCATCCCGAAAAAGCGAACGGGTAGCCGACGCGTCTGAGTAGAAGATCATATGCAAAAGTGAACGAAAAGCGATGATGTCAAGTATACGACAGAGCCAACTTTAATAGAAAAGTTAAGGTTGCTCAAGCCACCGAATCTTGAAATGATGCGTATGAAGAAGAAAGTACAAGAAGGAGCTATTCCTAAGCAAGAATTGATGAAGAAGGAATACTTTAGTCCACTCTAGACTTTGTGTTCCTAAAGACTTCGATTTGAAGTACAAGATTACGATGGAGGCACACAATACACCATTTACAATCCATCTCGAAGTACCAAAATGTATCGTGATCTTCAACATACATTTTGGTGGAACAATATGAAGAGAGAGATTGCAAAGTTTATCTCGATGTGTTTAACTTGTCAACGTGTAAAGGCGAGCATCTAGTACCTAAGGGTTCATTGTCGCTGACGCCCCCAAAATTAGGTATACATCACCCATCTTGGGTCGCCACTTACATGGCATGTAATTTAAATACAACTTACTAACATAACTGCATGTGGTACAATACTTATATAAATCGTGAGTTTAAATACAAATATCGCCTACTAGATATTATACAAACTCAAAAAGGAGTCCTCATTACAATTATTATCACACTATTTCACGTAATAGTGAGGACTACTAATGCTATCTTCGTGACCATCACTTGTTTTCCGACTAGCCCCAAATATATTCTCATTTCAAGAGAATAAAGAAGAAAGGGTGGGCTCAACTAGCCCAAGAAGAAATATTATGACTAAGATAATTCGTAATAAATTATCAATAGTCTTCAACAATGTTAAACCGATAAAATACAATAGACAACCAGCTTTAATCATAGCTGAATACGCAATCCATTAAAAGAGTCAAGAGAAAATAAAGTCTACTATCTTTTAGGTTTTAAAAAGGTTTTCATCATCATATAGCTTTGAGACTCACCTTTTTAATAAATATTCAACATCATCGAATCACCCCCGCACTACTACCAAGGATATTCTTTAAGATCACGACCACAAATTATTCACGCATCACGGCCAAGAATAGTCAGGTATTCATTAATGGTCATGATCATGCCAACAATCGCCCCATCAATGCACTACTACCATCGAGGATTTTTATCACATCATTTGTAACATTACGGCCATGATTACAATCGAATAGTCTCTCGTCATAATCATACCAAGTCCATCTATGCACTATGTGCCATGTATTTACTTTCAACATAATATAAAATATGAGGATGATGACAATGATATAAGAATTCAATAAAACAAGTTCAAGAATTATTTTATCCAGAATTATTAACGCCCAAATTATCAACACGATAATCGCTTTGTAGAGTAAAATTCAAGAATGATCAAGAATATTTTCATGAAAAGATACTTTGATGAAACGCAAATATCAAGGATATTCCACTAATTTCATGGAGTATGAAGTCAAAGTTTTAACCAACTAGGTATAATAAAGAATGGAATAACAAAAGAAATCACTATGCATGCGATAATCGCATGCATGTGTTATTCCAATGTAATAATAAATAACTAACCAAATCGTGAAATTCACACCGACTGTGATGTTCCAACAGTAATAATAAAGATGGAACCAGATCCGTGTAAAACACATGACAGGATATTCCCAATGTAATGATAAAGATTTTAACCAGTCCCAAAAAAACACATGCATGATGTTCCAACAGTAATAATAAAGACAGAATCCAGTCCTGGTGTAAAACACACGCATGTGTGATGTTCCAATGTAATAATAGAAGAATGTCACCAAGTATAGGTAAACCACGATACAAAGTTATTCCAATGTAATAATAAGCAATGGAATAACAATAGTTCTTTCATGAATAAGAAAGAATAACACCCTTACTTTTGGTAGAGATTGAATCTACCGCAGCAGTAAGAATAAAATACTCTTCTTCTTTCTCTCTATTCTCTATACTTACTCTCTCTATAGCTCGAATGAATTCGTGAAAAAAAATGAAGCACTAGCCTCTATTTATAGAAGATTTCTAGCTTGAAGACCGCCGTGTGAAAAGGCAAGTGGCTTTGACGACTAATAATGTGAAAAGAAAAGTGGTTCGACGCCAGAATGTGAAACGACAAGTGGTTCGACGCTCAGAAATGTGAAACGACATGTGTTTCGACGTCTGGTAAAGGTAATTACTATCGACGAAGGTAATTACTATTCACAAGGGTAATTACTATCGACGAAGGTAATTACTATCGACGAAGGTAAATACTATCGATTTAAGGTAATTACTATTCATTAAAGGTAATTACTATCGACGCAAGAGACTCTTAGATGATGACATACGAGCCCCCATAAAATAATCAAACTTACCACAAATCATTTTATTTTTCATCAACACATATTTAATCTTTCAACAATTATTAATCATTTATAACTTGTCGCCTCAATTATTGATTTAATACTATAACATATTATACGTATGATACTCGTGACAATAATCAATCAATAATATAAGAGATAATGACGCAAAGAATTATCAGAGCAATAATTAAGCATAAATGAAGTGACTTCACACGAAGCATCAATAATCAATACCGTGTGCTACTATGCAACCAATGCCAGACATCAGACTTTTCTTACCACCGGTAGTTCAACAGCTTTTAACCAGAATAATTCTCCCCGTTATTTTTATAAAAATATTTTGTCGCTTTCAATCCGACAATAATTTCATTAGGGGTCCACCAATGATTGAAAGCCATCATTTAATATTCCTAAACAAAAAGAATATTCCCCGACCAAACGAATATTTTATAACAACTCAGCATACTTTTGCAAAAATTTATAAATATTACCCACAACTATAACATTATATCAAATTTATTCCATAATATTCAAAAATAATATTTATAGAAAAATTCATCTTTATTTATAAAAGTTAGGGTCTTCTAAGGCTTGGTAAATTAGTACCACTGAGATTCCGAAATGGAAGTGGGAACACATTACCATGGATTTCGCATTACGGTCCTCCCACCGCTTCTCAAGGCATCAATGCTATTTGGGTTATCGTTGATAGATTAACCAAGTCCGCTTCATTTCTTGCCGACACGGAGACTTATTCCTCGAACGCCTTGCTAGTATGTACGTGAATGAGATCAGAGGTCAAACGGGCATTCCCCGTATCCATAGTTTTGGATCGTGACCCAAGATTCACTTCAAGATTTTGGGTTTAGCTTGCAAAAAGCTACGGGCACGGATTTCGATTTATTGGTTTCATACCATCCTCAAACCATTTGGACAATCATAAAGGACTATTCAAACTCTTGAAGATCTATTAAGACTCATGTCCTGACTTCAAGGCGCGCTTGGGATAAGTATTTACCATCGGTGGAATTCTCCTACAACAACAAGCTTATCGTGCAAGTATAGGTGTGGCTCCATTTGAAGCATTATATGGACGAAAAGTGTCGCCTCCAATATGTTGGGATGAGGTGGTGAAGCAACATTGTTGGGACCCGAAAGTTAAGACGTATTTACTCACCGAAAAGATCCAAATGATTCGACAACGATAATAAACCACACAAGATCGACAAAAGAGTTATGCATCTTCATCGAAAGGACGTGAATTTAGTATAGGGATCATGATTGTCATGAAGTTGCTTCCACGGAAGGGAGTTACAAGATTTGGGAAGAGAGAAAGCTCAATCCACGATTTATCGTCCATTTCAAATTCTCGACCGAAAGTAGAAATGTAGCCTATATGAACTTGCGTTACCTCCGAGTATGTCTCAGTGTTCATAATGTGTTTCATATATCCCAGCATTTCAGAAATATGTGAAAGACCAACCACATTATAGAGTTAGAACACCCCATTTAGATAGCCAAGACTTAACGTATGTGGAGGTACCGCCAAGATCTTGGATAGAAGGAGCATGTCCTACGCCACAAGAAAGGTCATACCACAAGTTAAAGTTCTGTGGAGGAATCATGCTATAGAGGAAATGACACTGGAATTGAAACTAAATGAAAGCGAGGTATCCTCACCTTTTCAAACACTGTATACAGACGCCAATTTCGAGGACGAAATTTCATAAGGAGGGGAGGTCAGAAGACCTCAACTTATTATTAATGAAATTTAATTTTCTCTATTTATTATTTTGAAATAGTTAGGGTTGATTTGATTAATGTGGATAGTTATGGGTAAAATACGCAAATATTTCAAAATAAGTGTGGTTATAAAATATTCATTATCGTTTGGAATATTCGTTTGGTCGTGGAATATTCGTGACCGCTAGGGAATATTCGTATTTACGCAAGCAGCCCATGTGTGGCCCCATAACTGAAAAGCGATCGGATGAAGAAAAAACGACAAATATAAGTTGTTTAAAAATAATCTGAAGTTGTTACTGCTATCATCGTTAAAATACTCTTGGTTAAAACAAAGTAGCACCCAGATTGCACCAATTATCGATTCTTACGTAAGAAGGCACTACTCAATAATGGTTACGTGAATTAATGCTCAAAGATTTTATCGATTTAATAATTGCCGCGCTTGATATTTTATATTGTTGTTGCTTCAATAATTGTCGTTACACAATATTTTTATTATCGGCAATAATTCATATTATCCGAATAATATTATTAGATAACATTATTGGTAATGTCCGTAAAGTTCTCGTCAAGGAGAGGTTTGGTCACCTAATCATGCTACCAAAGAAAAGAGAAATTCTTATTGGAAAGCCCCTTTCCTCGAACCGCCGCGGTCATTAATATTGTGATTCTCAATATTATTTGTGAATAATTAATTATCGATTCATATGATGAGAAAAATATTGATTTTATGTGGATATAGATGGAGAAAATTTTTAATGTGACAATTGTTGAAAATTGAAATTTTATCTTTTTCCGATAAAATAATTCATTTAAATAAATTATTATATTTTAATAATATAATAATGGTGATATTTTTACAACGAATGTGATATATATAAGATACGAGGAGGAAGAGTATTTTTATTGCAATAAATGTTTAAAACATGTTAAACATGCCTCATGGACCCCATTTATCGATCGAAATTTGATTATACCGTAGAAATCTCCCGTCATGATTTCTACCAATTTCTGCTTGAATTTGGAAAACTTTCTTCAAAGTTGTAGAGAATTGAATTTCCTATAAAAATCGCGTGATTAAAATTTTTCGATAAAAGGGCTATTTATTATGAATTATTGAAGTTCAAGCTTCAAATAATTGATTTTTGGAAATTTAAAATATTTTAAATTGGAAAAACGTTTTATTACTTTTTCTAGAAGGTGAGCATGTGGAAATGCTAGGAGTTGAATTCTAAGAGGCGAGGAAATTTTATTATAAATAATAATATTATATTAAATTTTATCGCTTGTGTTCTAAGCATTTTCCTATAAATAGGTGCTTAGGTTAGAATTGAAAATCACACCGAAATCAAAGTTTTCTCTCTATATTATCGAGTTGTATTCTTGTGAGTATTTTGAGTATTGCCATATATTGCAAGTTCAAGTTATAGTCAATATCCCATCCGTGTTTCAACTAAAGTACCGCCTTTCAGGAGGTAAGTGGATATTATTATTTTTTTGTAATGATATTATTTCTTCAATATCATTATGTTTGAAATATCGATCCGAAGTTTTTATCAAATTTGGAACTTTTAAGTGCCTCAAAGTTACTTATTCACGATACGACACTATTCACGATACTAGATTATTCACGAATCTAAGACTATTCATCTAAAAATAAAATTTTCCTTTTCATCTAAAATATCTATTGTGGATACTAGCTTTCGATCAGATCCATGTTTTGATCATTCTCAATTTTACACCACTATGATTATTTTTGAGGTATTTTTGGACATGGATAAAACAAAATACTTAATCCTTAATCCTTAATCCTCGCATATTTGTTTCACCGGGATTCGCTTTCTTTAAAAATATTTTCATCATCCTCACCTTTAAATGATGATATTATGGAATATCTTTGGCCGTAGTGCAAAAGATGAATGATTTCGATGAATATCTTTACCAGTAGTGCAAAGATGAATGTGTGTTTAGATGAACATGATCAATCGATGAATATCTTTGACCAGTAGTGCAAAGATGAATATTTGATTCCGATGTATATCGATTGATGTTACAGGATAAAAGATAGATCGATGAACTTTTTAAATTCATACATGAAGATAAGTAGTTGCATTCTCTACTTAACCCTTCTAATGAATTATTATTTCACATGTAATATTGATTTAAAACTTGTTGTTTATCAGATTCTATTAGATTTTTTCCCTCGTTGAAGACTAATGATAATTTGTCAGATATTATCTTAGTCATAATATTCTTTACCGGGCTAGTTGAGCTCACCCTTTTCCTTTTTGTTCCATTTTTTCTTCTCAAGAGGCGAGAATATATGCGAGTACGCAGCCTGGGGTATGGAATGAAGGTTCTAGAGAGAGTTGTTTAGTAGTCCTCACCATTTTTGTAAAATAATATATCAATAAATGTGATGAGGATTTATTTGAGTATAGATATTATCTGTAAGATAATATTTGTATTCAAACTCACAGCTTTTCTTGCTGTAATAATAAAGTTGTAGTTGTTTCGTATGTCACGTATTGATAACTCAAAATGGGTGATGTATACTATTTTGGGGCGCCATAGCATACTATTCACGATACAAAGATTATTCACGATACTCTGACTATTCACAAATACGACATTATTCACGTAAAAATTAAATTTTTGTTTTTGTCCAAATATATCGATTATGGATACTAGCTTTGATCAGTATCCATGTTTTGATCATTCTTGAATTTTACTTCACTATGGTTATTTATGAAGTATTTTTTGAACTTGGATCATTTAAAGTACCTAATCCTTAATACTTGTTATTTTGTTTCACCGATTCATTTTCTTTAAAATATTTTTCATCATCCTCAAATTCCCAAATGATGGTAGACATCGAATATCTTTGGCCCGCTGCAAAGATGGTTGAATTTATTATGAATACCTTTGGCCAAGAGTGCAAAGATGTACAGGTGTTGAGATGAACACCGTCGGGACCTGATGAATATCTTTCGGCCCAGAAAGTGCAAAAGATGAATATTTGATTCAAGATGAATATCGATTGATGTTACTGTGATAAAATATTGATGATGGACGGTAAATTCATATAGATTATAGTAGATTTCATTCTACGTAACTCTTCTATTAATTATTATTTCATTGCAGAATATTGATCCGAAACTTGTTGTACTATTATATTCATCGATTTTTCCTCATTGAACACTAACGATAATTTGTTCTATATTATCTTAGTCATAATATTCTTTACTCGGGCTAATTGAGCTTACCCTTTTCCTTTTTTCTATTTTTCTTCTGGGAGGCGAGAATGTAAATGAAAGACTAGTGAGTTTATGGAATGATGATTCTAGAAGTTATTTTAGTAGTCCTCATCATATTTGTAAAATGATATACCAATAATTGTAATGAAGA